>JAFIRS010000727.1:0-570163 GCA_018342105.1 Gonioctena quinquepunctata | reverse complement strand
TTCGAAACAAGAAAAACTAAATTTCCAGCCAACACCAAAGTCTATGCACTCATTATACCGCACCTTCTTGACTTACAATGCATTGGATGGCTCTGTTCGTAATTCACTTTGAAATGTTCAATATTTTATTTTTGTACTATATCTGAATATTTTTAAGTATATCAATAATGTTTATGTGTAATGTAAAAATAAATAAACAAGATTTTGTAAATTTATGTTTTATTTCATATCAAATATCTACCTGATCATATTCATCATCATATTCATCCTTATAGTTGATATTTCTCGATGATGTCATCAGGTAGGAATGGTAAAAGGGTGTGGAGAAATCCTTCCAGATCCAATTTGATCATTTCTTCACAGAATTGTTGCAAGTTTAAGGCTCCTTGGCTGAATTCCTCACAAAGTATTGTACCCTTGACGAACTTCTCGGATAAATGTGCACATCTTTGGATTTCATCTTCATCGAAGCAAACATTCAAATCATAGACTGTGGCATGGAGGTAATCTTGACTCAAAGCATTCAAGTAGGAGTTCAATCTCTCGATGGCTGTATTGATGTCCACGGCTTACGTCCAACATTGACTCGAGTAATGCATCCACATATTGAAAACTGAAACGAAAAAAAGAATTGTTAATATATTCCATTGATATTCAAATAATTTTACTTACATGAGAAAAATGTGATGCTCCAAATATAGTACTTCTACACTGAATGTTATTTTTTAATGGAGAAATAGCTATATTCAACATAAAATCACTATATCCTAACTATTAACATATAAACAATATTATCATTTAATGTAGTTGAATTCTACTAGAGGACGAGTTCTCAAACTCCCTGCTACTTGTGGACTCTGACCCAAATATGTTATTGTATATTTGAAATCTGAAGCATTTATGCAACTGACATCGTCCGCATTGAATTCATCGAAATACTTTTGACAACCATGATTTGAATAAAGTATCATTATCATCACGTAATGTCATTAGAATAGATCTCCCATATCGGGTTATACAAATCGTCATACCAAGTATGTTGAAAGCTTTACCGATGGGTAATGATGATATTGGTCTTCGTTCAAAAGCTCCCACCCTCTTTTCAATTATTGAAGAATTGATTCTCTTCAAATCTACAACTTCTGGAAGAAAAGACATAGTAAGACTGTATGAAAAAAATATAGATTATTTCACCTTATAAAAAATACACTCACTGAATTGAGAAACTTCTCGTACTCTGTATTCACTCTGATGATATTATCTAACATCTGATTCCTCATCAACGACTCCACACATTTTTATAAGAGACATCCCCACCCCATTTCCAGTAGATGGCGGTGCGAAGGTTATTGCGCACTTGACCATCAACACACTCATCAATACTCGCAGTTTACTGCTAGCTCTCTCACAGGACAAACGCCCTCCTCGCTTGGAGGAAGCAAGGATTCATGAAGGTCATGACTACACAGAATATGTATGCCTACACCACAACATTAGTCAAGGTCAAACAAACATCGAGATCAAATCTTTTGGTTGCCGAAACAATCCCAACATCAAAACTCAAGGTCAAATCTCAAAGTCAAAACCTAATGTTATGAATCTCAAGGTCATATTCAAGGTCAAAACTGAAGTCGAATCTCAAAGTCGACCAAACCCAATGTAAAAACACAATGACAAATCTCAAAGTCAAATCTCAAGGTCAAACACACACACACTGCACACCTGCAACCATTCAAGGTCACACGTGACGTCATAGTGGTGGGGGGAGACCCAGAACCGGCTTAAATCTCCTACTAACCATCCCTTTCTGAATTTTTTTTTAAATATTTTTTCCACGATTCCCGTCAGCCTTAAAAGCAATACCGCGAAAAAAGGCTCGAATGTGTTTTTTCTGTCAAACCATCCCTTTTAAAAACCACCCCTTTGTGACAAGTTTTTTTTTATTTTTCCCATGATTCACGTCAGCTTTCAGAACAATTCCGCAAAAAAGGCTCAACAGTGATTTTTTTTTCAACCACCCTTTGTGACAACATTTTTTCTTTCCATGATTTATGACAGCCAAAGAGGCGATTAAGCAAAAAAAAGATTCGTTTTTTTCCGTCATGGGGTCCGAAGACTGAAGAGGACCAAACTATTTGAGTTAGTATACTGTCTTGTGTGAAATCAGAACATGTGAATGGTTCATAGTGTTAACAAAACAACTGAAGGACACTGATGAATGAACTTTATTTAGTTTTGAGATTTATCCAAAGCTAATTAATAGAAGGTCATTTTATTCATTTTGAATTATGAACGTGCGAGCGTTATATACAAAAAATATTGTTGAAAATCAATCAACAAGAATTTTAGGGAAAAAAATATTCCTTAATACATGGTTTGAAACATATTTTTTCAAACGTTATTTCCTGTAACTAATAGAATGGGAGAGAATGGAAGAAAATATATTGAGAAATATGCCATTTGTTTGTAGAAATGTTTCAAACAAATGGTTCCAAAAATGTAAAAAAATATTTTCCATTAAGTTTTGGCCAGCAAAAACAGAATTCCCAAAAATAATAATTGTTTTCAAAAATTTGTTTTTTGTTGGCTTTCTTCATTTATAGCTAATGGATTCTAATAATCTATGCTCTCGAAGTATCATGATCTTATAGATACAGAAAAGTCTCTATGAAGTGAAATGATTCTGGTATCATTATAAAAAACAATTTTACTACTTTCTTCAGAAGTCATAAGTGGCTCGATCAACAGTTGCCACAAATTAAAAAAATTGTGTAAAAAATCACAAAAAGTACTCTTTTGAGTGTCCTGATGATCCCATTATATCGAAATAAAAGTGTATGCAAACCCTTCGGTTAGACGGCAGTATTACATCGCCGTGCTCGGAGTGCTGAGCTCTATTTTCAACATTAAATTACACATACTGATAATCGGGATTATTAATTAATTCGCGACTGGAACCCTTTTTTACCGACTTTATTTGTTTATAACTTTTGGAATGGTTAACGGGTGGGTGTCATTTTCTCGCACAATTTTCTAGACGCATCCTAATCAATGAGGTCTCGGAAATATTTCAATTCATATCAACCCAATTTTTTTCATATTTATATTTAGGTTCTTTACGTTTAAACCCACCTCAATTTTCAACTCAACGTATTTTACACAATCTTATATAAAATTCATCATAATATGTGGGTTCAAGAGGAAACAAGACTTATATTTGAGAAGTTTTTTTAATAAAAAATGTTTCAAACATCTCTGAATTGAAGATCACTGCCCTCCAAATTTTTTTCAATCCATTCGTCCGCCTCTTTCGCCAAATCTCCGATAAAATAATCTTTCCATCCACCAAGCTTTCCATCTCTTATAAAAGTTTCCTTCTTGGTAGCAATCCCCATTTCCACAAAATGTTCCAAATTGACAGACTTATTTCCCTTGAAATTCTCGATTTTTAAATGGTCCACTAATGAATCTATATCTTCCTGTGTTAGATTCACATCCAAAAATTCTGCGATTTGTTGTATGGCTTTTGGTTTATCCTAAAAAAGTTGCATTTTTAGTATTCAGTGCACTAGGTTGAGTGCAAAACTGCGGTTTCTTGAAAGGAATAGGGATTTTTCGAGAACGTCTGAAATAGGCATTCAAAACATAAATAGAATCCTCCGAAATACACCTGATAATTTATTATGCTGCAATTCTTATATTGAATGAAATATATAAATATTTGAGAATACGGATGAAGATATAAATTATGAATTAACAATCGAATGAATCCCTATCTTGGCGTTGTGTGTAGCCATTTTTCAGTTCAATTTCTGTTTTGGGATACTTGGCCTGAGGGATTCTAGATCCGGGATTTGGAAGATAGCTGATTATGTATGATTACCCTATTCGAATTAAGGTATCAAGCAGCGATATGAAGTTTGTACGTGTTACCGGAAATCTATATAGTTCAGGAATTCTATAATACCGCACTTTCGTAGGTAAAGTATGAAAATCAATAAATCTATGCAAGTATTACATACTTCGTGCCGAGAATGCTACTAAGGTATTAGGTGAAGTATGAAATGACAAACAACCGAAACTTCACGCACCACCACACCGGGCGAAATTACACGCACCGCTGCACATGGCGGAATTGCACGCATCATTGCGCCGACAGTAATATAAATTGGTAAGTAGCACCTAAACTTGTCAGTATTCACCTGAAGACGATTGCAGATACAAGCATTCGAAACGTCGTGAAAACCTTTTAAATACATCAAGACGATGGACGTCCGAAACGATAGTAATCAAGTTACCACATCGTCTACAACCTTCAAACAAACGTTGGAAACCCGGTACGGACCCGGCATCAGCGACAAGTTCAGAGGCTACGAAAGGACAATGATAAAACTTACCAAGGAGAAAACTCACATCCAGTTTCTACGAAGCCAGAGACAACAACATCTCCCAGACGGTTTCCAACTGACCAGAGTCCAAAACAAGAGTACACCTTAGAGGAGGACAATCAACCCATATTTGCCAAGATTGAGAATAGATGCGCGGGAATCCGCCAGGAACAAGAGAGGAGGCATCAGAAGAAATGGAATCGAACAGCAGGGAGAACACGGTCTCCACAAACCAGCAGCGAAGGTGAGAAAACCATTATTAATATCTCAACTGAACCACTTACAGGAGTAGAGGAGTCCCTGCTGGAAAAAGGATTGAACTTTGCAGTTGCACCTAAAACAATACCTATCCTGGACATTGTAAGCTCTGTAGAGTTAACCAGCAGCAGGATGAATCCCACCCAGGCAGAAGAGTTCAGATGGAAAGTGAGAGAGACACTCGAGGAGGAGAAGAATCCCCGGAGTGACATCACTGCAGGGGAACAGAGGGCCCTGAAAATTCTACAAAAGGATTCATCCATAAAGATTCTTCCAGCCGATAAAGGAAACGCCACAGTTATCATGGACACCACAACATATGATGACAAGATAGAGTTGTTACTCCACACAGGGAACTATAAACTCTTGAAGAAGGATCCGACACCCACTATAGAAAGGAAGATCTACAACACTCTGAGGAAATTCAAACACTTCATTCCAGACAACGAACGATCACATCTAACGCCACAGTACAGCAAACCACCGCATCTCTACGGGCTTCCGAAAATCGACAAACCAGACATGCCACTGAGACCGATCACCAGCTCACGGAACTCACCAACCTACAAGTTATCGAAATACCTCCTACCGATACTACAACCCTTACAAGGAAATAGCAGTTCATACGTCAAGAATTCCAAGCACTTCGTCGACACCATCACAGATGTTGAACTTGGACCAGAAGATCGTTTCATCAGCTTCGACGTAGAGAGCCTGTACACCAATGTCCCTATAGAGGAATCTCTCAGTATCATCAAAAGGAAACTCGAAGAGGATGACCAGCTGCACGAGAGGACTGACCTTCCTACCCACGCAATATTGGAATTACTGCAGTGCTGCCTACAGAACTCATATTTGCAGGAAATGGACCGATTCTTCTCTCAAGTCGACGGACTCCCGATGGGATCTTCCCTTTCTCCAATCATCGCCAACATATACATGGAGTGGTTCGAGGAATTGGCTATACGGGAGGCAGAATACAAACCAAAGCTGTGGTTGAGGTACGTGGATGACACCTTCATTGTATGGAATCACGGAGACGAACATCTCCAGAATTTCTTCTCAGGAATTAACAGAATCAGGGATGCGATCAAGTTCACCATGGAGATGGAAACCAACAGTGCCTTACCCTTCCTCGATGTGAACGTTGAGAGAATAGGCAATGAAATTCGCACCTCCGTTTACAGAAAGAAGACACATACAGGGCAGTACCTCAGTTACAGCTCCAACCATCCGAGTTCGACGAAGAGAGGGATCGTGAGAACATTGGTGGAGAGAGCGACGCACATATGCGGAGTCACTAGATGCCGAATTAAACCACATCAGAGAGGACCTCCACTGGAATGGATATCCCAAGAAACTCCTAGAAGAAGTATTGAAACAACTCCGGAGAACGAAGACATCTGAAGAGCAACAACAAAGCACAGTGATCTGCCTTCCGTACATCAGAGGTGTCTCCGAGAAGATCAGAAGGATCGGAAACAAGTTCAACAACAAGAGCTGCTTCCAATCCGGCAGTACTTTACGGAGCTTCCTAACCAAGACCAAACCTGACAACAAAAATGAAATCAGTAAGAATTGCATTTATGAAGTTCCATGTGAATGCGGAGATTCCTACATTGGAGAGACAAAGAGACCGTTATCGGTAAGATTGGATGAGCACAAGAAATGGACTCAACGTGGAGAAACATTAAAATCGGGAATCGCTGACCACGCCTGGACTGAGCACCCTCGAGTTCTATGGGACGACGCAAGTGTTCTACATAGAGAGGAGCATTGGTTCAAACGAAAGTTCAAAGAGGCCGCCTACATCGAAGCCAATAACGCCTTCAGTCAACCAAGCGGTGAGATCAAGAACGTATGGAAACCCCTGATTGCTCTTTCTGGCGGGCTGCAGAGGCGCGAAACTTCACGCACCACCACACCGCGCGAAATTACACGCACCGCTGCACATGGCGGAATTGCACGCATCATTGCGCCGACAGTAATATAAATTGGTAAGTAGCACCTAAACTTGTCAGTATTCACCTGAAGACGATTGCAGATACAAGCATTCGAAACGTCGTGAAAACCTTTTAAATACATTAAGACGATGGACGTCCGAAACGATAGTTATCAAGTTACCACATCGTCTACAACCTTCAAACATACCGAAATATTGAAAATTAACTTTTAGTCAAAGGTATAAGTAGTTCAGTCAAGTGTCAAGTAGATAATCAAATTTATTACTTATTTTTACATGAAGAAATGTATCATTTTGAGGTACATAGGATGTATTTTTCGACGGCCCTCAACCCACAAATACCTATAATACATTGCCGCCTGTGGGTTCAGCATTGTACAAAATGCCTGGTGAAGTATGAACTGAATGATATTTTATACATTGCCTGAATGTATTACATATTCTATAGAACGCATAGGAATTCTATGGAATACCTAATTATATAGATTTCCGGTAACATATGCAATTTTGGGTGTAATGTGTAAGAAAATATCTACATTTAATATATTCAACGCAGTTGATATGGATATATCAAGAAGTGCTTTTTGTAGAACAGGAAGAGCATGAAATGAGTTGTTGAAATTAATTTAATTTAGAGTTGAACTAGTTTATTATTTCTTGAAGTCATTTGATTCATTAGTAATTACTGTATCATCGGTAACACTCGTTTGACTCAATTTCGAACAAATCATTGACATATAATATATATATATATATCTTATTTTGGCTGCAATCAGGAATGACCAATTCAAAGTAAATTTTTCCATTTTTGAGCCGAGCTTTTGGAAATGTTTATTTTATTTCTGAAGGTGACATGCAAAATTAATAATTGAACTTCTATATCAATTTCCAAGATACTTACTGAACACGAAAATTGAAATAAATTATTATCAGGAAGAACATGAACTGACTTTCGTTTCTTTGATGGAAAAATATCAAAATGACAGTTGGCTGGCTTATTTTACAGTATGTATATTCAAATGGATTTTCAGGAAGGATGGTACTTCGCCCAAATAATTTCTAATAATATTGAATATTGTTGAATCAACGACACGCGTTCGTGCCGGCATGGTACACCGGTGGCGCTTTTTGCGTAAGGAGATATAAGTGTTCCTGCTAGGTCTTTCATATGTGTTAGGCGCCTACAGCATGGGTAAGTTTACCACCGGTGGTATACTAGGCAACAACTTTAGGATTTCGGAGACAAAAACAAATACGTTTATCCTGTAAACGAGACCATCATTCTTCAATAAAAGTAATGCAGGATATTTATCGATTATTCATTGTTGAAGCAGTCCAGGCACTGTTGGCGTTTCCGGTCAATTCTGGCGAAATGTAGAGCCTCTATTTCCTTTGGAAATATTTTGAAAACATAAAGTGCATATCTTCCTGTTCGTCCTGGCCTACCCTTCATATTTGCCCAACTGATGATGAGCTAGTCCACTGGTACACTTTTTCTTGCGAACCTGGATTGTCATTGTCATCATTATTTTCTGATTCCACAATATTTTCATCATGCAAAAGACCCTCTAGTATGTTTTTGATAATTTGTCGGATTTCTCTCATTTGGAAAACAACTTACTTGAACCATTCGATAGTTCTTGGGGTTTTTATTGAAATTTATCCCATTTTTGTTTTTTCATTGATTACGACTTTCGGATTTCGATTTTCATTGCTCCTCATCGTGCCACAGTTATATGTTTCAGGAGCTGCATACTTGTGTAGAAGTATTCTACAAATGATGTTTTTCCTCTGTGCAATAGGCCTCCATAAAATCCATACATACATTACAAATGCGTAGACCTTTATTCCGTACCAATGGGTCTAAGTTGGAAGGTATTGTTGGAAATCCAATCTTTCTCTCCATGGACTCATAGTCTCATCAATGAAAACTATTTTTCCAGAGGACTCATATGGATATATATATATATATATATATATATAGATATATATATATATATATATATATATATATATATATGACCTAACAAAAAATACCAACAGAAGATGATGAAGAGAGAAGAACCAAAGAAAGAAGTGTGGGTGATGCATGAGGAAACAATGCAGCATATGAAAGAACTAGAAAGACTGCGGCTGGCTCATGGTGAAACGGTGGCATTTGATCGGGGTGATCAATATTAGAGGGGAGCATTGTTACAAATACGAATTCCACCACTCCCTTGCATATTGCATATTCAGTGCAACTGGCTGACGTAACAGCAACGGCCCAGAAAATACTGAGAAGGCACCTGATGAATCCAGGAATTTTCTGACCTTTTATTCAGGAATACAAGTTCAACGAAACTTTCAGAAATCAGTGTTGTGCGCGAAATATTTTGACAGTTAATTTTGATTGAGTTATTAAATCGTTAGAGTTCATTATTGTTATGTGTTGTGAGGTGTTAATGAACGAGCAATAATTAGTTCAGTATTTCAATAGTGACGAACCCCATATTCGTAACAATATGAAACTTAGCGATTCGTGGAAGTTAACTCAAATGTGGAACTCAAATTCAAAGATTACTATTTCAGGGACCATTATGTTAACTTTTATTTTTGTAATATGAATATATCAGTTGTGAGGGTGTCAAATGAAAATAATACAGCTGATGATTCCTTATGAGCAGCATAGGGTTTCAGTGAAACTGAGGCCATCCAGGAAAGCCGAGATTTCTGAAGAAATAGTTACGCAAAAAAATTGCTAATTTTGGCTCTTTATATCTGAATATCCGGTGTAAGTAGGTGACTATTTTCTTGGAGGTTTCCTGATTGCAGACCTGCGCAGCAAACTTAATCAGAGTATATATTTTACCGCAAATATATCGATCTTCATAAGAGTCAATAAATCTCTTCATTATTTTTGCACTGTCCATATGTAATAAACTTAATAAGGGTAGTATATGTTTTACCGCAGATCTCAATTTCAGAATAAATGTTATAGTAGTAAATATCCCATTACTTTAGATTCAACAGAAATATTTTTTCATTCTCAGGATTCACACCAAGTTTTTCAAAATAGTGAATAATAGGCCACCAATCAATTGAATATAACCTTTGAACAAAATTGTATCGACTAAATAACAAACCATTCTTACCCGTAGCGTATCTTCGTAAAACAGGAAAAGAAAATTATTTTCGTTTCTTTTTGCCCATGCTTCTTTGACATGTTCGAAGTAAGGAAGGTAGAGAACTGAAAAAGTCAGTGCTTTAGTATTGAGTTATTTTTCAGGAACGATCAGTATATTCGAATTAAGACAAGCTCGAATCAATCAACACTGTTAACCCCAAAAGTCATGGCCAAAGGTGCCTCGGAGGATTATTCAAATTATTTTTGAAGAAGAAATAAATTTATTTCCCAATCTTCGAGACAATTCAGCAAAGGAGAGTGTCAGATTGAAATAGTCATATAGATCGTTTTTCCTAGAAGTTACAGGTATGGGAATATATTATGTCAACAACTAGGCCACATTTTGTCAAACCCCAACTCAATTGAGTGAAAGACCAGAAAACGCTTCCTCCTTTCAGAAACGGAAGAGGGAAACTATTCTGAACTCCGCCCTTTCCAGATATTGATATCTTTGTATATTTTGGAATGAAGGCTATTATCATTATTGATTGTGTGGAATATGGTTAACTCGAGAATGCCAACTAAGACTGTAACATCATTTTCAGGCCTCACCCGTTAACCCTAGCCAGAGACTACCCACTAGCAATTTTCTTTTTATCTATTGCAGGCTAATTTGTAGTTGCTAGTGTATGCTTCATTGGCGGGCCTGATAATCTTTTTTCATTGACCCAAATCAGGCTCCCCTTAATAGTACAACATTTCCATTCTACAAAATTGATAATTTCATATTTTTAATTAAAAAATATCTGCCCCGGCTGAGGACACTGAACCGGTACCTTCGTTTTCGATGGCGACCAAAAAACTTTTAACTTGGAAAGTATTCCTGATTGAACAAATCAATATAAAACACTGAGAATTATTGAAAATACTGTACAAAGTACAAAGTGAACTCTCTATATGCCACTATTATTTAATTTCATCAATATGATCTCCGCAATGGATAAACTGGAAAGAATTGCTCGCTTTCATTGAAGGAATATAATTTAAAGAATTCTTTTAATATAATCGCCAACCGGAAACTCTTGGTTTTGAAAAACAGGACATTAACTTGTTAAAATAAAAATCTCATAAAACTTTAAAACTCTGCTTTTCAGTTGATTATGGCGCACTGAATTTGATATAAAATATAGACCAATATAGATTTGAATGTAATTTTAAGTGGTTGTAGGAAATAAAATTTATGACAACATATGTTCCTTCCACTTTTCGACTAAATATTATGAAAAAATTAAAGGCTTTTACTTAAAGAGGTCTCATGTGTAGCAAACATTTTTGAAGAAATTGGAGTTGAAACCTTTCGAGATAAAACTTATTAAACGAAATGTATTAAAATTTTCCACCTTAATTTTTAAGAACACAGCTGTTCATATCGATTTGAAATTAAAATATATTTCTGTATAAAAACTTTATAATTTTTATAATTTTTCGTAATAAACACAAAAAAAAATTGGGGTATTTTTACCCGCAAAACCCAAGGTCATATTTGAACGGGACTATTTCTGATTTCAGAAATGTACACAGCTTGAAGAACTCGATAAAAATACAAGATTTGAAACTGCTATCAAAATATGTTTTTTATATATTATGAAAAAATTGACCCTGTATTTCAAAAACCAGGCACATTCGACCTATGTGCATGGGAATTTTCTGTCTTTTATTGACAAGTAGGTACTATCTACCCTTAGAATTTGTTATACCTTTTTTTTAAAACAGCATAGATTTTCTGGTACTAATATTGACCAAAATATATATTTTTCGGAATTCGGGATATATACATTTCTATTGATAGAATCCAGAAAATAATATGGAAATATAGATTTTCTACTTACTCATATTTGATTTGAAAGCTCTGAAGAATGCTTCAAATGGATACTTGGTTATATCTTCGAAAAAGAAACAGGAAATATGATACATGGAAGTTATAACATCTTTTGGATGCCTCGCTATGTAGATAACCTGTAAAACAAAAGATAACTATTCCAGCACTCTTTTGTTTTCTCTAAAAGGGTAAAAGCATATTTGGCCAATGTCCTAACATGGTGGTGGGGTGAATACTAGGAACACTGGAAATAATGGAAGGAAATCATCCCACAAACGCATAACAGAATGAAATTATTCTGCATGTTCATAAAAAGTAATGTTGCGAAATCCTCGAACACAGTTTATATCAGAACTTATGATGCAAGAATATTGCACGAATTGGATTTCATTGGAATAACAAAGAACTTTATACTGGTGACGCTGTGAAGACAGCAGTCAGAGTTAGCAACTAAGTGGTCCGATGGTCTACTGGCGTCGAAATTTTTTTTATAATGAATATTGATAACTTCTAAAGAAGTAATGACGAATGGAATTATTGGATGATTTTATTGGGAAATGACGATTCACACGAAATTTTAGATATTAACACGTTCTAATTTCATATAAATATAGAAAACTTTCATTAAACCTACTCGAATGATAAACATTCTGCTTAGTTATAACAGAGTGAGAACTCAAAATTCACGAAAACACAAATAATTTATGTAATTGTAAACTATACATTCTAACAATATCAAATTGTATATAGAGATACTATATTGAAAATAAAACATAATTTTCTACCAACGATGATTTCAGCATGGAAACTAAAATAGGTATTTCATTTCCTCGAAAACTATACATGTACTAACAATTTCAAATATGGTACACAGTTAGTCACTCGGCAAAAAAGCCGAGCGGCCCATGAAATTGGCAGAAAATTGTTGCTTACAGGGTGGAAATTCGAGGTTGAATGGGAATAATTACCGGCAGTTTCTCGATGGAAGATATTCCCATTATAGTAAGAAATAGACTGCATGGTTTATGTACGACGGGGCAGTTGAGAAACCGCATCATAGTTTCTTGCGAAACTACTAGAAACAGTCCCGGCATTTTCCAAAAAGTACGTGAGTCCATGAGAAAAAGAGCAGAGGCATGCATATTTGCAGGAGGTTCACATTTTGAATATCTTATTCAATTTATGTCTTTGCGCGTTCAAGGTAATTTTGTGTTAGCATTCCAAAATGTATTCCGATTACTTTACTTTTATAATATTACCGTTTGAAAGTTATTCTCTTGAATGAATTTGTGATTAAAGTTACATAAATTGTTTTTCTCGTAAGTGGTCTAGCGAGATGCAAATGAATTAATTAATTTTTTTTATGAGAAATCCGTACGCCAAACGAAAAAAAAACAAGCGACCTGATTTGCTCGGAAAAGAATGAGGATTTCAAAAATAGCAGTAGCGTATCACTTTTTTCTTTATAAAATTATGTGGTACAGCAGAAAATGGCTTTCGATGCATAGAATATGCGTTCTACGTTTCATAAAAATATCTAGGGTCATACCAAAGTAATCATAAAAAATAGATTTTTTTCTTAAAACTTTAGCTCCCTGTAGTTCAAAAGTTAAGACCTCTAGGATATATGTTCATATGAAGTTTTTTCTCCAAATGGACCCAAAAATAACCTCCTTGAATATTATCAGGTTATTAAGAAACACCCCGTATATTTGAAATTGGATCATCTTCCATCGGCTGGAAAAATCTAGTTCTGGTACTCAAGGAAACAATATAGACCAGGAGTCCATAACACTTCTTTCATTTATCATAACTTACTGCTCACAACTATATTAAATTCCATAAATCTGTATCCCACATCACGAAAATAGCATCGCCGACCAAAATCCGTTGTTACAAGATGGTGCGCCGCGCCGGCGCGATCAAAGTGTTTCGAAAATCCAGATTTTGGAATGACTATTTAATGAAAAAGTTTGGGTGAAAGCCAATGCCGAACATGCGCCCCTAGCTTTTGTAAAACATTTTCCAAAAATTATCGTAACTCACTGTTCGGCATTTCGTTAATCCCTAATTATTCACTACAAACATTTTGTGTCCATTATATCGCAGTCGCTAACAGGTAGAATGCCAGCACTAACAAAAAAAATTGAGGAGAGGTACACACGTCGTCGCAAAATATGCGTTAAAAAGAGACAAAAAAGTAACAACAAAGATTACGGCGAATGTTGCAAGAAACCAAAAACCAGATTTACATGATGAAGGATTTAAAGTATGTAAAGAGGAGTACATCTCTGATCATGTCAAAAAAACTGTCGAAGAGCTGAAAAAAATTGAAATCGTCTCTAAAGCCCAAAGTGGACTCAAATTATGGCATGACGAAAGGGGAAAAATAATAACTATATTAAATTTTGGAAGTATCTGCAAAATGTTGTCAAAAACATCCAGGAAGCGATTGGTAGAACAGATAATGTACCCCAAGTACCTAAAATCTCAAGAGTTATGCCTTTACTAAAAAAAAAAATAACAGTGAAACTCTGGACAACTTTCGTCCAATTTCTATAATCAATACGTTCTCTAAAATTATAGAAATCTCACTGAAAAACAGATTAACATCCTTTTTTGAATCTAACAACTTCCTTGCCAACACTCAATTTGGTTTCCGCCAAAACAAATCTACAATAAGGGCACTGCTGAAGGTCGTGGAAGATATTGTTGAAGGCCTTGAGAACAAGCAACATTCCATTCTCTCCATGTGTGATTTGTCCAAGGCTTTCGACTATGTCTCTCACGACCTACTTTTAGAAAAGTTATCATATTACGGGGTTAGAGGAACACCACTCAAACTGATGTCATCCTACTTAACAAACAGACAACAACTGGTTAAAATTCAAAATACAACATCTGAACTCAGGATATTGGAACATAGAGTTCCTCAGGGCTCTGTCCTTGGACCCTTACTCTTTATTATTTATATAAACGACATCTGTCAGCACATGCTACAGGACACTATCACCATTCTTTTTGCTGACGATACATCACTTATCAATACTTCTCCAGATTTTTATAGCCTCAAAATTCTAGCTGACAATTCGATTGACTTTGCTAGAAATTGGTTCTCTGCTAATTTCCTACAACTCAATGGTGATAAAACGCAACAACTGGTTATTTCCAGTAACAATAAGTACACCTCAGGAGCACACTGCAAGCTTCTTGGAATAACAATCGATGACACTCTCAGCTGGTACTATCATACTGAAAAACTGAACAGCGAGCTTTCTAGTGCATTATTCCTCATAAGAAGATTGAGATATGTTGTAGGTTCTGAATTATTGAGGCAAATATATTTTGGTCTGTTTCATTCTCGAATTAGTTATGGAACCATTTTATGGGGAAATTCCAGCAATGCGGTAATTATCTTCAGATCCCAGAAGAAGGCTATTCGCCTTCTAGCTGGTGTTGGATTTCGTGATCAGTGTCGTCCCCTGTTCATTGACATGAAAATAATGACACTGCCATGCATTTATATTTATCAAACCCGCTGTGAAATACACTCAAACAAAGGGAGTTATACTCTTTCGTCTGATATTCACAAATACGAAACCAGATCGGCAAACCAAATAGCTCTTCAACGCTTCAGGCTCACTGAGTCGAAATCTAATTCTCTGAATTTGAGTTCAGAAGTTCGCGCCTTGAATGAAAATTGTTTTAAGATTAACGTAAAAAGTTACCTCATAAATAAATGTTTTTATAGTGTAGAAGAATTTCTGAATGCATGAACAATTTTTACATGACTTTTACCATTTATATATTCATTTATGTTTTTTTTTTAAACAAAATATTTTTAAATGTTATTTTTGAACACATGTATATGTCGATAAAATGAATGTCTTTACATATTATTCTATCTTATATATTTTACATATTATCTTCCATAGATAATATTTCTGTACAAACTGACGTGCTATAAACCGATGTGTAAACTAGCCAAATAAAGTCTATCTATCTATCTATCTATCTACTCCAGCAATAATGCATGGAGAGCAATACCAAGAAAGGGTGCTTGAGGATGACCCCTCAAGAAGGAATCGAAAATGATTAGCTAACCTTTTGGAGAAAAAATACAGGAGCTGTCAATACGAGTCACAAATGGTATAATCAAATACAAGACCCAGCTGCATGTAACTGGATATAAAAAGTGTATTTTTGGAGTTTGGACTTTCAAGGGAATCAAAATTGCAGAAATTGAAAGAGATGAACATTTTTGGAAAAATAAAAGGGGGTCCTTACAAGGCGACCACCATTCAATGAGAGAACTGGTTGATCCTAGGAAAATAAGAAATTTGCCACTCAGAGATTAGAAGTTTTAGTTATTCCTTTACCAATCCATTAATTGATTGTTATTCAAACTGCGAATAAATTGTTTTGAGAAATATTTTGCATTTTTATATATTCACTAGCGGGTACCTGGCATGCGTTGCAATGTCACGCAATGGAAGAAAGTATCTACTTGTCTGTCTATTTTGTTCCTATCACGGTCCCGATCCGGTCCCCGTATGATTCAATTTGAAATATCCAGTCATATATTCAGTTATAGTACCTACCACAAGAGAGTGAGAATAAAGTGAAAATAATTCGACGGATTTTCGAAAACTTGTTGCCAGGCAATTGACACGAGAGCCCAACGTGTGGCTATCGCCAAATGGCAACAAGTTTGAGAAAGAAATCTGTGGAATTATTTTCTACATTATCGAACTCTCGTGTGGTATTCTATAGAATATATTTTTCTTAGGATCATAAACACATTTCTTCGCACAATGATACAATGTACTTAACCGGTTTTGATTCATTTCTCACTTTCCATGCGAAATGATGACAGAGGTCAAAGTAAAAATGTACGTTGTCAGACAATAAAAACAAAATACCTCAAATTACCTATCAAACTATTTATTACCCGCGGAAATTTTCTAGGTGGAATATTCCCACAATAATAATGTTTTGATTGCCCAAAACGTACATAAATGTTTGAATTGAAAATTTCCATTGATTTCTAGAAATGTCAAAAAATAATCTCTATAATTTTCGAATATTTCGTTTAAATTATTTTGAAGAAATATTAAAATTTGTATTCGTGCGCCGCAGTACTAGGTACGTGACTGCTATCACAAACTTTCTCTGAATGTTCCATCGATCCTGAATTTAGGCAATTAACAATGTTCTGTGGTAAATAATTTGCCTGAATATTGGCGTTTGAATAAATTTAATTTTGCAAAATATGTCCTTATAATTGTTTTCTTATAACTGGGTGTCCTATTGTAAGCTACATATGAATTGTAAGGTTCGGATGAAGAAATATTAAAGTTTTTAGTTGGCATTGTCCTGTAAAAAAGTTAAATAAAACACCTTCAAACATAACATTTTACTCAACAATATTTTCGAAAAATATTTTATTTTGTTAAAAATCTCTCCGTCCAAACCTTTTATGACCTTTTCTGAATATAATAAAACTACCAGAAATCCTTCAAACATATCTTTCTCTGCAGATTTTGAAGAAGCGTACGTGTCTGCAGACATACCCGCCAAAACTGGGCCTCTCACTCTTTAGATGATGGACGTCCGAAACGAAAGTAAACATATTAATTTGATAAAAAAATTAAATAAACATGTGTCGAGATATTGTTCGACTTATTCATAGTGCAAGGACTATTGGGAATTCAAAATTAGATGCCAGCGCCAGAGTGGCGAAAGTTCAAACCAGACATACGTACATTGTTAATCTGTTTTCTCAAAGGTTATACAATGGTGTTTGGAGTTTTTCTTAAAATATTTCCATTTGGCATTATTTTCCAGTTTTTTTGTTTAGTGTTATTTATTTCAAGACTCTAGTGAAGTGGTGTATTTAAATCTTAAGACAATATCATTTACGAAAAGTCACTTTGTAGGAGACAAAGTATGTTCTAATTTGCTTGCAAAAAAAAAAGTTCCTGGACATCTCAGTGAAGTCATCGGGAATTATTGTTATGAATTATTTTGAAGAAATGTTACACATTATTTGTGAATGTTCGAATTGAAAAAAAACTGAAAAAAAAGTTTTTTTTATTTCATCTGAAACAAACAAAATGGTGTGAAAATGTGTCTTTATCACCTAGATATACATATAAAGTCACTCTTTTTCCATACTGTATAAATAATCTTCGAACTGTTGAATAATATCTGTTTTTTCTCTTCTTAACTCTCTTTTTTTTCTTACAACTCTCTTTGAAGGTTCTCTTGTTCACTTTTTTTCTCGGCCACACACGATACAGAATTCTTCTTCAAGATCCCAAGCGCCCGTCGTAGGTCTTTAGACTCACTCAATCCTAGATTAGTCTGCCCCAGTATGTTACATTCATTTTCTCACGGAAAATGGAAAAACTTATTCCAGTTCAACGGAATCGTTTTGCCCAAGAGTCACATTGGGGTACACAACAATAATGATTTGAACTAGAATCACTCATTTTTTTCACTCGAGGACGTACAATAGTCAACAGAATATTCACCAGGTAAACCAGAATTTCATTGAATGTCAACAATCCAAGAGATTTGACAAGTTTTATGTGTACAACGGCTAAAATCATATAAACATTAATGTTTTAAAAAGTAAACAATGTGTCCTCATCACCTAGATATACATATATAGTCACACTTTTTCTATACTGTATGAATAATTTTCGGTATGTTGAATAATATCTCTTTGTTCTCTTCTTAACTCTCTTTTCTTTCCTCTCAACTATCTCTGAAGGTTCTTTTCAACTTTTTTTCTTGGCCACATCACTTTCCAAAGACTCGTTCATCCAACGAACAGCGAGGCTTTGGAACTCATTGCCTAGGGAGGTGTTCCCCGAGGCATACAACCTTCAGAAATTTAAGAAGAACACCAACTCCTACCTTCTTTCCCTTGGTTCCCACGATGTTCTCTGAACATTACAGGATATCCCTTTTCGTGGGAACCAGAACGTAAAAAAAAAAAAAAAAAATACAATTCAATTCAATTCAAAATTTTATTTAGAATTTGCCAAGTATGTACAATAAACTTGATCCTACTATTTACAACTCTACACTTAAATATATCATAGATTTCTCCTATTCATATGATGGGGTTGAGGCATCCAACTTGCTCCAGCAAAAGAAATGTGGGAGCGAAGAGGTTCATCGCGCGTGGTGTTAAATAGGGTAGGTTTTTATGGAAATTACAAATTGAGCCGTCTCCTGCTTTTGCTTATAGGGTTGTTATTGAAATACGTTTTATACGAGAATTGGGTTGATTTTATAAGAGCTATGATTTTTAAAAGAATTGTTAGTGTTACATACTGGAAAATGATGATCCAAAAAACCAGTTTAAGATAATTCGAAGTGCAATTTCTTATTGCATTTTCAAGATTGAGTTACTTGCTATTTAAAACTGCAGAACAAAAATTAAAAAAAGTAAAAAAGTATTCAGGCGGTGGCCGGAGTTGAGCCCCGGCCGAAGATTTTGGGAAGGGGGTGTATTCTTCCTCAAGATCCCAACGTCTGACTATTGACTTCCTCAATCCTAGATTAGTCTGCACCAGAACGTTACGTTCATATTCTCACGGAAAATGATGAAAACTTATTCCAGTACAAGGGTATCATTTTGCCAAAAGTCACACTGAGGTACACAACAATAATGATTTGAACTTGAATCACTCATTTTTCCACTCGAGGACATACAATAGTCAACCAGGTAAACAAGAATTTCATTATATGTCAACAATCACAAGAGATTCGACAAGTTTTAGGATACAATGACTAAAATCATATAAACATTAATGTTTCGAAAAGTAAACAATGTACTCATGTATAGTTTCAAAAATCGACACCAGAGGGAATATCCGTTATTTTGAATTCCCAATACCTACGAATGCCACCCGCATTTTTAGGAAATTATGAGGGGGCAGTACCATCCCGAGATATCTAAAAAACTGTATTATTTTCAAGCCAACCAATTCAAATGTTCCCATCGTAGGTACTGACACACACTGCTGCAAGTATGAATTTTCTTCATATTTGTAATATGCAATTTATGAAAACAGTTTTCCAACTTCCTGGCTCGATTAGTCAGTTGATTGTGAACTTCCACACGAAAATTTTTCGTTTTCTGTTTATTTCAAATATTTTTCATACATATACGTTGAATATAAATTCGGAAAATGCCTACCAACTCATCTACGTTAATTCTATGAATTGAATGTTTACTTCAAGTTCATAGAAAATCATTAATATTACTATTCAGTAATTACAGTTTGAGAGAATGTTAGTTTTTTCTTTATCTTATGATTGACAAATAAACTTGATTGTTTTATATCTTGCTTTCCTTCTTAATTTTTGTCTGGTTTTCATTTTAAACGAGTTCCGATGCATGGCTCCTGAAATAACAATTTCGTTACCTTGATTGCACTTTCCGTTTGTAATTTCAAAGCATAAAGCAATATTTTTCTATGGATGTTTCTTCCTTGTCACCTCTACTGAAGCGATACTTCAGTTCTGGACAGGATATCGTGACATCTGAGAAGGTAGATAGAATAGTGTCATTTATGTATTATAAAATTATATCAAATTGATTCATTGGAAGTGGTGTGTTTTGTGTCTTCAAAATCAGTACAAGCTATATATAATTTCTAGATACACAACGCTTTGAGAAGCACCATGATAAACGCAACAGAAATAAGTGAAGTATATAAAGTTCTCATATATTTTGTCGTGGCGTGTTTTTGGTCATTATGTTGCTTATTATTTCAACAAGAAATAAACATAAAATAATGAAATGCTTACATGTCATCTAAAATTGTGAAATGTTTCCCAATCAAATTGAAGATGACATAATGGTTGAATATTGGGTTATCGAAATGCAATACGGTATAAGAGGTGTCACCGCTTTGCTTTGTCCTTATAATCTGCCCCCCCCCCCCTATTAACTCAACTTTTGAACGGTTTGACATTGAACAATGGAACAAAAACAGTTTTGAATGATATCATCGATACTACTTTTTGAAAGTAAAGACATTGGCGAGGGGGCACTTTGACTTGAACATTTTAAATAGCATGGGAGGTCAATTCTCTTTTCAACCATCCTATTTTTTTCGAATTTCGTTTGGACGTGTTTTCACAATATGCATTTGAAATGTCAAGTATGAGTACGGATCTGAATGGTAGCCTTACCTCGATAACTTTTGAACTGTTTGATGTGAAACAATGAGACATGTAATATATTGAATGATATTACCGGTCCTACTTTTCGAGAGAAGATACATTACAGTTTACAATTACTCGACAGAGGGCGCTGGGGCACATCAATTCGAAAATGTCGAAAGGCATAGAGGTCGAGTTGCACATCGTTGAAAAGGTAATTCAATTTTTCTTTCATCTATGGTTGTCCTACTGAATCACAACTGCGAGTGCGGCTTTTTATAGTCCCCCCTCCCTGTTAACTTTTGAACGGTTCGACATAGAAACACGGGACAAAAAACTACTTGGAATGATATCACCGATTCTACTCTTTGAAATAGAAGGCATCGTGATTGCTCTATAGATGGCGCGGGGGCACATCAACTTAAAAATTTCAAATAGCATGTGGCACATTGTTGAAAATATCATTGAATTCTCTTTTCAACCATCTATTTTTATTTTATTTTGTCAATTCTTTTTTTACACCATGCAGTTTATATTTTGTTATGCTTGACATTTCATTGTATATTGTGAATCAACGAATTGACGAAATAAAAAAAATGGATGGTTGAAAAGAGAATTGAGTTATCTTTTCAACGATGTGCCACTTGATCCCCCATGCTATTTGAAATTTTTAAGTTGATGTGCCCCTTCGCACCATCTATCTAGCAATCACAATGTCTTTCATTTCAAAAAGTAGTATAGGTGATATCATTCAAAATGGTTTCCGTCCCATTATTCTACGTCGAACCGTTCAAAAGTTCAAAGGGGGGAGAGGGGCTATAAAAAGCCGCACTGTATATCCAAAACATTTGAAAGTGAGACATTTTAAATCTTTTCTACACGAAAAGAAACATTAGGCAACATAATGGAAAAATAGTACACTTAAGTTTGTATTGCGATCCGAATTGACAAGTTACTCTCAAATGATAGTTATATCCAAGTTTGCTATAAACTCTCACGGTAAGTTGTTAATGAAATGTTCGAGTCTCAGATGTACATTTGAGGTTAATTTTCTATAACACCTCCCTTGAGTTGACTGAAAAATTGCAAAATGTAAATTTACTCCGTAGTAATCCACTAATAATAAAATTGTGCTGGAAATTCGCATGAGTGTGATTTTGTTTTGAGGAAACTAAATCAGTAATATGATTTTTTTTATCGATATTCTTGTTTTTTTGCTACCATTTGTTATATTCATTCAGGAAATTCCTGCGTTTTGGCGAAAACATGGTAAAATCGGATATTAATACGTAATGAGGCATTTTTCATAATTATAATCCGTATTGTGGTTTTGTATTTTTTTGTCTGTGGACTGCCCAACGTGTGATTTTTATGAAATCCGAAATTATTTGCGTCGTTTTGTTGAACACAAGCGAGGAAAATGACTGCTCCCAAATGGTTGAGAATTTTCATAAAATTGAATCAGCCGAATACGAAAAACTGTTCGAAAAAATAAAAAATAAATACATAAATTTAATTCGAAGAATTTGTATTTCGTGCAGAATAATTTATTTAAAAATTCATAGAAGAGCGCTTTCGACTGTTAACATCAGTGCTACCTGTAAGTAAGTAACCATTAAAAATGTAAAATAGAAAATTATTTGATTTAAATTGAAAATTATGAATGAGGTTACTTACTCGTCAAGTTAACAGGAAAACCATAGAAAGTATCTCTGCTACATAAAACATCAATAAGTTCAGAGTAAAAATATATTCAAATCCATCCTGGTCCAGGATTATTGTAGATTGCAAATTATTGAAAATCGATATTATTGGCCAATATTCATTGATAAAGTGAAGTTGAAGCTTGACAATATGTGACAAGAATGAAAGACATGGAATCACAGAACTAGAGAACCTACATTTGTCCGATCTATGTCAAAGTATGCCAAGGAAACTCTTCAAGATTGTTGTCTAACTCTACAATTTTGAGTCTTCATAATCAAATTCTGGTACAAAAGCAAAGTCTGATGGGAACTATCCTAGACTTTGCCTTTGTACCAGAATTCGATTATGAAGACCCAAAATTGGAGAGTTATACAACAATCTTGTTGAGTTTCCTAGACATACTTTGACATAGATCTGACAAATGTAGGTTGTCATTAGACTTTTCATTATCAGATGTGATCCAGTTGACATGGTGGCTTATTTCAGGGTTATTTCTGATTTCTAGGTCTGTCGCAAAATTCATTCGTCATGTCAATCATCTTTCATCCTTGTCACATATCGTCAAGCTTCAACTTCACTTCATCAATGAATATTGGCCAGAAATATCGATTTTCAATCATTTGTAATCCACAATAATCCTTGACCAGGATGAATTTTAATATGTTTTTACTCCGAACATATTGATGTTTTATGCAGCAGAGATACTTTTTATGGTTTTCCTGTAAACTTGTCGAGTAAGTAACCTCACTTTTTCTTTAATAATTTTCAATTTAAATCAAATTATTTTCTATTTCACATTTTCAATGGTTAATTACTTTCAGGAAGCACTGATGATGACTTAACAGTCGAAAGCGCTCCGCTATGCATTTTTCAATAAATTATTCTGCACGAAAAACAAATTGATTTTTTCGAATATTCAGATACGTACACACTGCTAGACCGTTCACATAAATTTTAAACTATCACCTACTAGATAGATACCACAATCGTAGAAAACTCCAAAGAATGGCTCGAAAACAAAACGTACCAACAAATACCAACTGAGGTACAAGAAATCCTAGCACTCGGTCCAAATTTTTCCATCCTCCCAACACACACCTCTACCCATGACATCATTTGTAATATTGAAACAAATTTAAATCACCTCACAACCGAGGACAAAATTGAAGTGAGATCAAAAGTGTACAATGTGTTAACGAACCACAAGAACAAAAAACAAAATAACACACCATCTCAAGAACAAATCAACATCAACAAAAAAGTTAAGAGAACCAAAGCTTTTATAAAAAACGACCCCAGACTCAAAATTCCCGAAAAACCAATAAAATGTAATGTATGACACTGAATATAATCAAAATATTGAAACTCTTCTAGCTGATTACACTACATACAAAAAGTTAAAACGAACCCCCCAAACAAATTTCAAACAAATAACAACGATCTCATTGAAAAGTGAGAAAGAAATAATTTCATAACCAAAAACGTAGCTTCCTCCGTAAGAATAAAGAATGCCCAAGCGCTTTCCATATATGGCTTACCAAAATTGCACAAAACAAACCCACCACTACGTCCTATTGTCTCTTGCATACAATCCCCTTTTGAAAAACTGTTAAAATTTCTCTCCCAGATTCTATCTCATATAATAGGCACAAAAACTCTCACTATGTCAAAGACTCATGACATTTCAAAAATCTCATACCTAACAACCACACACTGATATCAGTATAAATGAATGTTCCAATTGCCCTGGCCAAAAGCATTATTACTAAAAATTGACCAGAAATAACAGTACACACTAGCCTACTACTTGATGAATTTCTAACTGCACCCTCACATCCACCTATTTCAAATTGTTTTCACCAACAAATCGATGGGTTTTCAATGGGCGCATCCATATCCAGTGTAATCGCCCAACTTGTAATGGAAGACCTCGAACTGTCAACGATTGCCAAACCTAATTTCAAATAACCCTTTTTTCTACCGGTACGTAGATGAATGTATCCTACTTATTCCAGAAGAAAAATGTGAATTCACCCTAGCAATGTTCAACGCATACCACCCAGAACTCCAATTCACCATTGGAAAAGAGCAGAACCAAAGAATTAATTTTATTGACATCATACTACATACAGACGGACAAACTATATCAACAGAGTGGTACACTAAAAAGTCTTGGTCCTAAAGATATCTGAATTTCAAATCGTATCACCCCCTTGCACAAAAAAAAACTGTGATCCTATGTTCAGCTGACAGAGCCATACAATTAACAGACCTACGTTTCCGTCCCAAAGCAATAAAAAAGCCAAAAACGCACTCATCAAAAACAACTTCCTTCCAAATTTAATAGACACTATTTTCAAACAACGCATAAATCTTTTTTATAATCATAATAACGGTCCTAAAAACAAAGTAGAAAACACAGTCTATTCCCCTACATGAAAAATATGTCAGAACAGCTAACTCACATACTAGCACCGTTCAATATCAAGACACGTTAGAATAAAATTTCTCCAAACTAAAATCTGAAATCCCTTTGAGTAGAAAAACACACGTTGTGTATCAAACCATGTAATGAACCAGAGTGTCATATAGTATACATTGGTCAAACCGAACAATACTCAGAGAACATAATGAACGCCCACAAATAAACATATAATGCTTCCACAGCTTTAACTAACAAGCTACTACCCATGATTTCAATTACGAAGCGAATAAAAGCATCTGTACTGAACGTCAGAAACAAAAACGCGAGTTTTTAGAAATGATCCACTTAAAAACCACCCGTGTTGATAATAAAACAGAAATTCATAACTAAAATAAAATTAGCCATTACCTGTTCTGAATTTTGCCTTGTGTTTAAACTCTCACCGTTTCTGTTTTTCAACATACCTAAACCCCCTCCCTCGTTCTAATCAAGAAAAAAAACAATGTCGAATAAAGTACGAATGAAATAACGCACCGCCACCTGTCGACCAAACTACCAACTTACTTTCACCATCTAGTCTCCGAACAGATCCCAAACTGAGTCAGCCCTCATGTTAACAAACTACAGACCCCGATGGCGCCACCACCAATAAAAATGTCGAAATCTTCGACCACAATTACCAACCGAGCAATCCACAGATAGCAGCCATTTTCCTCGCTTATGTTCGACAAAACGACACAAATAATTTTGGATTTCATAAAAATCACACGTTGGTTTTTCAACCACAGACAAAAAAACAAAACTATAATACGGGTTACCAACCCTGCCGGAAGCATGAGTGATGGTAAGATTACTTGTTCATCTAACCACTATAAAGTCATACCTAACCCCCAAATTACTAGGCAACTCCTAGAAGTCACTATTGAACCACATACCCAATATATATACATGAATATATAACATGAATATATATATATATATATAAAAATATTGTATACAGTGCTTTTCTTCAATGCCCCCCCCCCTTTTATTTTTTGAACGGGTCATCTCAAGAAATTGAAACTTGATGCATGAATACTATATTTTGAAGTGAAATTGACACATGAAACTTTCAAGATGGCGACTGGGTGCTACCTGGGAAAACAAAATTTAATTGAAAGGGGGGTCTTGTGACACATCCTTTTGAAGCTCCTGACGAATAATTCACAACCCTAGAATATAAAGTCAATATCTTGACCTACTACAAAATGGCGAAACATTTAATAATTGCCTGAATACATCGGCGTTTATCTTCATAATTTGAGGAAAGAAGCTGAGTTCAGTTCAGGAGATGCTCGAAATGGTTGCCTTGAACTGCTTGACATAAGAACAGCCTATCCGATATTTCACGCCGAACATTTTCGAACACAGTAACGTCGATATTTCTTCAAATATTTATTATTCTCTGCCGTATATCCAATATTGAAGCAGGTTTAGTTTCGTACACCTTTTGTTCAGATATCACCATAAAAAAAAGCCTACAGGTGTCAAATCTGGCGAGCGGGCTGGCCATTCCGTAGGACCTCGACGGCCAATCCAACGACCGGGGGAAAGTATTATCCAAATAGTTTCTTACTTGTCCGTAGTAATGTGGTGGTGCTCCATCTTGTTGGAATACACTATCCATATCGAATTCATTAGGATTCGCTTCGATGATTCTGATGATTAGAGGGTCAACAGTATTTTCCAGCATATTCAAATACAGTTCCCCTGTTAAATTTTGTTCAATGAATAGAGGTCCTACAATATGGTTTCCCAATATTCCTGCCCAGACGTTAATTTTTTCTGGATATTGAGTATGAGTTTTCCGGAAAATGTGAGGGTTGATGTCACTCCAATAACGGCAATTTTGTCTGTGAACCTTGTCGTTGAGATAAAATGTAGATTCGTCACTGAAACAAATATTGTGGAGATAGGTAGGATGCCGTCATAATTTCGCAGAATTCTGTTTTTCGATCAGGGTCATCTTCAGTTAGCTGGTGTACCATTTTGATTTTGTATGGATGATACTTATTCCTCTTCAAGGGTCTCCACACAGTAGAAGGACACATTCGCGACGGAGGAAGTAGACTGTTGAGGATTTACTATCATCTCACCAATTATTTGAACTTGCTGTTCTTCCGGAATGGACGGATGACCTGGGGGCTTTTTGTTCTGTACACTACCGGTAGTTGTAAATTTGGTTACAAGTTCCCTTAAATATTTGCTACAGATAGGACGATTCGGGAAACGATCATTGAACATTCTTTCGGTTTCATGAAAGTTACGCGTCGCACCGTAAATAAAAACCGCTTCGATTTTTTCTTCCAATGGACGAGAATTGACCATTTTAGAGATATTCACGTGGTACCTATTTACTAGTAAAACCGAAAACTAAATGAGAATATTTCAACTGAACAATGATGTTCGTTGTCATACAGACATTTCTTGTTTAAACAATAAACAACCTATCAAACCTTATCGGGTTGTTGGGATTGCCATATGGCAGAGAAACACTAATATTTCTAGATGTATTGACATTAATGTGTTTGTATTCAGGTAATTATTAAATATTCCGCCATTTTGTAGTAGGTAAATATATTGTCTTTATATTCTAGGGTTGTGAAGTATTTGTCAGGAGCTTCAAAAGCATGTGTCACAAGACCCCTTTTTCAATTTATTTTCTTTCCCCAGGTGGCGCGCAGTTGCCATCTTGAAAGTTTCATCTGTCAATTTTACTCCAAAATATAGTGTTCATGCATCAATTTCATTATCCCAAGTTTCAATTTTTTGAGTTGACCTGTTCAAAAACTAAAAGGGGGGGGGGACATTAAAGTAAAGCACTGTATGTATATCTTATATGAATATTGAAAGTTCGGGTTGAACCGCGTCTAGAAATTTGGTAGTTTCGACGGTTCGGCTTCCATTTTGGAGCCATTTTAAAGAGGAGTAGAAAAAATATATAAATAAAAGTTATTGTTACGAGTAAAAGAAGGAAGTGATTTCCTACCGAGGTCTCAATCTGCCTACCCCTAGGTTGTAGTTCCTGAGGTAGGAATGTGATTTCCCCTGAGGTCTCAATCTGCCTACTTCTCAGGTGTTGACACTTAGGAAATTAATTATTTCCAACCGGGGCCTCAATCTTAGGTGGGGTTTAGGATTTTACACCGGGTTCTCAATCCGCCTAGTCCCCAGGTCTTGAAAATCCCGAACCCCACCTAAGTGACTACAACCTAGGAGTAGGCAGATTGAGACCTCGGTTGGAAATCATTTTATTTTCTAAGTGACAACACCTGAAGAGTAGGCAGATTGAGACCTCAGGGGAAATCAATCACATTCCTACCTCATTGACAACAACCTAGGAGTAGGCAGATTGAGACCTCGGTAGGAAATCACTTCCCTCTTTTACTCGTATCAATAACTCATATTTATATATTTTTCCCCACTTTTCTTGAGAATGGCTCCAAAATGGAGCCGAAACGTCGAAATTACTAAATTTCCAGACGCTGTTCAATATTCAAATATTCATAATAATCATGACCGCGGAAACCTATCCGAACACACACATATATATATATATATATATATATATATATTATATATTATATATATATATATATATATATATATATATATATATATATATATATATATATATAAAAGAAATGAGGATTGCGTCTGTGAAAATATACATGATGGAAGATTGTGGCATATCAGACAATCTTTTTAAATTTAAATCTTCCTTATAGTATATATGAAATCAGTTCATTTTTCACATCCTCTTTTCGCTACAATTCCAACCGAACGATCAGAATCTGGTTTTTACACAAACAAATTTCAATCTCTTAAGTTTAGAAGAGTGGCTACTAACCACTTTCATACACTCAGTACTCGCTATATGATTGGTATCTTAAAAAACTTCCAAATATCGAATTAGACCAGTTTCCTGAGTTCAATTTAAAATTCATAATATGTGACCTCGAGAACCCGTAAATATCAATTTTGAGATTTAGGATCAAATTGACCCATTTCGTAACAATTTCATCATATAGAAAATGTTGAATTGTATTCTCACGTTTCTCAGCACTTCCCAAGTTACTGAAAAGGTTACCTAGTATAAGCCAACCATGGCTGTGGATTGAGTTCAAGGATAACCTGTGGAATCGATAGTAGGAAACTCACCTTTGCACCAACATCGAATATATGGGGTGGGTTCAAACTTATTGGTAGATGTGATTTGAGGAATCTTCTCTCCTTTATGTTATGAGCATCTTTTCTATATTTGTCTGCCAACTCTTGCAATTCGGCGGAAAAAACTTTTTTATCAATTTTCTCATGGAAATTCAGTAAAGCATCATTTATTCTTCCACTGAAAAATAATCTTATGAGTATTTATTCATTGAAGATTTCATGGTATGATCATTAATGAAAGTGTTTGTTGAAAAAGGAAACATTCTCTATTGAATATTGATAGAAAGATTTTTCTGTGAATTGAAATGCACGATTAAAATGAAGTTATTTTTGTGAATGTCTAACAGAAACATCTTATTTGATAATGAATTGATAATTGATAGATATTCTGAAAAGGCCCTAACTCAAAAGAAAAAATCTGAAATCGAAAATTTGCATTTTCATTCAGATAGTTATTTGATTTTCTATTCCAGTCTTAATTAAGACTTTTGAGTTAGGGCCTTTTCAGAATATCTATCAGATGTAGTTCAATGTCCAGCGTGTCTTTAGCCGGGGAAGTAGTTGTTTTCTGTTAGACATTCACAAAAACTAACTTTATTTTAATCGTTGATTTTTCAATTCACAGAAAATTCTTTCTATCAATATTCAATTGAGAACGTTTCCCTTTTCAACATGAATACGCCACAAGAGGTTATCTTGACGATGGAAGATAGTGACTAAAGTTTATCTTTCAGTCGCAGATCTGATTTTATGAACATCCTGTTTATATTTTCAACAAATCGAAAGTGTTTGTATTTTTGAATCACTTGCTTAGTTCTGAGATTCATGAATACATTTTGCATATCTTGAGAGTTGAATGGAAAAAACATCTCAATGAATGGCGGAAAATTAGTAATGATTTGTTTGTGTATCTACTTTAGTACTCAGAGGCTCCAGGTGTTGTCGTGATAGGAACATTTGAATGCCATACGGTTCGCACTTTTTCTGAGGATATATCGCTCTGAGCCGACAGAATACTCATAAATAGATTATAAACCGCATTATTAACCACAAAACCTCAATTATGTCTCCCGTGTTTGACCGCAAAATTGAAAATTATAAGTTTAGTTTGTTATCGCGTATTTTTTTCAATGGAGCTCCGACTGCAATGGTCATTCGCTCTTTTTACCATGTTTAAATTTTGGAAAAAAGGTTAGTGCTTCTCAGGTAAGTGAGTAATTTCTCGATCATTCCTTCATCATTATGTAATGTGGAAATTCTTTCAGATTGTAGACCAGTAGTAGTAAACCAATAATTTGACTATAAAATATTACAAAATACCGTATGTGAAAAATCTCTCTGAAAAACCTGCAAAAACTTTGAACCATAAAAATTCCAAGTTCGCATTATCAAATGACAACACTGTTGGCAAAAAGTTTTATTCACGCCAAAAAACGAAAACCCCCACCAATCTACAATCAAACGCCGTTAATAAAATCAACTGTTATAATTGTACAAAATGCTACGTTGGTCAAACAGGCCGATATTTAAAAAAACGCATATCTGAACACGATAGGGACACAAAAAACTATCACTGTTCTAGTAGAACATACTAGAGAAAATGATCATTTTTTTGATTTCTAAAACCTTGATAAAAAAACCCTTTCTGTCAAAAAGACTTCTAAGCAAAATGATCGAAATTGTCCACCAAGACACCGTCAATACCAGGGGGAGGATTTTTCGGGGGGTTTGCATTTGGATAGCGACGTAATCTTGTATTTAATTATATTTCTGTTGCTGCAACATAATCCTTGAGGAATATCGCTTTCCCTCATCTGGCTCTATTGTCTGGAATGACGTCCTTACGGAAGGAGAGAAAACCTCGTAGGCGGAAATTCTCCTCTGGTCTCAGGTGGGTTTTTTGTAATACAAAAGCTAGTGGGTTCAGGTTATTTTTAATCAACTCTACTCCAGGAAAGTGTAGGCGGAGGCCATTGCAATTCCATTGAATAATATTAGTATCCATTGTGAGGACTTAATATTTATCATAGGATAAATAATGTAGTATGATTAAATACTATAAAGGTGGATAAAATAGCAATAAGCTAATGTAAGTTACGTTCGCAGGATTATCACAGATAAATTATCACGACAAAAAAGTATTTATAACATTATCACAGGAAGATATCACAGAAAGTTATCAGTTATGACAAGGAGCCAATTTTGGACTTTCCTCTCAACCATCCCTTTTTCTTTATCGTAGTTTTGACATGGGATGTTGATGAGTCATCAGGTACAGAGCCTGATATTGCATCTTCTGATGAGGATGAGTGTTTTTTTCTTTTTTCCGACTCTGACATTCTCTCAATAATGTCTAGTCTCTGTTTTGGGTCAGGGGTAGGTATAATGGGGTTGTTGGGGTGGGGGAAGGGAGGGTATCTGAAAAGGGTTGTTGTTGTATTCAGGGCGTCGGTTAAACCTCTCATGAAAAGGGGCATGATTTCCTTTACAAGTGTAGAGACATCGATAATTGGTTTGTTAACTGCTTGAGCATAGCTTACTCCAGTGGAAGGTGTATTCACAACTATTTATTTTTTTTGTTAAAAGTTGAGAATTTTTCCCTAGCTTTCATCTCTTGGGTAGCCACTTCTTGTTTGTGAATTGGGCATGCATATTATGGGTTGTTCGCCCCTTGTGTAGGGGCTTTCCACATACGCAAACTTGGCTTTCTTGACATCGGAGCGAGGTGTGACCAAATTCCTGGCACTGGAAACATCTCAACGGAGAAGGGATATATAATCTTACTTTCAAAGAGAATAATGCTATTTTGATTGCTTTAGATAACTCAGGGGAGTTAAAGGTTAAAACTTGGTTTGGTGTTTCTATAAGTTGACCATTTTGTTTGGTCTTCATTCTATATACTTCAGTTACGCCTTGTTTTGACAGTTCATTCAGGATTTCTTCAGTGGAGCAGTTTAGCAAGTCCGAACAGTACACAACACCTTTTGATTCATTGAGCATCTTATGGGGTAGTACTTCGATGTCCATGTCTTGTAATCTAGAAGTGTTAAGAAGTTTCCTGCTCTGAGCTGCAGACACAGTTTCTTTGGTTTTCCCAATCATTTTTAAGGTTCCACAAATGCATTTTAGTGATTTCCCGATAACAAATGGGTTGACCTTGGAAAAGTCACCCTCTTTTCTTTTGACGATCTGGAACCGGAGAGTTGCTACCACTCATACTGGGAGTACCTCTTCTGTGGTTTTTGCTTTTTGGCTATTCATACAGTTCCCATGAGTAACCTAGGACAATATGATCATCTGCAGTAGAGCCTGAGTACTACATAAAGGCTTTATGCCACCTAGTATCCGGAGGGCATCGTTTATGGCTAATTCCGTATTAGTCATTAATTATTTGGCATGATCCCTAATACCGTGAATTACTTTTTTTTTCTCGAGGTTTACTCCTCTAGACTTGGGTCTGCGGGGTTGTCAGGCCCGTTAGCTATTAAGCTACCCTTGCGGGGGCAGATTTTTTTATTTAAATTTTTTTCCAACTTTCAATCGATAATGTTTTCCTATTGGATATTTCCTAAAAGGATATCTTGAACGATATGGAATGAGGACTGAAATAATTAAACCATACATACAGGGTGACCCAGGGGTGCGTGCAAGCTCCATAACTTTTTTCTATCCAAGCTATCGATTTTTTTAAAGATAGGTACGACAACGACCCTCATTCTAGAAATATTTCTTTTCATATAAATTATTGGTTTCGCCACTGAATTATCGATATAACGTACCCGGGTTGTTTTAGACTTATCTGCAATAGTTTTTGACTTTGTCAATTTATGTGTTGAAATAGCGTCGTGCATAGACCCACAAAAACAATCATAACTTCAGAACCGTTCAAAATAACTCGACCACGCTATTTTGACGTATAAATTGACATAAGTCAAAAATTATTGCAGATAAGTCTAAGAAACCCGGGTGCGTTATATCGAAACTTTCACTCATGTATTGAAATGTCTAAGAGGTGTGGAATTATCGCTGAATTACAGCGGTAATCTACCTACTATGTGGATTATCGCTGTAATTCAGCGCGCTGGGTGACAATTCAACTGCAGTGAAGCGATTACAAAATCGGTAGTGTATGTTTCGCGATTACCATGGAAGTAACATGTCGTGTTTAAATCTGCACGGGACGCAAAAAATGCAAAGAGAAGAGACCTACAGGCTCAAAATAGTAGAAAAGTGAGCTCAACTGCTCTGAAATTCGAAGAACTGAAAATACTAGTAAACAGTTGTGACGAAGGAACCCCAGAGGGACTACAAAAAAGGTGTTTTTTGTTTTGTCGTATGAATTCGCGTGGAGAGGAGGCGTGGGATGCTACAGTTTTTCAAGGAAGAATTCGATAACTCAGATCAAAAAACAAACAGAATTGAATACAATCCGATTTTCGGAAAAAACTACCCAAGGCGGATTCAAGCCATGTGCCTCATCTAAGTGGTTAGTAATGAATAGAAATAACTATAATTATTGTCCAGTTCGATTATTTTACGCATTAAAATCGAAAAGAGAACACATAGAAAGTGACCGTTTATTTTTAACTGTCAATCCATTTTGAAAAGTAAGAAATCAATGGTTCGAAAATATACCTGTGGGGCAGAACGAGATAGCAAAGTGGACTAAGAAACAAGCACTCCAGGTGGGACCAGACGTGGAAAAAAAAAATTACCAATCACTCAGGGCAACAGCGGTGTCAAATTTGGCAGAGAGCGGAGTTGCTGAGCAAGAACTTATCAAAATAACAGGACATGCCAACTCCAAATCTATTGCGAGCTATCTACAGATAATAATAATAATAATAATAATAATATAACTTTATTCATGATAAATAAATACAGCTAAAAAAAAATTTTTCCCATAAAAAGATAAATGAAAAAATACAGATAAATATATAAAAAATACAGATAAATATATAAAAAAATACAGATAAATATATAAAAAATACAGATGAATATAAACAAAACAGATAAGATACATAACTTCCAATGAGAAAAAGAATGAATGATGAGATCCAGTTAAAATACTAAAATATAAAATACATGATATATAATGAAATACAGTAATAAAAATACAATAAAACACAATGACCCATAGTTGAATACTATGAGATACAATAGAATAAAATGAATTAAAAATACAATTTAATGTGTAAAGAATAGGGTACAGTTATCTAATTTTTTTTGATCAACCATTGGATTCTATCATGGTAATAAAAAATGTTCTGGGAGTCTGCAGTAAGAACTTTTTCAGGTACATTTTAAATATTTTTTTGTTGGTAGTATGTAGATGAAGAACACCATCAGGCTATCGTTGAAAAAATGTGTGGCAATGAAAATCTACAACCATGCCAAGAGGAGGTTCAAGATCAACTTCAGTTAAGGAGAAGACAAATACAAATGTTTACAATATTACTTACAATAATTGTAGTATCAACTATAACAATAAATAATATGGATCTTTTTGTATTCTTGAAATTTTCTACCGAATACCATTCGTGCTTTAAAAATTAACCAAATAATTCTGAAAAAACCCTGTTTTTTTGAAAAAACTGCACTCGGTTATTTTTTTCATTGTTTAAAAAAACTGCCCTCCTCCTTCGGAGTTGGGCAATTCATGCTTTGGAACAACGTAAAAAATAAACTCGTGCAGTTTTTAAACAACACCTTTTTTCAGAATTATCGGTAATTTTTGAAGCACTTATGGTATTATCTCCGATAATTCAGTGGCAAATCAAAAGATGTAACAAAAATGGGAGGTTGCCATTAAAAAAAACAGAACTAAGTTGTCTATCTCATTTTGGGACATCCTGCAATGACTAGAAATATTCTCAGAGTGTGCCTCATTGTCGAACCTATCGTTTAAAAAATAAATCAAGTCGATAGCTTGGTTAGGAAAATAGTTATGGAGCTTGCACGCATTTCTGGGTCAACCTGTATATGGCTATGAGCTCCCAAATATAAGTAGAAACTCGGTTTCTTTCAGTTATATATTCCACTGATAGAAAAATAGTTTCTCTGCAAGAAAAATTGACCTTTTCTGACACTACTGTAAAAACATGTCTAGAGCTCCTTCATTGTCATCTTCATACATTATTGTTGTGCTTCAGATTTATAATTGAAGGTATGATAACAGTTTGTTGTTTTTTTTTTCAAATGTCTAGAGGTAATACTTCTTTTCGATGATCTTTATATTCCATATATAGAAAATGTTAGCACGGCAGTCTACTGTGTGCTATGTATCGTGGTTGAGAATCAGTGTATCTTTAGCAGGCACCAGGTTATCATTTTGGGAATTGCTCAGAAATAGTTCATTTTTGTTAAAGAAAAATTGGCATAGAAAATGAATTCGTTAATTTTTCAGTAAAAAGTAGGATCCTCCGCCTAGAGAATAGTATAGAAGTTGTGAAGGAAGCGATAAGTTACCGGAATGGAGCGACACATGTTTTACCTTGGGCAAAATCTATATGTTAACAATTTCGAAGTAGCTTTAGATTATTTCAGAAGCGATAATATTATATGTTGGTGCTTGATATTTTTTATATATTTCACATATAGAAACAGTATTTCTGAATTTTTTCATCAATTTGGAATCCCTCGTTACTGTTCCCAATTAGGATTTGCTCCTTATGTTAGTCTCAATAGAACAAGAGAGTCAAATTACGACTCGGCATATAAAGCTATTCAGATTGAGAACACTCAACATCTTGATTTTGTTGTACTATGTGAGAAACTATGGAAGAAAGTTAGTATTTTTTCTGTGGGAACTAATCATGAAACCCAACTTATTCGAGTAGTTTGAGATGCTGTGCCTACCAAAAAATAACCCCTATACAATGAAAAAATATCTTACTCTATATGTCTGAACCGGAAATCGATTAATTCTTCAGCAGCCTTTTTGTAATCCAAATTGTTAGATATGAGCCAGATTAATTCTGCATGAAGAGTTGTACCTGAAATAGAGTAATTTCTATTAATATTCGAAGAAGTGGATAAACTTGTTATTATTTTCCTGATTTTAGACTCTCTCTTGGAGTAGAAGTTTTTCTTAATAAAATTTATTTTACAAGGAATTATGTTCAGGTTTTTCGAATCCAAATTTATTTCTATTTAAATGATGGAAATTATAATTTTGTATACACCCGTTCCTTCTGTAATTTAATCAAATATAATTCCTGGGAAATAACCTAGCAAAGAGACCTATATAATGTTATTTTGTTTCATCAGAATAACGATAACGTTTCTTTCTATGTCAAAAGTTCGAGATCAAATTTTGAAATCATATAGGATTATGCCAGCAACAGATTCCTTACTGTTATTGTCCTGTGAAAGAGATGAGGTCGTTGTAAAATAAATGAAATAAATGTTGGGAAGTGCTTGTTCATTATAAAGATAACTATTCAAATAAGTAGTTTGTGTCAATTTGCTCTAGGAAACCAGATGCTTTTACATGTCTACGTTTCTCTTATTACAGTAATAATATTATGTTGTACAATCATTCTAGTAAGGCAATATATATCCATTATACGTAATTAAATCAGTATAAAACAACAAAGAAGAACACAACCAAGCCTAACTTGGCTAACCAGTTCTTCTAAATCACTATCTAATGTAATTGAAAAAAACATAAATATTGAAATTCTCAGCCAGTTATTGAGAGGTTGGTGAAAGCTCGTGAATTCATAATTTATTTCCAATCACTGATAGTCCCTAATTCATAGTATGATATGAAAGTTTCTCCGAAGTAGTTCTTTTATGATCCAAACAATCCTCTATAATTGCTTGCCAGTGACAAGAATTCTATAACCGATGAAGTTAAAATTGCAATTTTATTGAATCAGGTAGGTGATGAAGGTCTCCAAATATACAACACATTCGAGTATACTGTAGTAGAGGATTCTAAAAAGCTGGAAACTATTCTCAATAAGTGCGACATCTATTCAAATCCTATGAAAAATTTGGTATATGAACACTACAAATTCTTCAAAGGGGATCAAAAATTAGACCAAACATTCGACCAATTCGTGACAGCCTCACGTCAATTGGCCTCAACATTCGAGTATCGTGAAAAATATTTTTTGATCCAAGATAGCGACCAAAGAATTCAGGAAAAATCTCCCAATTTGCAACTGAAAGAAGCAATGACATTTTGTCAATCGATGGAATGCAGCTTTGCTATAAAGAAGGAATTTTCCAAGGAATCTGTTGATGTGAGTGTGAAAAATCACACGAATAGAGGAAAAAACTCTAGACAAAATAGTGAAGTAGGACACTCTCCAGGATACTCCAAAGAATACACGAGTTTTTCTAGTTATGATGTAAGTAACAAAAAAGTACCTAGATGCAAAAGGTGGGGCGATGACAATCATGAAAAAGGTATTAGGTGCCCTGCTTTTGATCGTATTTGTAGTAAATGCAAGCATAAAGGACATTATCGTCGTTTCTGTAGAATTTTTTCTCGAGATTTGCGGAAGAATGTACACGAAATCGCGGAAGACTCTGATTTGAAAAGTATAGACACTGATGCGGATTTAATCGTTTGAACTATTACGAATGCTGAGGTGAATAATGTTGAATGGTGCGAGGAAATTGAGATCTTAGGATCTAAAATCAAACTTTGAATTGATACCGGTAGTCAAGTGAATATATTGAACTGTAGTGACTTCAGTAGGCTGAACTGTACTTCTAAACTCATTGAAACAGACAAAACTTCCGTCATATTCGGGCCACAAAATTGATATTCTGGGTCAAGTTATAAGGGATGCCAAATTCAACAAAAAACATAAAAAATCGTTGTTTTATGTTGTGAACTCTTGTGAACAAAGTTCGTTGATGGGACTCGATGCAGCTAGCCAATTCGATATTTTGAAGAAAGGCTATACTGTGAACTCTATACAGAGTAACTCAAGAAAGTCTCTTGAGGACTTTGTAGAAAAACCTAAATCGGTTTCTACCGGAATCGAGTGGACAAACCCTACAAAATAACTTTAAGAGACGGCGCGGTAAGTCCCGCTAGAAAAATTCCGCTTTCATTGAAAGCAAAAGTTAGACAAAAATTGGATGAAAATTGTCGGGAGCAAGATTTTTCTCTTTGCTTGATGCTTCCTCAGCATTTCTCCAAATTCCTCTTGACAGAGAAAGTTCTCTTATGTGTTCTATAGCTATACCTTCTGGTAAGTATCGGTATTTACGTCTAGCATATGCTATTTCATCTCCCTCTGAAATATTTCAAAGATTTATATTTAAAACCGTAGATGGTGTGTCAGGTGTGATTGCATATATTGATGATATCCTCATTTTTGGCAAAACAGTAGAAGAACATAACAAGAATTTGGATATTGTTTCAGCAAACATATTGAACAGCGGATTGCCTTTAAATGAATAAAAATCAAAATTTGGTGTAAACAAATTGAAATTTCTGGGACATAAGCCCTCAGGGCGTAGAGCCAGATGAACGAAAACCAAAGCAATTAGGGAAATTAAATCACCCGAATGAAAAAAGGATTTACAAAGGTGTTGAGGAATGATTGTATATTTAGCCAAATTCATACCTAATTTATCGAATGAAACTAGCTCTCTGAGAAACTCACTAAGCATTAGAACCGAATGGTCATGGACAGAAAATAAAATAAAATGTTTCAATCGTTCAAAAATATTGGTCACTTCTGTTTTGGCATAGTATGATACCAATAAAAACCGACCATTATAACCATCCAGTAGAACACGCGTCTGCATCTTTAACACCATGCGAACAAATCATATTGAAAAGGAATTACTAGCCATTATTTTCGGACGTGAACGTTTTCATAAATTTAAATTTATTAGAAAAATCAGAATAGAAAGTGACAGCCGCCCTTTACTAGGATTACTACCCAGGTTGTAGCAACTTGCGATTCGCTTGCTCAGGTATCAATTCGAACTGGTACACGTTCCGGGAAAACAGTTGCAAGTTGCTGATACCCTAAACAGAGATCCAACTAGAGAAACTATAAATACTGATTTTTTGGAAACAAACCTCAAAGTTCATTCTGTAATTTCAACCTGCAGAGAAATTGAACAGAGACTACAGAAGGCAATTAATGATGACTGGGTATTACAAAAAGTGAAAAGTTATACTCTTCAAGGTTGGCCTAAACATAAAAGCAATGTTCCACATGGAGTCAAGTACTTTTTGACAATCAGAAATGATATTTTTCTTCATGATAATGTTCTACGGCAAAAGACTAATTAATTCCTCAAAGCCTGAGACGTGAATTTTCACAACTGATTCATTAGTCTCACCAAGGGTAGTATCTCATGAAAAACTAGCTCGAGAAGCTATTTATTGGCCAAACATATTGACTGACATATAAAACCTTGTGTTGAGTTGTCTGTCTTGTCAAGTATGCAAAAAGTAAAGCCAAAGAGCCGTTAACACCACATGACTTATCTGATTTGCCTTGGCAAAAAGTGGAAGTAGATTTCAAAACTCTTGGGCAATTGAACTTTATTGTATTAGTTTATTATGTCAGCAAATTTGTGGTAGTGGTCAAGCTTTCCAGTAAAATGAGCGGGAGTGTAATTTCAGCACTGAAGAACATCTTCGCAATAAATGGCCTACCACAGGAAATATTCTCGGACAACGTTCCTCCTTTTAACTCAGCAGATTTTCATCAATTCGCAAAGATATATGATATCAAGTTGACAACTTCCAGTCCTCACTCCCCTCGCTCCAACGGAATGGTAGAAAGAGCAATACAAATAGTGAAAGGACTCTTTATTAAATCATATAGAGTTAGCGAAGATCCCTTTTCTGCAATTATCAACTACAACATAACTCCAAAACAAGACATGCCTTCTCCAAGTGATTTGTTGATGGAAAGAAGACTGAGAACCATTTTACCTGTAGGAAAAACTATTCTCAAACCGAAGAACCCTACAAACGAATACAAGAAAAAAATTAAAACAAAACAAAATAAACAAAAAAGGTATTTTGATATTTCCACGAAGAAGCTTCCTGCTCTTGAACCTCACCAGCCTGTCCTGGTACAAGAGAAACCATTGGAAACCAGGTACAATTGTTCATCAAAGTGGAACAAATGACTACATTGTTCGAGTTGGGGTTGCCTGCTGCGCAACAGACAACAGATTAATCCGATAAGAAGCACGCCTTCAGAAAAAAACAGATGACATTTACAACCTGAAACCTCAAAGCTCATTCGAAAATCGTAAAGATCTTTCACTCATCGAGACGGATATTTCGCAGCCAGAAACAATGGATGCTTTAATCCGTTCTCAGGATCCAGCAAGCCGAAGACAAGTTATTGATGATTGTGACACTAACAGGGACCATAAAATTGTTACTTTTTGTGGCAGAATTGTGAAAGCTTCCTTAACATTATCCTATTAGCTTTTTTTTATTTTTTATTCATTTCTTTCAATTACATATATAATATTTTTGATTGGTACTTTTTAGTAAAAGGGGCGTGTTATGTATGTTTATCTGGATCATACAGTAAGCAAGTTGTCAGAGATTTGATAGAAAACACAACACGGTGTCAGATACTCGGTCTGTAATCACTATTGAATATTACTCTGAAAGTTCTTAACTAGTATCAGTTCCGATATACGAAATCCCAAATTAAATGATTATAGTCTCTTCAATATACTATCATCGTACCAAACAACGGACATTACAATCAGAAACTTTTTCATTGTATCTTTTTCCGAATTTAAAGAAAAATACTTGGTATAAGTTCCATCACATTTGGCGCTTTATCCAAACAGTTATTGAGTGATTCCAATCATATCTTCTGCGGAAGCATGAAAAATTGTCCTCAATTTGTGGGAGGTAATGTTCTGCGGTATTAATAACATTACTTGTAAGTTCCTCTATGATACCTAATGCTTCGCAATCAATGAAATTTTTTATATATTCGAAAAATTCATGTGATCTCAATTTTTTGGTTGTAGAAGTAAGCCTTTTTTCTGATTAGTTAAAATCATATCTCATGTATTGTGAACAATTCATTCATCACAATCAGAATCATCAGTCCTATCGAGTTCGAATACAAGCTGTCGGGACCCGTACCCTTAATGCAGATTCTCACCTTCTTATCGTATACGAATATTCGTTATATATGATATTCTTGATATTCTATGGCTGCGACAACATCACGGAAACATCACATCACAAGGATGGTTGGTATATGAAATTCTAATTACTATAGTTGCTTACGGATTATAATTTTATAACTCTTTTGACATTTATTTAAATATATTCCAAAAATTCAATAAAGCCATTTTGAATATTCAAAATTAAAATACCCTGTAACACAAGGATGATATGTATCGCCACTGAAAACAATGTGTTTGCATGGAAACGAAAATCTTATATTCTCAAATTGGCAAAAATCTCAAAATAACGTGCATAATTACTTTACAATCAACCCAATCCATATTCGAAGAAATCCTAAGACTCCAGCAGATTTGAGAGGAACTGAAGGGTAAATGGTTTACCCCACCATTACTCTGTGAAAAAAGTTAAAGTGGCGACACTTCAGATGCTCCCATCTATAAACGGTGTAAATCGAAATCTGTAACTGGTTTAAAATGTAAAAAATGTGACAGTGCATTTCACTCAAGTTGTGCAAAATAAAGTGCCAAAGTGAAGGTTTCAGAAGAAGAAACGTTTGTGATTTGTTGCACTAATGAACATGGTGTTGACAGTGACAACGAGTTCTTTGTAGCCATGGAAGTAGTGAAGAATAACAATAAACAAACTGAAAATGTGATATTCTCATAAATTATAAAATAAAAAGACATTTTGATCCGAGAATAATATGATAAAATTGATATTTTGAAAAATTGGAGTTTTCCAATGAGAGTCCTGAACAACTGGTGCCTATGCCAAAAAGGCTGACCGATAATAACATGAATCCTATCCCAACAAAAACTACCCACAATGAATCGAATAAAAAAACTGAATTGAGCCTAGACGAGCCCAACAAAAAAGAGTAATTCCCAGAAAAACATAAAAAGTGAATCAGCTGAGCCCTTGAAGATACAGGCACAAAACAAATATAACGAAATTGTAAATTTGACGCAACCCTCATCGTACAATTCAAAACAGAACGACGTAAGAACAGAAATGGCCCATACCTACTGACAAATGTACTGCTCTAATTACATGGACAAATCAGAAAATTTCCTACAGTCATTCATGTAAGAAACACATGATTGGTAATAATAGTGATACCGAAGTAAATGACCTGCATATAAATAGAGTCATGCTGATCTCCAAAATATGTTAGAAACCTCAATTCTCGAGCTGAGAGTAGAGAAAACCACAGCTGAATACCCCAATTCATACAGCTCCTTCGAAATGAGACAGAAACTTCCGGAAAGCAATGACCCCTAAACTTTGGTTTGAGGGTTCATATATCAGATTTTCAGAAACAGAACCCTGTAAACCATTCACCAAAATGATATATTGTCCTGGTATTATGTCATTCAATTTCAGACGTTCGAACTAAGATTCAATGAATGTTTTAGAATCTAATATTCTATCAGACAATGACTTTAAATTTCAAATGAAACCCATGAAACTAATGGATCTATTATATTCAAGAATGTTACTGGCTTGACTTTAGTTTTTACTGTAGACAGAAATTTGCAAAAGGCGGTGTTGCTGTAAATTACAGAAACAGTTTGATTTGTGATAACATAACTTCAGATGAATACAGCGTAAAAAAAGTACTCTCTTGTTATAGGTCGCCAGGTTACGATATGTTTTTTGGCAATTTCTCATATTTATTGGAAAAACTATATAAACCCAATATTGATATAATTCTGGCTGGTGTCATCAATCTGAAGTCATCTTGAACTCATGTTCCTTCAATCAATATCAAGATTTGAGGCACATAAAGCCCAAGAGGCTGAGGTGCAGCTGACGAGACCAGCATCCAAGGGAAAAATATATTTGAAAAATATGTGGTTCAGTTTTGATCTCAGTTCGAGTGTTGAGTGGCAAACGAGAATATAAAAAAATCATTTCAGTATCATAGACCATAACTTCACGAACATATCATATACATACAGTGCGCCTTTTTATAGCCCCCCCCCCTCTGTTACTTTGAACCGTTCGTCATATAACAATGGAATAAAAACTGTTTCGAATTATATCACCGATAATACACTTTTCGAAATTAAAGACATTGTGATTGCTCGATAGGTGGCCTGGGGGGCACATCAAATTTCAAATAGCATGGGGGTACACAGGCACGTTGAACAGATAATTCGATTCTCTTTCAATCGTCCCATTTTTTTCGCATTTTGTTTGAACGTATTTTCACAATATACATTTGAAATGTCAAGTATAAATGCAGATCTGAATGGTACCTTTACCCCGACCACTTTTAAACGGTTTGATGTGAAACAATGATACATGAAATATATTGAATGGTATTACTGGTCCTACTTTTTGAGAGAAGATACATTACAATGACTTGTAATTGTTCTCGGGAATCACAATTGCGAGTGCGGCTTTTTATAGTCCCCCCTCCTTGCTAACTTTTGAACGGTTCGACATAGAAAAATGGAACCAAAACTATTTTGAATGATATCACCGATACTACTCTTTGGGAAAAACTTTTACTCAATTGGCTATATTTTTTAAACTACATTCAGAGTTTTGTAAAAAATAATACAATGTTTCAAAAAGTCTATTAATGTGGATAGGCTTTCCTTCGAAATGAACCGGTATATCTAGTCGTTCTTCTTGGTTTTCTTGACGTATACGCTTTTTTCTACTGAAACTGAAGGTATGTGTTGAAAAGAGAGCGTGATTTCTTGTTTTGTTTCGCAGTCTCTCAACAAGACATCCACCCTCTGAATTTTCCAAATCACCCGACGGTAATATTCCACAGATACACTAATATCAGTAATATTGATTTTTGTAATGGGCAATATTTTATTTTCATTTATATTTTTTATTCGTAGTGATATTATTGTTGTTTAAATTACCCTTTTCAACCTCTCCATTCCATCAACCCATTTGTTTTATTTATGACATTATTTATGTGATAACCCAAAATTGAAAAAAAGTATAAATTTTTTTCTGTTTTTCATATTTATACTCAATTTTCTTGATTGCCGTTTTTTTTAATTTAAATGTTAATTGAAGTAGCAATTTCCAATTAATTCCGCAGATAGAAGTATAGCATAGTGTATGTATATGAAAGGTTAAGCAAAACATCGAAGGTTTTCATTGTCGCATGAAAAGAGAATGCCAGATTTTTTAATTATATTCATTATCATTTAGCTCAAGTCCTGAAGTGATTTATCCGTTATTGATGCAGAATAGTATTGAGTAGTGTTCATTAAATTGAAAGCAGACTTCCAATCTACACCAATAAGTAACTGCGTAACACATTTTTACGAATGTGAGAAGTTGCAATTCTAATATTTTTTTCCATATAAATTTAGAAAACGGAAATATATAATAACCGAAACATTAACTGTCTATGGAAAATAACTGACCAATTGAATATTCTTTCCATAGTTGAAAAATAACTAATAAAAAACCTTTTTAAAGACAAGATTTTATTTAAGCCGTGTACTAAAAGGTATAAAATAAGTTTAAGTCATCGCTAACAATGATTTTCATTATTTTTTTGTTGAATTATTTGGTTTCAGAAAGCTTGTCGCGCGAATTGTAATAAAATTAATACTTTTACTAGTTCTTACGTACCAACCAATCACTGCTCAATCAAATTAGTTGGTACCTACTTTTATGAACACTTCGCGCTACAAGATTTTTGAAACCAAAACTTGTAATAATTAGTTAGATCAAAGTTGTAACTCATCGAAGTAGACTAGGAAAACACGTTTCTACAATTGAGTGGATTTTCTTGAACAATTTCATCATATCTCTACAATAATAAATATATAACAGCATCATATACCCTTGAAAGTAGATTTTTGTCCAAAACGATTCGAAGTTCTTGAACATACGTATTAAACTACCTGGCGTTAGTGATATTCAATACTGGCTTCGGCTTTGTTTTGATAGGTAATTTTAAAAGAAAAAATATTTGATTTTTTGTTTTTGAAAATTGTTGTTATTGAAGTTATATTTACGAGCGAAAACACCTGTTAACATAAAGGTATCCGCAAGCTTATATTATAAATACGAAAATAGTAGTCCATACTCGAAGTGGAAGATCAAGGTTTAAGGGATGATGGACACAAATTCGTCTCCACAAACGTATAATTCTTCAAAGGTTGATTCACATATTTCGAAAGTATATTATTTCATCTTCAGTTCAGTAGTACAATGATGGAAGAAAACTGGAATGAATATCATGTTATACAATAAAATGTGTAATCTAAGGTTACTTACAATGTGTTAAATATTGTATGCTATTTGTCCGGCCGTGATACATTCTGATGAGAACCCGAAGGAGGCCAAACTGACTGAAGGAAGAGTGTAGCGGGGATATTATTATCGATTTGTTTTTGTGTATGTTTTGTTTTTGTTGATTAGAATGACATGGCTGTCAGAGATTAATATAAGATCTCATGTCAATTTTCGTAAAAACGAAAAGTAATTCAACATACAGTCCACAATAATAGTTTATTTCACCTCAGTATTATAGGCAGTAATCCTATATAAAATTATTTGGAGAAAGCAGAACGGTCATCAAAATTGAATAAGGTTTATCAGTGTGCAGTGCAAAATAAAGAAGAGGGTCTAATAACCTGTGAGTGCTTTCCATTTACCATTATTCTATCCTATAACCTGTGAGTTCTTTCCATTTACCATTATCCTATCGTTTCGATTTGAGTATAGCCTTGATTTGTGTCGGCGGGATGGCTGAAGCTTTGAGATTCAGACGTGGTCAAATAAAGGGTCGATTGACGAGAACAAGTTACACAATTCCATGCGAGATTAGAAAAGGCAGATGAAATTCAAGGGGAGCTTGAAGCATTAGAACCAACTGAAATCGATGAAAGGGAACGCGAAGAATTTGAAAATAGATATTTTCATATTACATCTTTATGTAAAACTGCTGCAAAGGCTTCTTCAGCCTCATTTCACAATGATTCTAAGGAATCAAATAATATATCCAAAGTCAAATTACCGACGTTAAAATTACCAACTTTTGACGGGCAGTATAATGAGTAGCTCGAGTTCAAGGATGCTTTTGAGGCTTTGGTGGATAATAATGAATCATTAGCTGATATTAAAAAAAAAAAATTATTTGCGTTAGATTCGATTCATTCAATCAGTGTCACGGCTGTGAATTATAAAATCGCGTGGCAAATGTTAATATATAGATTTGAGGATAAAGGTTTGATGGTACACAATCATATAAGAGACATATTTGCGAACAAACCCATTCTGAGAGAGTCTCATACAGAGTTGAGGCATTTGAATGATTCTGTAACCAAAAATTTGCGGTCCTTACAAAAGTTAGGGGAAGCCACAGATTCCTAGGATCGTTAATCATAAAGATTTTGACCACTAAATTCGATAACGTGGCTGGACGGGATTGGGAATCGTTTAAATACGAAAATGAATTACCGACAATGTCGGATATGAATACATTTCTGGAGGACAGGTGTGAAGTACTAGAGAAATTAGAAATTGCCAAACATGTGAAATGTAATAACTTGTAACAAATAACTAATATGAGGACCCTCTATGATGGCAACCCACTAAGTTTTTGAATTTGGGAACAGATCCCCAAAAACAGACATTCAACAGCATAATCAAGAGTTTGATAGTTTTTTACCATCAATGCCGTCCATTTTCCAAACAAAATGAGGTAAACAACTGAGCTTGTTCTCAAATGACATGGAAAGTGAGGAACAGTGGGACATCTAAGTTACAATTTACAAACTAGGGGACAAACAATTGCAGTGCACTGCAAATTCAATGTCCAAAAGAAACAGATTTGATTTTAGGATGAATCTCCAGGCTTCATCTGAATCATTTCAATTTCGATAGTGCTTTACAGTCATTATATTTTGGGGACCAAACTAAGAAATGAAGGAATCCAAATCAGTGCGTTTCCTTTGAGGCTTTCAAAATATTTAATAAAAACGATTAATAGAGTTTGGAGTCAGAACAAAAACATGAGCTGCCTAAAAATCTAAATGAAAGCGTTCTGATGGACACACATTAGATTTGTTTTCGAAACTTTTTTTTCATTATAGGATAATTTTCCTCTTATACGACATAGTTCTGATGATCTGGATTGTTCATTAAATTTCGATTCTAAATCCCAGAAATGCAATAAAGTAACGTTTCACACAACAGAAAAAACTATTTCAAGAACTAGAAAACACCCAGAAATTGATTAATCTATGGCGTACCTCATAAAATAGAATATTTCTACAAAAATTATAGAGGACACAAGTAACATTTTTATGTATCAGTTTTGTTAATAATATTGATATTAGGTACTTTACCTGATCTATGATATCCCATCAACCATACATCATCTGGTCTAGCTTCGAAATTATAGATATCTAATCCAAAGTCTCTATAGCTAGGGTGCAAATAATATTTCTTCGGTCCAACCAGAATACCACCTACAATATCATTAATTTCGATCGATCAGGTTATGGAGGTATTGTTAAAAAAAAACTTACGAAATTGTTGTTCTCCGGGAATTCCTGCTTGGACATATTTTTCATTCTCAATTTCTTCCAAATCGAATGGAAGTTTATCAAAAATCTTTCGGTTTCTCTTTTCCGCCATCACTTATTCATTCTAAAAAGCACTATCGCATATTTCTATCTCAATAAAGATGTTTCCATTAGTTTTCGTCGGATAACAATCAACATTAGACAATGGTTACTACCACATTATCTGTGCTAGCTATTTGTTTTTCGGATTTCCCGAGCGGTATTATATTGTCAAGGTCTAATTGAATAACGAATTGAATGAAACATTTTTGCGACAAGCTATCTCGTGAGCATGTATATTGCCAGAGATATCGCTTTTATTTATTAAAAACTGCTTCGGTAGAACGTTTCATTGATACATTTTTCATACAGGGTGGCCCACCGTGAATCATTGAATGCCCTATGACAAATGTTGAAGTGCCACCCTATTCCAAATTTTGACGCATACCTCGAACGCCAAATAATATAATAAAGTCAAATGATTATATTAATACAAACAACTGAAAAAAACGAACATACAAACTGGTGTTCGATATCAAATCCTCGAAAAAAGCCAGTAGCACCTTCAGTGTACTTTTTCGCAATTGTCTGGGAATTCACATAATCTCCAGTTGACAAGTCCGTTTTTAACCCCCGACGCAAACAGAGGGGTTTAACGTGTGTATCTGTCTGTGGCATCGTAGCTCCCAAACGGATGAACCGATTTTTGGAACATAGTTCCTTTACGCGGCTTGCGATAGGTGTTGACTGATAGAAATCGCCACGTAAGAAAAAGCGCTATGCCCCCTCCATGCAACTTTCTCTCTCCCTCTGTCTCTTTCTATTATATACGTGTATGTGTGACAAGCGTCTAGCACTTGATCATACGATTCCGAAGGTGTACGAAACCATCCGAAGTGCTGTTCTGTTTGCGGGAAATTTAAAATAATGATGATGAGCGGTAGGATATATATGCGAATACAAGTCGGAAATTATCGTTGAGTGGTAATACGACGAAGATATTTTTGTTTCTTTTATATTTCTATATAACGTGTGTTTGGATGATTATATCCATCTTTGAACATAATTTCCTATGTTTTTTTGTTGGATTAATGGTTTACATTGAATATGTGGCACGTCAATTTGATATAAATATAATGAATAGTATTATCGGGATTAAAATACCTCTTACTGTGGCGGAGGAGTTTAGGAAAAGGATATATAGGTATAGTATTGCATGGTATAAAGACAATTAAATGTGATGGAATAGAAAATGTCAACTTCCAAAGGGAAAAATATTGAGAAAATAGAAACACACAATAGTGGATACATGAGATTGATGGCAACATATTCTTCTACCTCGAAACTAATTGATTTATTAGATCGTTTGAAACCATTGAGGAAGCATAACGCTTTTTCCTTACGTGTCGAGAATATACAAATATAAACAATCTAAATCTCCATATCGAATTATATTCGGAGTTGAAAAAAACCTGGCCAATCGAGTAACCGAATAAAATATGTTTAAAATGTTAGTACTCACAGCAAACATAAAATATAAAAAATATATGGTCGTGTTGAGGATTCAACTTTGGACCTCTGGCTTGGTAGTCCCTCGTTTCCGGCAGCACCGTTTGGTTTTTGAAGTTATTCATGTATTTGTAGCACATGAGCGTTGTGGAATTGAATATTTCTATTGCGCATCTAAGATTTCGGAGCAAAGTACAAAATGTATTTGCACACGCTTTTTCCTTACGAGATAATAAATCTCCATATCGAATTATACATTCGGAGTTGAAGAGAAGGCGTAAGGAACTTTGTTTTTGACAAGGGTTCCCCGACCGAACATATTTTTTTTTATTCAGAATTGCGCATCAACCATAAAAAGTTATTGTTGCGGTACGCTAGATATAAATTTACAGAGGCATTATAAATTATAACTTGATACATCATATATCATTGTAAAGATCACTGTCCTTGAGGTATCTTATAACATTCTTAGTTGCCATGGGCTTTCTCCTTCTTTCAAAATGTCCTTGATGTCCGTTGCATAGTTGTTTTACTCCGTTGAACTTTGTGCATTCGGCAAGTATGTGTTTCACATTCATCGCAAGTAGGTGGAACATTCCGAGCAAGTAGGTGACTGTGGGCATTGTTTATAGAGAAAGAAGATTCTCTGGGTATTTCTGGTATGACCAATTCTGAGTTTGTCCAATGTTTTACGGTTTATTTTACTTCTGCAAGTTTGGAATTTGATTCGCTCCACTTGTTTTCCCTGGTTCTGGTAATGGCGTCTTGGATGTGGGGTTGTGGAGTTCGAAGTCTGATACCACTGTTCGGGTCAACTCTTTAGCTCCTATATTTGATACTGCCCTGGCTACTGCCTGATCTGCAGCTTCGTTACCAGTTCTACCGATGGGATGGTATACCCATATGAAAGTTATGTGTTTTCCCGTTTCCACCAGTATGAATAGTTGTCTTTTGATTGCTCCCACTAGGAGGTGACTGGAGTAAATTCTACGGACTGCACAGATGGCACTGAGGGAGTCCGATATAATCAGCGACTGCTGGATATTTCCTAGTCCTGCGTGGGGGAGGGCTTGGTAAATCGCATATAACTCGCCAGTGAAACTACTGGATTATTTACTTAGTCGGAATATTTTCGTGATATTCTTGCAAATGAAGGCAGCCCCTCTGCGTAATTTGTTTTTGGTGCGTCTGTGATTTGGTTTTGTTTGTTTGAAAGGTGACTTGATCAAGAGTGTTCTTAGCTATGATTCAAGAAAATCTGTTCAGCTGTGTGAAGATCATCAGCTCTTTTCTAGTTGATGAAGGGATGTGAGCAACTTTCACAGGTCTGATTGATTCGAAATTTGGTATCCTGTTACTTCAATAATATCGCAAGAGCTTACAGCTCATTGGAGTAGTCTCAATGAATAGGTTATAGATACATAGTGATGACGGTCTGATGATGGAGCAGGAAAGAGAAATAAGGATAATTTATTGAGGGATTCTAAGCTAATTTTACTCGTTCAATCGATATGAAATTTTGGTATACGATGTGGTACCATTTGTGGCGAATCAGTGTATAATAATAATAATTTATTCATCAATAAGAATCACAATTTGTTCACAAAGGGGTTGCACATGGATAATCATTCACTGAATTTTTTGTCGAGGGGGTCCAGGTTCAGGCAAATGATTGAAGTATCGCCTAAACGAATACGTTAAAAATGGTAGAGGTAGTCCATATTACTCAAAGTGGAGGGGATAGAAAAAAAAATAGATCGAATCAATGGAAGGGGACTTCAAGTAAATCTCCACGAAAACAATATATATGTAGTGCACTTTATTTCCAAAGTATTTACATTTCGGAAGTTTATACTTCCATCATCGGTACGAATACAAAGTGTTTAACAAATGGTCATCATAAATAAAATAAACAAAGGGACTAAGGACAAATTTCGTCATCTACACTTTACATATATGTTATTATTATATTATCTCTTGATTTGTGTTTAATAATGAAATGGTGAAAACAAAAACCATTGTATTTATACTAGTCTGTCACTATGCCTCGTATAAATACGATGGCTTTTGTTTTCAGCTTTTTATTCTCGTCGTTATACACAAATTAAGAGAAATTTTTTTTTTTGGCCTTTTTAATTTTAAAAGTTAAATTCCAAATAATAAAAAATAAACTCTCTTATTTGTATTGAATGACTTGGACACTCTCCTTTGGATAAGTAAAACATTTCTCGGAAATAAAAAGCAAATTAATTTACAAATTATTCAATAACTCACAAATTCGGAGACATACGCTGCACATGTGGAGTATTTGAGGCAAAAACCTTGGCAAAAGTGTAAAAGTAAAAAATTGCTCAAATATTGTAAAAAGTGCATTTTATAATTACTGGCTAACTGGTACGTAGATCACATCATTTCCAGGAGCATAAGTACCATCCAGGAGCCTAGCCTCAGTAAAAGAACAGGTTTCTTTGTGAGTGGACGTGCTATTTAATTACTATATTTCGCACTATCCAAGGGTAAATAACTCCAAAGGAGTGCCTTCTACGGGAAAAATGAATGAACTCTTAGGGTTATTTTTACTCAAATATTCATTTCGAATGTGTGGCCCACATTCTACAGTCAAGTATTTCATATTTTGAACCAGTTCCATCAATTCTAAATTATCCCAATCATTTGTTTGGTTCAAATAGCAATATTCTTCAATCCATACTACATATTCTGAGATTAAATAAAAATTGCCTTTGAACCAAAGAATATGTTTTCTCAATTAATGAAAATATTTGTTTCATTTGGCTAACTTACATTCTTCAGTCAAGTATTTCATATTTTTGAACCAATTCTATCAATTCCTAATTCAACTTGATTATTCATTTGTTTCAAATAGCAATATTCTTCATTCAATACTACATATTCTGAGATCAAATGAATATTTGACGGTCACTTCTTTGACCAAACAATATGTATTCTAAATTCAAGTAAATTTTTGTTTCAGTTGGAATTTGATATAATTGAATATATAAAAAAATATATTTGGTTCCATTGTGCGATACATTCTCAGATGAAATACATTATTCTTGCATCAAATGAACCAAAACACTTGACTTCATCAAATGTTTTCTCGTATCAAATCAATATTTGTCCTGGAATCCAATAAATAATCGTTATTGAAAAAACAAATTTGTTTGACTGGAATATATTTTGTTTGATTAAATACTTTTTCTTTTCTCTGTGTGGTATCACAATACTTCTTTTGAGGCGGGTTCTCTAGTTATGACTGTGGGTGATCAATTCATTTTTAAATTTATATTGAACCGCAGTAATATTCATGAAGAATAGTTGTCTTGAGTCAAATATTGCAGTTTCTGAGTAGAGAAGATCGCTAGGGTAGGGTAGGTGCAGGATACATCTTAAGAATCGTTTTTGAATGACTTCAAGGGAGTGCAGATGTGTTTCAGATACTCCTCCCCAACCAATTATTCCATAGTTTGAGTGGGATTCAACCAAACTCTTATACAACATTTTTTTGTTTATGGTTGAGAATGCTGATTATTTTTTTGTATTTATATGCATCTTAGTTTTTCACAAGCAATGGTCCCATCTTAGATGGTTATCTAGAATTATGCCAAGGTACTTGATATTTTTGGCAGGTCTAATGACGGTCCTGCCAGTTATTGCTATATCATATTCAGGTAAGGATACATCATAGCTACTGAGTGGTGAGTAGTACGTTTTATCGAAATTTATTGATAACAATCTATAGTCAAACCACTTCTTAATTTGGTTTAGGTCTTGTTCTATCTTTATTTTCAAATTGAACCAGTTGTCATCTTTGCAGAACATTACAGTGTCATCGGCAAAGCTGATAATCTTTGGGTGGGTATTCAGTAAGAAAAGGTTGTTTAGGTAAATATTAAATAAGATTAGTCCTAACACCCTTCCTTGGCGTACATCACATAAAATTGTTTTTTCGTCACTCAGACTCTCATAAATGTTCACTCTCTGACGCCAATTCAATATATAGCTATCGAAAAGGTTGTGTGGTATGTCTCTTATCCCCATAGCTAGCTTTTTACCTACAGATATAAAGTATTCGTTAAAATTGTTTGATATTTCGACACTGTCACTGATTTGTTCATTATTCTTTCAATTGATTTTATTGGTGATGGTTCTTCGTTAGTTAATACTTCATTTACAGTTTGCCAAAGTTCCTTGGAATCGTTTCCTACTTCTTCCAGACGATCTCTTTTTTTTTTTTTTTCTATTATAATTGTATTCTTCGGAAAGGAAGGTATTATTTGGGTCAATTTTCAATCCAGATTTGGTCATCCCCTTTTTTCGTTTCCTCTGTTTGTTGGTGATTTTAATATATCTCGTACATTTATCTAAGTTGGTTTTTATAATTTTACTTAGTTCATTTGTTGGAGAGTCGAGATCGTCACATTGATAGATGGTAGCCCAGTTTTATTTTTTTATGTTATCTAGATTTTTTTTGCTTCATTTATTTGTTTATAATAATGAACCTTCTTTTTCTTGACACTTTTACTGTTTCTCAGAATTATTTGTGCTAGAGTTATGTAATGGTCTGTAATGGATGTTTCGAACGTAATTGGTAAGATTGTGTCATAGTTATGGTATTTTGATTTGATAAATATGTGATTTAAACATGTCCGGGATAGTTTTTGTTCTCTTGTAGGCGTATTTATTGCAGATAAATATTCGTGTCCACTCATGGTATCTAGGTAATATTCAGTGTCACGAGAAGTATTTAACAAATAAATATTTATATCACCAACTATATTATAATGAAATGTTTCATGTTCTCTACTCAAAATTATATTCAGTTGGTCAACAAATGGATCAATGTCTATGGATGATGATCTATACAGTGCTTCTCAAAAGTCCCCCCCCCCCTCTTATTTTTGGAACGATTGAACATAAACAAGTGAAATTTGGAAACTGAATATTAAAGGTTGTAAACTTCCCTACTAGTGATGATAGATGACGAAATCGTCAAAGATGACGTGACAAGGCCATTGTGACGAATACAAGGTATCGAAAAAACCTATTCAATGATACTAATTTTGTTTGTTCTAATGGCTCATTAGTAAACATTGAAATTTAAATTCCATTTAGTATGATATCAATTACAGATTTAAGAATCAGTATCTACTTAAAGTAATTGCTTCAAGTGACCTCCAGTTACTTCCTGACAGTGGAATATCCTATTTTTAAACTCTTCTCGTACTTTTGCAAATGTGTCTGCGGAAACAGCCTCACATTCTGCAACAATACGTTGTTTTAAAACGTCAATATTGTCAGGTTCAGTGGCGTAAGCCTTCGGTTTAAGGTACTCCCACAGAAAAAAATCCAAAGGTGTGAGGTCCGGTGATCGAGCTGACCATTCCGTTGAACCTCGTCGTCCAATCCATCTACCACGATACTCCTCATCCAAATACCGTCTTACTGCACCGTAATAGTGTGGAGGAGCACCATCCTGTTGGAATGTTATTTCCAAACTGCCGAATTTATCTGGATTATCTTCCAAAATTTCAAGGATTAACGGTTCTATTGCGTTTTGCAACAGCTCCAGATAAACCTCGCCAGTTAAATTAGTATCTAAAAAAAGAGGCTCAACGATGTGGTTTGCCAGGATACCTGCCCAAACACTCACCTTCTGGGGAAATTGGGTATGTGTTTCACGGAACAGGTGAGGATTTTCGTCACTCCAATACCTCACATTCTGTGTATTTACATTTGCATTTAGATAGAAAGTACTTTCGTCACTAAAACAAATTGTTTTGACATAGTCTGGCCGTTGGTTAATTTGAGTTTCCATATCTTCACAAAATTCTAGCCTTTGGTATAGGTCGTCGTCTGAGAGTTGATGAACCATTTTTAATTTGTATACATGAAATTTGTTTTTTTTTCAACACCCTGTGTACTGTACTTCGACTGACTTCACAGGTAGATGCAACGTGAGTTGTTGAAGAAGTGGGATTAACTATTACTTTTCTCATCAGACATTTGTGGTCTGCCAGATCGTTTCGCATCATTAATACTACCCGTTGTTTCAAACTTACGAATAAGCTCCCTTAAATAAGTCCTCGAAACGGGGCGATCGGGAAACCTCTCATCAAAAATGCGTTCTGCTGCATGAATATTTTGTCCAGTTTCACCAAGAATTAGGATCGCTGCTACTTTATCACCTGAAGCACGTACCATTTCGCTTCTTGAAGCACTTAAACGTTCGGCTCACAACAGTTTAAAAAATTATTAAAATGTACAAAAATATTAAAAGTACCAAAAGCTGCTGAAACAGTTAAACGTTCGATCAACAATACACAAATTATTAAATGTACAAAAACTTGGACAATTACAAAAACGTCGAATTAGGGAGACTAACAAAAACGTCAGCTCATTGGACAACTATCCAGAGGCGGAGCTTGAATTTGGAATTTTAGTATTAACTGATTTAATTCATCACAGCTTTGCGTTTTTTAAAAGCGAGTTGCTAAAACTGCCACAAACACAAACAAAATCAGTATCATTGAATAGTTTTTTTCGATACCTTTTAAAAGAGGTGTCGCTTGCCGTAGCGTTCCATTTGAAATTATTGGTCACCATGGCCTTGTGACGTCATCTTTGACGATTTCGTCATCTATCATCACTAGTAGGGAAGTTTACAACCTTTAATATTCAGTTTCCAAATTTCACTTGTTCATGTATAATCGTTCCAAAAATAAGAGAGGGGGACTTTTGAGAAGCACTGTATATGCCATTTACCATGAAAACGGAGTTATTTTGGTTCTCAGGAGGAAACTGACATTCAAACTGATTGTGGTGTGAGACTCGTACGCCTCTGATATTGAAAATTGTGATATCAGGAATATTGCGGGTTTCTGTGAGGACTATACAGTCAAAGGATTCATCTAATTAATCGAGAGTGATTAGGAATTCATCGAATTTGATATACTACGGATGTTATTATGAATAATTTTGAAATTATCCCATGGAATATTGATTTCTAAAATTTAGTTGACTTTTTTTTCAGTACTCAAGGAGTACGAATATAATTAAGTTATAAAGTCTCTCATATATGGACCCATATTGTGTTTTGACTCTCCTGGTTATTTGAAAGTTTTGTTAACATAAAATATGACTACAACATAAAATATAAATAGAGTTCCAACGAAAATTCGTGTTTGCAGTCGCAAAGTGTTTTTTTCCGCTCTTGGTTGACGAGATGATTAGTAGGGGAATTTCTTTTTTCCTTTGTCACTTGTTGACCTTGTCTTCACTACAACATAAAATATAAATAGAGTTCCAATGAAAATTCGTGTTTGCAGTCGCAAAGTGTTCTTTTGCGCTTTCGGTTGACGAGATGATTAGTAGGGGAATTTCTTTTTTCCTTTGTCACTTGTTGTTGTTGTTGTCACTTTCTTGGTGTTTGGGTTGGATGTTATTTTCTAGGGAGGTCTCCTGTGGGTTTCAAGGTTTATGCTGCTTTTGGGAGTCCCAGTGTTTGGTTTGATCGTTATCTTCTGGACTTTGGCCGCTTCTTCATCAAATACTTCACGGAGGAAGAGTTGGGTAGGTGTCGATGGGACACCATTTATCTTGGAGGCATCTTGATGGTCTTCTTCGTCTTTCTCCGCTTCAAGTAGTTGAGTTACCGTGTATTCTGTTCCATCAATTACCAGTTTGTTTCCTTTAATGAATGATATCTTGGTTGAGTTTTGCCTCTGGGTGTGGAGATTTCTTTTTAAGACTGCCTGTTCTTCTCTTTGTTTGGTGGTGAGGTCCTGCGAAATTGATATTCCGGTTTCCTTTAGTTTTTTGCAGTTTGCGAATTCGTATTTCTTGGTGAGATTTGACACGAATTCAATTTTTACAGGACAGTTCCTTTTCGATCACAGAAAATATATGTCTTTTATTTGATTTATTGTAAGATCTATTTGGAGTAACAATTTTAATTGGTATTGAATGAAATCAAAAATGTTTTCGTGGCGTTCTCTATTGAGTCCGAATATGATAATATTATTCGATTTATATAAGCGCTCTAATATTAAAAATGTCTGCTTCAAATGAGAGTTTTTTCACCTCCAGTTGCCAGATTCTTTCGTATGACTCCTCTACTCTCAATTGAATTCGTGCTTCACTGGCGTCGATAGCATTTTTTAGTTCAGATCTATTTTGCTGGATTTCGTCAATAATGTGTTTTGTATCAATGTCAGTGGAATTCATGCTCGAAACAGTAAGAGTGTGTGGTCTGCTTTATTTTTTTTTCGGGCGAGAACAGATAAGGCGATTATTTTGGGTTTATCCACAGAGTATTGAGTTCAGACTCTCTACTTGGCCAAAACATTGAATTGCATTTCGTTTATTTCACTTAATTTGTAGTTGAGTGTGATGATATGTTCTACTAATAAGCAAACCTTGCTTTTGGTATATTCTTCTCTTTCTCGAGTTATTTCATTAACTTCACGTAGCAACAATTCGGATAACTCCACTGTAAGGTGCACCATATACTCATTTGAGATTAAAGTGAATGGAAGAATGCAATGCCAAAATCTTGCAACTGTAATATTTATGAAAATACAATTATTGTCAGAATATATTTCGGCAAAGCAAGATCTCGTGTCGTAATTTCGAGTTTCTTCCCGGAAAGTATTTGTGTGAACGTGGGGATAGAATGTCGATCGTAGCGTGTCTACAAGTAATATATAAAGATAAAGAAGCATGAAATAAAACTCAAATTGAAAATTTAGAAAACACTAAAAAGTGAAAACATAATTAAAAAGTCAAAGATAATATGTATTGGCCCTTTGAGTTTAATATAAGTAATATTGTTATGTATGCGTCGTCGAGTCGGGGGAACGCTAAGTAAATAAAATAAAGAGAGAATACAATTAATTTTCACTGAAAAATTTTCAAAAGAGACCAAGAAAATGTTCCTTCAAATGAAAATTTTGAGATTAGTTCCGGAATTTTTTATATAAGCTACTTTGAAATATCTTAAAACGATTATTGAAAGTGATTTTTTTCCAACCCCCGAGGAGGGATGAAAAAACAAATAAATTTAAAAAATAAAAAAACCCGACTGCGTGAAAAGTGAACTTTAAAAAAGATGGAAACAAGATTGCCAGAAAATATTGTCAGAAAATTATGTTGTAAGGGGTTAACTATTAAACTAAATACTGTGAACAATATCACGCAGTCGGGGGCATCTCCTTCAATATAACAATGTAGATATATTATTGCCTCCGACTGCGTGAGATTGTTTACAGTATTAAGTTTAATAGTTAACCTCTTTACACATAATTTTCTGACAATATTTTTTGGTCATCCTGTTTCCATCTTTTTCAGAATTCACAATATGGCGTCTGGTAGTCGCCATATTTAATTTTGGTTATTACCGTCACGTCTATATTCACAATATGGCATATGGCGTCTGGTTATTATTTGATTACTGTCATGTCTTTAGCGACACTCGCAAGATTAAGACAATTCGATTGACGTAAGAATAATCAAAATCGGCCCACGCGTTTGGTTTCTAGAGCGCCACAAAGCAACAAACTTACATAGGCTGATAAAAACATTACCCTCCTATGCGTCGGGTAAAAGCAAAGTGTTTTTTTAATGATTATGAAAAAAGGGTGAAAATAATCAAAATGGTATCTTGACTTTTTTGCTACTATCGAAATTAACAGAGTTAGGTCGGCCAGAAGCTAACTGATGATAGTTCAGCCACGGTTTTTGATTTGGCAACACCGCGCGGACCTCTTCATCTTCTCATTCTCAAACAGAACGTATTATCATTATCGGAGAAAACAAATGGTGGGTGGAATGTGTTTATCTTAAAATCGTTGGGAAGGATGTAGAGATAATTAGAGAATTTTAAGAAAAAAATTGATATATTTTCCAAACAGATCCATGGCTCATACTCTGAGTGGACCGAAAAATGTTTATACAAGTCTTTTTCACTTTTATAAGATAAGTTATATAGGTATCTCAACTTCAGGTCATTGTCGGGGCCGTCAAATATTCACATAAAATTTATAAGGCGATGGCACGCATAGTGAATGGGTATAAAACAATCTTATACACAGACAAGGAAGTAAGATTCATTCTATAGTAAATTAATCTTCTGAAATGTTAATATGTAATAATAATTAAGGTAATTACATAAGAAAATAAAAACTATATAAAAGTGCAGTCGTAAGCAAAAACATATTCAAATATGTCTGAAAAAATCGTAGTGCTTGACTTGTAGTGCTTGACTCTCTATATATTTTTCAAAAATAAAATTCTAACTAATGTTTTAACATATTTATTGTAGTACATGCGGTTTATTAAAAAAACATTAATTTAATATTTTAGAAAAATTACACAGATGTTCTAGTGTTACTGACAGCTAGCCTTTCTTCTTCTTCTTCTTTTTCTTCTTCTTCATCTCTTCTTCATCTCCATCGACAGAATAAGCTTTGGGAGAAAATACTAACAGTGGTTATCAAATCCAACAGTGGTTAGGCCACAATTTAAATCCAAAGGAATGGGGTTGGAGAAAAACTCTGTTCACGATGATACCAATAATGTCAACAACCGAGCCAGCACCGAAGGAATTGATAAAGATAGTAAGTGATTATATTCATAAGATTTCATTACCTCAATCTATTATACAAATGAAAATAGAATATAAATTTTCTATTGTATACCATTCAGGTTTTTTGTAGATGTAAAGGTAATTGTGCGTCAGCGAGTTGTGGTTGCAAAAAAGTGGTTTAAAATGCAATCAATATTGCGAAAGATGTCGAATCAAAAGTGCGATAATGCTTCAAAAACACCCATCGTTCTTGAGAAAGATGAACGTGAGGAGAAATAAAAAGAAATATATGAAGAAGAAGAAAAAAAATATGATGACGAAAATAAAGGAGATTAAGAAGAAAATGGTACTGAACGCGGAGAATATGATGAAAATGGAAGGAGGGCTGCTGAAAAAACCTGTTCAAAAGACTTGACAAAGGAAGTAATGACTTATTTTCATGAAATTTTATTATATTAGATTACTATGCTAATGAAGATATATAAATCTTTCCTTTACAGATTTTTTGCGGCTGTAAAGCTAATTGTGAATCAGCAACATGTGGTTGCAAAAAACGTGGCTTAAAATGTAATCAATTTTGTAAAAATTGTCATGGTCGAAGCTGCGATAATACTTCAAAAACACGCTTTGTTCTTGAGTACGATTACGATGAAGATAAAGAAGGAGAAGAAGAAAGGCTAGAGCTGTCAGTAATACTAGTTCATCCGATGGGATGGAAATTGACTTCCAAATATTTTCAAATGTTTCATAAAATTTGCAGTTTCGGAAATTAAAAGTATGTTTTTCTAAAATATTGAATACAAATGATCGCGCAAAAGGAAAATAGTAATTTGTTGCAGTGGCATATGATATCTGATATATCAAAAGGGAATTCTGTACTGCTATTTTCGGTGGGGAGAATGTGTTTATCTTAAAATCGTTATTAAGGGAATGTTGTAGGAGATGATTCGAAAATTTCAAGAAAAAAATATTATATTTCCCAAACAGATCCATGGGTCATACTCTGAGTGGACCGAAGAATGTTCACAAGCCTTTTTTCACTTTTATAAAATTATAAGTTATATAGTTATCTCAATTTCAAGTCATTGTCGGCGTCAGAAGGGGTATTTATTTTTAATTCCAATATCTACTGAAAATTTATAAGGCGATGGCACGCATAGTGAATGGGTAAAGAAACAATTTTTAACATATCGACTTTAGTTCCCCACCCGCAAAAGACATTGTTGTGCCGTCAAAGATGGTACAGATTTGTTTTTCATTCAATTATTCACTGAAAATTTATAAGGCGATGGCACGCATAGTGAATGGGTATAAAACAATCTTATATATTCAGAATCAATAACAAGAATTTGCACTTTGTTAACAATAAATCTAATTTTGTATGTTTACATATACAGATAAGAAAGTAAGATTCATTCTATAATAAATTAATCTTCTGAAATGTTAATAATAGTAATTAAGATAATTACAATTAAGTGCAGTCGTGAGCAAAGACATATTCAAAAATGTCTCCAAAAATCATAGATCCTTTTTTGTTTATGCTGAAAAAAAGTGCTTGACTCTCTACGAAAGTATATGAATTTCCACAAATAAAATTCTAACTTATTTTTTTTAAATGTTTATTGTAGTACATGCGATTTATTAAAGAAACATTAATTTATTTTTTATAAAAAATACTTTTTATTTTCGAAACTGTAAATTTTATAAAACATTTTGAAATTTCCATATCATAGATGAACTAGTGTTACTGACAGCTCTAGCCTTTCTTCTTCTTCTTCTTTATCTTATCGATCCATCTTATACAGTGGAGGTGATATTAATAGGTAGGTGAGAAATCATACAGTCGAACTCCATCAAAAACTGATATAATGCCAATGTGGCACGAAGATTTACATCAGGACATGTTTCGAAGGATTAGTCTTTTATCATCAGCAAAATGGAAGGGGTTACAAGCAGATCTAGAGAAGTGAAATGTTACAATTACAAGGGGGGCAAACATTAGGAGAAAAATATAACCTACCATTGTATGTTGGAAAAAATTATGAAGATATGACACCAAAAAAATTTTTTGTTTACTGTAATAACATTAAAGTGTCCGCATCTAGTGCGGGTTCACTAGTGTTAGGGGCAGTGGTTAGTCCTAACAAACATTTTAAGTTACAAAGGATTTATAACATCATCAAAAACACATGGATGGAAATAGAAAATAGGTTAATGATTGACAAATGACAACGACTTTGACCTAAGGAACATCAAGTTTCAAAGTGACAGAGAAATGTTTGTGACTGTGACATGGAATCGAGAAAAAGAAGTAGCTGAGTGTGGTGTAGAGATGTGTTATGAAATTCGATCTAGATATGGGAAATCAAAATAGTAAGGAGTTAAAAATTTTTATGCTATCAAAATGAATTTGTTCATGGATACAATGTAAAATAGAACTTTTGATTGCCTTGTTAATTTCAAGAGTTCCAAGGAGATTGAGTTTTTTACCTTTACCGCAAATATGTAAAATTTCAAGGTCTGAGTTGGGATCGAAATTGTGCTTTTCTTTATAATATGGTTAGAAAAAACAGAATTAGAGTTAATGAGTTTTTTTTTCAGAGTTAGAATCTATCAAACGAACGTGTTCAGCTAGTCGTGTTCTGATCTTGCGGCCTGTTTGACCAATATAACAAGTTTTACAGTTAGGGATGGAACAATTTAATTTATAAACACCAGATTTATCCAACAATGGAATTTTATCTTTAGAGTTTACCACGAAATCTTTCAAGTTGTTAGAAGTTTTGATAGATATAGAAAAATTTGAATCAATATTGGCGTTGAGTTTATTAAACAAGATATTCTTGAGTTGAAGAGATAGAGGACCAAAATAGGACAAAGAAAAATATTCATTTGGTGAATTAGTTTGTGTTAATCTGAAGTTGGAAAATTTATTATTTCATTATCGGTGTTGGTAGGTTTTCTATATCTCAAGGATGTCTGATTTGTGAATCATTAGGTCAAGAAAAGGTAATTCATTATTAGATTCCATTTCCATGGTGAACTGTATTCTTGGGTTAAAAGAATTAAGAAAAATTAAAAGTGGTCGAGGTCACCCAAAGGGCCATTGAAAAGTGCCAAAATGTCATCGACATATCGATGATGAAGGATTAATCCTTCGAAACATGTCCTGATGTAAATCTTCGTGCCACATAGGCATTACATTATTTTTTGGTGGAGTTCCACTGTATGATTTCTCACCTACCTATTAAATTGATTACATGTCAAACCACGTTTTTTGCAACCACATCTGGCTGACTCACAATAAGCTTGACAGCCGCAAAAAATCTGCAAAAGAAATAATGAAAGATTTATATATCTTCATTAGCATGATAATCTAAAATGATAAAATTTCATGAAAATAAGTCCTTACTTCCTTTGTCAAGTCATTTGATTAGGTGTTTTTGGCATGCCAGCCTTACTGTATCAATCATGTTATGCTCTATTTTCATCATATTCTCCGCGTTCAGTACCATTTTCTTCTAATTCTCTTTCATTTTCATCATCATAATTTTTTTCTTCTTCTTCATATACTTCTATTTTTTCATCTTCACTTTCATCTTTCTCAAGGACGAAGGGTGTTTTTGAAGAATTATCGCAGCTTTGACATTCTGGCATCTTTTACAATATTGATTGCATTTTAAACCACTCGCTGACAAACAATAGCTTTACAGCTACAAAAAACCTGAAAGGAATACGGCCAAAACTTTACGGCTCTACGAGAATATACTAAATGAGTATATTATCAAATTCAACAGTATATTTAATTATCTTAATTTATTATACAGATCTTCTCATAACTTATATACAAAATTCCAGAACTAATCTCAAAATTTTCATTTGAAGGTAAATTTTCTTGGTCTAAAAATTTATTTTTCAATTTAAGTTTTTTCTGATTACATGTTTTTGTACTTAGAGAAAGTGCAGAACACTTTTAATTTTCGTTAGATCCCCGTTCTTCCTTCCTATAGTACTTCTAAACTCCCACCGCGAGATGGAATATAATAGATTTTATTCATATACTGGGGAGTAACATTTAAAAATATATTCGTTTATGATAGATCTTTGATCTGGAATCATGTGAAAATGTAATGAGATATTCTTCTCGAGAAATGTTCTCGACCATAAAATTTTTTTCATCAAGCATTTCGTTCGGGTTGAAAGGATTTATTCTCCTGCATTATTTTTAATCACAAATTATTTCTCCCGCTACAGCTGCAATGAGCCAAATTCAACAATAATCTTTAAAATTTGCGAAAAAAAATTCCTGTTTATAATGACAATTATGATAATAAGATTCCATATTATGAAATGGTTTTGAAATAGCGATTTTAAATGAGTATGAATCACTTTAGAACTGAAAATTACAATTTTTGAGGTTAAACTTCTTTGGGCGCGATGACAGTAAAATGTCAAGGTCGAATTTAATTGCAACGTTTTCACGTTCAGACGCAAAAAGGACAGAAAATACGTTCTTGCCGAGAGAGAGGAAAGAATTATTTTCGTTCGATAATCTCACCACAAATCTTCAATAAGATGGAGAAATGTTAATTTTTCCTTCATATGAACAAAAATACATTTTCAACGAAAAATTACATATGTTTGAATTTCCATGATTTCAGTACTACTGGAGAAATATTCATTTTTAGTTTGGTAAAAAGGTTACTTACTTTATCTGATACATCTCCCTAACAAAATAATTAAGGTAAAAGTTTGGCAACATAACATGGGAAATCCTCTCTTCTGAATCCCAAAGTGTTATTTGTGATTTGTAGTGATATACAAATCAAAGAAACATATTTTGAAATAAAATGTCATATTTTACATAAACGGGTGTAGAGTTTAAAATATACAAAATACACAGAGAAAAATGTATCTCGAACGCTAATCTGAAATACATGCCATCTTATCTATGGAGTCATTCGTCGAAAAAAAAAAAAATACTTTTCAGTTCAAACGGCAGTGTCGAGTTTTTTCGTTTGCAGAATGGAATTCAGAACATTGAAAAATATGGCACTTGTTATATGAAATCATTTGTCGCCGCGTCGCGTGTCGGTAGGAAAGAGTGGTGGTAGGATGGTTGAAATGTTAAAAAAGCAATTTTCCATTCAAACGGCAGTGTAAAGTTTTCCGTATGCAAAATCGAATTCAGAAGATTGAAATATATGACACCTAATATTCGAAATTATTGGCCGCCCCGTCGGCCGGGTTTATTGGAGGTGAAAATGTTGGAAACACCATTTTCAGTTCAGGAGACTGTGTAAAGTTTTTCCGTTTGCGGAATCGAATTAAGAATATTGGAGTCATGGCACCATATACAGTGCTTCTCAAAAGTCCTCTCCCCCCTCTTATTTTTGGAACGATTATACAAAAACAAGTGAAATTTGGAAACTGAATATTGAAGGTTGTAAACTTTCCTACTAGTGGTGATAGATGACGAAATCGTCAAAGATGACGTCACAAGGCCATTGTGAACAATAATTTTAAATGGAACCCCTAAAATTCCAAATTCAAGCTCCGCCTCTGGATAATTGTCAAATAAGCTGACGTTTTCGTTAGTCTCCCTAATTCGACGTTTTTGTAATTGTCCAAGTTTTTGTACATTTAATAATTTGTGTATTGTTGATCGAACGTTTAACTGTTTTAGCAGCTTTTGGTACTTTTAATATTTTTGTACATTTTAATAATTTGTTTAACTGTTGTGAGCCGAACGTTTAAGTGCTTCAAGAAGCGAAATGGTACGTGCTTTAGGTGATAAAGTAGCAGCGATCCTAATTCTTGGTGAAACTGGACAAAATATTCATGCAGCAGAACGCATTTTTAATGAGAGGTTTCCCGATCGCCCCGTTTCGAGGACTTATTTAAGGGAGCTTCTTCGTAAGTTTGAAACAACGGGTGGTATTAATGATGCGAAACGATCTTGCAGACTACAAATTTCTGATGAGAAAAAAATTTATATACTGTCAGAAGTAATAGTTAGGGTGTTGAAAAAAAAACAAATTTCATCCATACAAATTAAAAATGGTTCATCAAGTCTCAGACGACGACCCAGACCGAAGACTAGAATTTTGTGAAAATATGGAAACTAAAATTAACCAACAGCCAGACTATGTCAAAACAATTTGTTTTAGTGACGAAAGTACTTTCTATCTAAATGGAAATGTAAATACACAGAATGTGAGGTTTCGGCAGGTATCCTGGGAAACCACATCGTTGGGCCTCTTTTTTTGAAGACTAATTTAACTGGTGAGGTTCATCTGGAGCTGTTGCAAAACGCAATAGAACCGTTAATCCTTGAAATTTTGGAAGATAATCCAGATGAATTCTGCAATTTGGAAATAACATTCCAACATTCCGAGGACATGGTGCTCCTCCACACTATTACGGTGCAGTAGGACGGTATTTGGAGGAGGAGTATCGTGGTAGATGGATTGGACGACGAGGTTCAACGGAATGGCCAGTTCGATCACCGGACCTCACAACCTTTGGATTTTTTTCTGTGGGGGTACCTTAAATAGAAGGTTTACGCCACTGAACCTGACACTATTGACGTTTTAAAACAACGTATTGTTGCAGAATGTGAGGCTGTTTCCGCAGACACATTTGCAAAAGTACGAGAAGAGTTTAAAAATAGGATATTCCACTGTCAGGAAGTACATGGAGGTCACTTCGAACAATTTTTTTAAGTAGATACTGATTCTTGAATCTATAATGAATATCATACATAACATAACAAAATTAGTATCATTGAATGGTTTTTTTCGATACCTTTTAAAAGAGATGTCGCTTGCCGTAGGGTTCCATTTAAAATTATTGGTCACAATGGCCTTGTGACGTCATCTTTGACGATTTCGTCATCTATCATCACTAGTAGGGAAGTTTAATATTCAGTTTCCAAATTTCACTTGTTTATGTATAATCGTTCCAAAAATAAGAGGGGTGGAGGGGACTTTTGAGACGCACTGTATATGAAATCATTTGTCAGTGCATTCGGGTTGGAATGTTGATAAAAAATATTTACTTTTCAGTTCAAACGGAAGTATAGAGTTTTTTCGTTTGCAGAGTCGAATTCAAAAGATGAAAAGATGGAATAATTTGACGCCCCGTCGGCGGGGGTGAATTAGGCCTGGAAATGTAGGAAAAAAATCAGTTTGCAGTTAAAAAGGAAGTGTAGAGTTTTTTGGTTCACATAATCGAATTTAAAAGATTGAAATACATGCCACTTGATATAAGAAATCAATTGTCTCCTTATCGGTGGGGTTGTATTAGATGGGGATGAATAAACTCAGTTGTCAGTTAATATGGCGGTGTAAAGTTTTCTGTTTGCAGAATGCAATTCCAAAGATTGAAATACATCCCACCTCGGCGGTGAAACTAAGGATTGAAATAGATAGCACTTCATATATAAAATCATTTCATTTGTCACCCCGACTGATTATATATATATGACCTATACAGGGTGTTGTTTAAAGAGAAACCCAACACCTGTACATCATATGATACACTTTCTTTTACGTGGCCAAGATGTAGTTACCAAGTTTATGAAGGGCTATACTGCGTGTGAATAATTCATACAAACCCACTGGAGATTTTTATCGAGCGGCAGATAAATGTTATAAATTTCAGAGTGCTGGAATCGTTTAAATCGTGTAAATCTAGTTAAGGATACTATGCAAATAATTGAAGCACTTATTAAACAAACAAACTATATAAATCATGTTCTTATTACCCATGCAATATTCAATAGCATTTTTATAACCAATAGAAACATATTTCCATATAATAAAAAAAATCTGTATAATAACTCTATCTAAACAGACATCACGTTGAAATAAGGTAAGACCCTGTATAAAGGATCTGAGATTTTGAGAATCTAGCAAACTATGAAATGAAATTATGTTGATTTAAAATTATCAGTTGATATACTATGTATAAACACTTTATGAATTATTTCTAGTTTTTTCCCACACTCAGTATAAAAAAGTTGATATTTTACTAATTTAGTAAGTGAAAACAATAATTAAAATATCTTGAATGAGCAAGTATCATTCACAAAACACTGTATGACTGTTTTATAATTATATGTCAATGCTTACACATACTTGTAAAAATTATTATGACTCTAAATGAGCAAACCAAACAACAATGAAAATATTCTGAATGAGCACGTATCATGCAACAAATTGTATGACTGATTCATAAATAATCCTAGATATTTTCATATTACAATATGTCGAACTATTACGGCACGTAATTCAAAGTAACGGAATTCTTATCCTTATTCATGTTACTACAAATATCTATAGAAAAGTTCAAAATTCAAAGTTACTTCAATTCATGGAGCGACAAAACAACAAAATGGCCATTATCTAATATGTGGTTAACTTGCAAAAAGGTATTTTCAATTGGTTAGAGCTTTCGTAGAACATGGAATATGCTATTCAAATGAGTAATATTCGGAAAAGATCTGATATGCCAAACTGAAACAAAATACATAACTATCGCTTACCATATTGCCATTGGTGTAGATCTGGATTACACCCACTGTATATTTACCAAACAATTATTAAACTATTAATTTTAACAATTTTCTTAGTTATTATCTTTAGCAAATTTAGCACCGAATTCATTTCACGCGCAGGGATTCTAGGTAAAATAAAAGGTGTTTTGTTATTATGCTGGCTCGATTCCATTCAAAATTGGTATGTGTGTTTTTTTGGAGTCGTAGATTATCAATTTTTGTCAGAATTCAATAAGAAGACGGATTTCATGAATGTCTAAAAAGAATTAAATAAAAATGATTGAAAAAAAAATTCAGACAAGCTTTTATACAAAAAAGGAAAAAATAATTTATTTGGGAAAGAATCACACAAAGTCGTCTCAACAACGTTTAATTTCCAGAAGTTAGGTATCAAAACCAAAGTCTTGATGAATACATTTCTTCAAAGTTCTAACTCTTGATTAGATTATACGTCCATCTTCAGTAATTGGTACAAAAATGGAAAACTACTAAAATAAAAATAGTGTTATACAAAACTAGCGAAAGATTTGGGGTTACTCACAATGTGGATTTAAATAAAAAATATTATTAATTGTACAATATTTAGGCACATCCTTGTGTTGGAAAGTTTCTTATTCTTTTTCTTTGAATTTGGGGGCAGTTCCCCGAGAAAAGTACAATATTAACATAATCAATTTGTTTTAAATTGTGGCGTCTATTGACAAAATGAACGAACCAGAAGGCCTCGTTCAAATGGCATGATCAAGAAGGTTATGTGGCGACATCTATGATATCGTGTTTAAAGTAATTATTGGGGATTGCAGTTTACTGTATAGTTCAGTTTTGAGTGGCGAATTTCAATACGAGATCTGTAGTTAGGTTCGCAGATGGAGCTCGTGAGATCAAAATTGGAAACTTCAAAAAATTACATTGTAAATTCGTAGAAACAATCTTTAAACAAGTTGTTCAATTAAGATTCAATGAATTGAAAAATGGTATGGAGTCAAAATGAATTTGATCATTGAGAAATTTGGATTTTTTATTAAGATAAATATGGAAGCTTTCACTAATATTTGATAATGTAAAGCTTTGAAGTTGAAGTCGGGGTTGAAAATGTGGTTAGAATTAATGATGTGGTTGGCGAAAGAGTTGTTGGTAATGACTTGTCTATTTTGGTCGTGCTTTTTATGTTTCTCAATCATTCTGACATGTTCATGGATTCTAGTTTTAAAATTTCTCCCAGTTTGGCCAATGTAGACAGAATTACAATCAGGGGATGAACAAGAAAGTTTATAAACCCCTGATTTTTCCAATAATGGAAGTTTATCTTTATTGTTGGTTGAATTTTTACTTAATGGATTGTTAGTGTGGAAAGATATGCAAAGCTTCTTGCCAAAATGGTTAAAAATGTGTTTAATATCATAAGCTAATTTTCATAAGTACGGTATGGAGCTAAAGATGGTGTGTGAAGAAGGAATTTGGAGGTTTTGATTTATTCTTTTGAGAACATGACGTTGGTAGGTTTTCAATCGTGTGAGAGAGGAAACCATTATTCGAGACTATTTGACTGATAATGTTGCTTTATTGAAGTTGTTGTGATTCATGGGAATAGGAAAGGGGCGTGTAAAAAGGGCGTTGGAAGAAGCGAACCTATGTGTATCGGGATGAAAAGAATCGTGAGGTGTATTATTATCAGTATGGGTGGGTTTCCTAAAATGGAAAATTCAAATTTGTGGTTGTTTTTTGTGATCGATAAATCTATAATAGGTAAGCTAGGGGAGTTGTTAGTTTCAATTTCCATAGTAAAATTAAACGAATTACCATCGAAAAACACTACCCAGATAACACAGGATATCCTATGGATATCCATTTCATGTCCAATTCTGGTCGGGATATCCCTGGATTTGAAATGGACATCCATAAGATATCCGTCGACGGATTTGAAATGGTCCTTCAGAAATATCCTATGGATGGTCATAAGATATCCGGAGCAAATATGGATAAGTTTAAATTGCAAGATTGATTTTTATTGTGTCAATTTCTGAGTTTCTTTCATGCTCGTACATATGGATTAATTTTTTTGGAAAAATTCATGTTTCGTTTTTCTACTTGATTTGAAATGGATATCCATCGACGGATTTGAAATAGATATCCTTCAGAAGATATCCTAGGGATGGCCATGAGATATCCAAAGCAATCATAAATGAATTTAAACATTCTCGTAGATACACAAATTGTACCTTTGTCGCGGGCACCCTCTGCGACCACAGAACAGATATACATGTGTCTGCGACAGGCCATACTATACGCATAATTACTGGCGACGTCTGTCATTTTATTTTGTTGAGGAACGTCATAGTCATAGCACTGAATCCAAACAAAAGTCGTGTTTTTTTTCTATTTTCCTTCGTTTTTGATACCCTGTTGGTCTGGACATAATGGTTTTCATCTGTAGCAATTGATTGTTTCGAAAAAGGGAATTATATATTGGCCGAATACAGGTAAATATGAATTGAAAAGGACATAACCTATAAACATCCATTATTTCCAATGCATTTATGTGTTTGCGTTTGAGTTTCGATATTTTCAGAAATGCTAAAAAGCACGTCGTTACATTTGCCACAATACACGAGTTTTACAAATGTCACAGTGCCCAGATTAAAAATGGTGTGTATGCCTACAATAGTGGACATGTGATGAAGATGATTCATCAGTAGATTCGAACATTTTCCTATTGATTGCACTGAAAAAATGAATCTTTCGGAAGAATATTTGGGAACTGGATCGAAATCTGCTGCTGCTGCTGTAGGTAAGTTGTATGTTTTTCTATTCCTTTTTCTAGAACTCTTTTTTTAGGTACCTAAATGAAATCTCAAAAATATCATTTTGTGGAACGATGCCTTTCTTCCATGCTCACTAATATGTTTGCCTCCAAATATTGCTGGTATGGATAAAAAAAAATAAACTGGACAACTAAAACTGGCTGAATTATCACTAGGTGAAAAGCCCATTCAGTTGTTCTGTTTAGTTGATAATAATTTATATTGCCTCAAAACAGACTGCTAGTTCAGTGAGAATGCAAAATTTCCAAGAAAAGTTTATGTCAATAATGCTTTATATATATATATATATATATATATATATATATATATATATATATATATATATATATATATATATATATATATCATAGTATACCAATAAAGAGAGAGAAAAACTATGGCAGTGGTATATATTATCAACATCAGTATTCGAAATCAAAAGAAAGCATAATATTTCTCAGTATTTTTTTGTAGATTTCAACATCAATTATACCCGTGAATATATACATATCATTTCAGAAGCGGCTGACCTCAGTGATTCGACGGAAAATAAAAAAGCTACTGAAGAAACCATGTAAGCTTGGCTGAGAAGGGCCGAAGAAAGGCATCTGTCATCTTCTAGAATAAAGGAAACACCTCATGGACGAAGAAAATAGCATTCTATTTTTTCTGGAACTTTATTTTTATGATTATTCTGCATTTAATATTCTGTTTTTATTTTCGAGTTTACATATACATTCATTTGTTGATTACCCCGAAGTTTATGAGGATTTTTTTTGATACCAGAGTTTATTAATAATTTTTTTTTGCTCAATACCATTATTTCATTTCCCTCCAGATCGCTATTACTATATTTTATCTCCGATGGATATCCCCGAAGGATATCCTTAGAATATCTCCCAAGGAATCTTTCAGATAGCTTTTGAATATTCCTGAAGGATGAAGTATATCTTATGGCTTAGGGCTATCTTTGAAAGATATCTTATGGACAACTCTGGAGGATATCTTATGGATATCCTTGAAGGATATTCTATGGATGTACAGGTTGTTCCACTTTGGACATCCATCGGATGTCCATAAGATGTCTTTTGGATATAATTGGGTGTCCATAGTATATCCATAAAATTGATGAAGGATGTCCAATGGATATCCATTGGATGTCCATGTGTTATCTGGGTACTATATATTCAACATATCTATAGTAGAATATAATTTTATTGAAGTAAGGATATAGTGATAGTTCCTTTTCTGAATTAAACAAGAATATTTCGGCCAATAGACGGATAGATTGAAGCCCATGGCTAAACCAGAATTTTGGCGATATGGTTATTGTTGAATTGGAATATTTTTATGGATTCCAAAAGTAAGTTTCTAACAATTTCGATACACTCTTCGGGGGGTACGCTGGGAAACAAATTAATGATATCAAAAGAAACAAGAATGGAGATCGAAGGGATAATCGTTTCTGAAATATTAAAAGTTAATTCTTTGGAGTTCTTAATCGAATTAGGGTTCTGGAAATCTAATGGAAATTTAAGGAGGAAATTAAGGCAAGATGCTATTTTTGAAGTAGGCGAATTGATATAAGAGACCACAGGTTGAATAGGTGTGTTAGTTTTATGTATTTTTGGTATACCATACATGATCCCAGCAAACATGTTACGCGTGGGCCTCTAGAGGCTCTTCAAAAACAGCCGACAGACAACAGAAGTGGGCCATGATCATGATACGCCCGGCTAGCCTGTGTCGCGACGGCCACCAGTAGGCCTCCAGACTACCACCCGCTTCAATACATAGCGGGACTTCAGCAGGTAGACAGAGTTAAGATGCATGATAAAGATTATGGTGCGATTGCGGGTATCCTACTAATCAACCGCGTCATTCCACTGTTGGGATTACAATGAAAACAAAATGGCCCATATATGCGCCTAAGAAAAATGTAGCATTATATCTTTGAAAACAGTGAAATTGGGTCAGGAAGATAAGTTATTATAATACACAATAAATTCACCAAACATTCAGAATCGACTGATTCATGGACTAGATATATACAATTCACTGTTTTCACTCTCTGAAGCCACTAATTGTATAGGATTTCTGAAACTGTAGGGCCAGATTGTTCCTATTTACCTAAACAGACAACTTTTTCTCCATTTTAACCATTTTTATTGTATCTCAAATAGTTTCCCAGATATTGCATTTCAAACTGGCCTGGAAAAATATTTCACCGAATAATTAGAATGACAACACACAAATCTGAAAAAGTTCTCGTCTCTCGTCACTGTGATTATTTTTCATGACAATGACAATGGCCAGACAAAAGAAAATACGCCATTTGACATCCTACACGAAATCAGCAGTAGGGCCAACTGCCAACGTGATATTCAGTAATGCCAATGTTGCATTTTCATTACAGAGGTCGCAGTGGAGCGGCGCGTAATGCCATATAATGTGTCAAAACGACATCGGCGCGATTATCGCAAATCTTTAACGGGTAATTTCTGGATAAATTCAAAATATCCATAATAAATATGCGTATGTTCAGCCAAAGCGGCAAAACTGATATCATTCCAATTATTTACCGACGTCGGTGTGGTACTGCCGACATCTGACCGCAGTTAACAGCAACGGCCTATTTACTGCTCATTCATGTTTGCTGGGCTAGGGGTTTGACAATTCATGGAAATAAGTTTTTTGACATTTGTCAATCATATAAAGTTTTTTTAAGTCTTATTCCCAAAGGACATACAAGTGAGTAAAACTTATGGCTCAAAACACGTATCGAATTGAACCTCTGAAAAGAAAATATCCATACCTAAGACTACAAACACAGGCGATCCTGACGAGGAACAATCTATGGGATTCGTTACTGTGGTAATAACACCAATTCCTGCAGATAACCCCGATGAAAGAGTAACATGGCAGAAAAAGGATTTATCTGCTAAATCAGAACTAATCCTGATTATCTCCCCAAGTGAACTCATGCAAATAAAAAATTTGGGCATTCTACTTCAGATTGTTGGTCTGAAAAAAAAGGCTTGCAACCTTCGAATATCCTGAATCGATTTCAAATATTTGGTATCTGAACAGCGGGTCAACTTCTCATATGTGTTCAAATAAAAGTTTTTTCAAAAATTTGAGTGAACATAGTTTAGGAGAACTCCGATTAGCTTCGAAAAATAAAACTACACCGATATTCGGAAACGGTTTAGTTCAAATAAATGTAAACTCTTCTGAAAAAGTTAATTTACTCGATACTTTTTTTGTTCCCGATTTAACTGGAAACTTAATATCAGTCTCTAAAATTACAGACAAAGGATATCGTGTGTATTTCGATAATAATGAGAAAAAATCCCTCCGGCCACGTCATTCTGAAAGCAAATTAAACTGATGGCTTATATTGAGTTGATGCAAAACATGTTGGAGAAATATCGACAACGTGCAAAATAAAAAATTGGCATCGAAAATTAGGTCATTTCAATGAAAATGATCTGAAAACTGCCTTCAAATAAAAATTACTTATTAGTTTGAACTTGAAATTATGAGACATGCATTCGAGCCCAATTATCACGACTGCCTTTTCCCGAACCGGACAAGGATAAAAGGACTATAAAACCTTTACAAATTGTCTCATCGGATGTATGCGAACCCATTCGTGAACCCTCTCATACTGGTGCTAAATACTTTGAAACTTTCGTGGATGAATTCTCAGGCTATATTCGAGTATACTTCCTTCAACGAAAAAATTAAGTTTTTTCGAAGATCAAAGAATATAAAACAGAAATTGAAAATGTCACTGATCGAAAAATAAAGTGAAGTGAAAATGGTCGAGCCAGGAGAAAAAAATCGAACATTAGTAGAAAAGCTCGTTGTTTGCTGATATAAGCAAATATTCCATTGAGTTTTTGGGCCGAGGCAATCCATACAGCAAATTACTCATATAATAGGAGTCCCACAAAAACTCTCGAAAACAAATCCCCATATGAGAGATGGTAAGGTCAAAAACGGCTCAGTACGGCATCTCCATATTTTCGGGTCAAAAGCTTTTGCTCTTGATAAAAATCCCAAAAGGGGCAAATTCGAACCAAAAACAAAAGACGGAGTGTTAGTTGGATATTCTGGGATAACGAAAGGATATCGAATCTGGAATCTAGGAACGTACCAATTAGAAGTGACTAGATATGTCAAGATCTTGGATAATGCATTTTGGTAAAAAACTCATGATTCGGATATAGGTAATGAAATTATTCGATGATGATGATGATAACTTGATCGATATGCTTATCACAAATTCAGATCAACAAAGAGAGGAACCACTCTTTTTGAATACTAATTCGTTAGGATCATCTTTAGTGGAAGAAGGAGAAGAATCTCAAGAGAATCTAGTGATAGAGGAAGATTCGTCATGAAGACCCCAACTCATTTTGGTTTGTTGACGGAATCTCATGGCGAAATTGATCCAGTCGATGCAGAAGAATCTGGAGATGAGTGAAAAGAGGCAATAAAAAAAATTTAAGCTCATGTTTTGAACGACACCTGGAATCTGGCTGAGAAGAAAAATAAAACAAACATAATAAGTTTAAAGATTGTTCTCGAAAAAAAACAAAGCCAATGGAGCTCTGGAACAAAGAAAAGCGAGATCTGTTGCTCGTGGTTTCACCCAACGTCCTGAAACCGATTATTTTGAAACCTTTGCACCAGTTGTTAAGATGAGTTCCATAAGAATGATGCTGGGGGTGGCTGTTGAATAAAACATGAAAATTCATCACCTCGATGTCTCAACAGCTTTCCTATAAATGGTGATATAGATACTACAATTCAAGTGGTGATGCCAAAGCAATTAGAAAATTATCTTTATGAGATCATAATGGAGGAAAGTGGAAAATAAAACAATACTCTTTACAAAAAGGCTCTAAACTGATGAAAGACTTAAAAAGAAACGAAGGAGAAAAGGTTTTCCACCTCAGAAAAGCTGTATATGGCCTGAAACAGGCAGGTCGACAGTGGTTTGTAAAATTGGAGACAAAACTGAAGCCTCTTCGAATTGAACCTTCACAAGCTGATCCTTTTGTTTATATGTAAGTCCAATAAACACCCACTTAGCAAGAAACATTCCCGGAAGGTTTATTAACGTTCAATTCTTGTACCCGTGACGACGTTTCTGAGAAAACATAATTTATAAGTTATGGAGACGTAAGTTTGCGACGTTTTTTCAAGCATTGTCACTAATACAGCCCGAAAAATCTTCACAGCTTCATTTCGTACCAAACAAATTTTGAGACATCTTCAATACTCTTGGTGATTTATTTATAGCAACGTGTCTTATTTACATCTCTCGGATGTTCTGGTTTCAGAACATTTTAATACCATGGGGAAGTCGAAGATACGTTTCGCGGTTAAGAAATATGTCGTACCTGATTCGTTGCGAAAACGAGTCACGAATGGAACTTGCACGTAAATGGTTACAGATCTGTTTCCTATTATTAACATACTCTGTTAAACGAGTACTCATCTGGTTTTGTGTTTTGTCTTTGTTTGTCTGCTCTGTGGTTAACCAAGAAGGGTACGTTGAACACCCCCAGTTGTTGGTTTTCCTCAATCATTGTTTTGCATGTCGTAGCAATTCCATGGCTATTTTATAGAATAAACAATCCGAAAATGTTGGGGCAACTTTCCGTACTGCAACTATAAATATATCTATTGAAATATTTTGTTAACAATGCTGTCAGAAGTATTTCTCATTACCTCGCATAAGTTCGATATAATAATCCTTCTCAGTTGCTTCTTTTAGAATTGACCTTATGGTTTTTCCAGACACTACAATAAAATATAGAAATACCTAAGTGTTCGTAGTGTATTTTCTTATGTCGTCCTATATATCATGTTGAAGTTAACAGTTATGATACAATTCAAATGTATTACCTCATTGTCAATTATGATATAGATATCTCAGTGGTCATAAATATATCTATATATAGTTTTCAATCTCCTTAAGGATATTTTCTGTTGATTCTTGGAATAATGGTGCAAATTTTTTGGCAAAACTGATGCTACAAACAAATCAAACTACCATATTGTGATTTCGTTAATCACCCGCCCAGTAGAAAACAATATGCTGATGTGATACATAACCTTTTTTCACATGCTGTTTTTTTTGTAGATAGCTAATACCATCAATAATTTGATCATTCAAAAAAACTCTTTATGTAGATAAACAATAAATGAAATACCGCCCCTTATTTGAGGTTAACCACAGAGCAGACAAACAAAGACAAAGAACGCGTTTAATCACAGAGCATGTTGATAATAGGAAACAGATCGGTAACCATTCCTGAATCGTTTTCGCAACGAATCAGGTACGACATATTTCTTAACCACGAAACGTATCTTCGACTTCCCCATGGTATTGAAATGTTCTGAAACCAGAACATCCGAAAGATGTAGGTGAATAACACACGTTGCTATAAATAAATCACCAAGATGTTTTAAAGATGTCTCAAAATTTGTTTGGTACGAAATGAAGCTGTGAAGATTTTTCGGGCTGTATTAGTGACAATGCTTATGAAAACATCGCTATGTTACGTCTCCATAACTTATAAATTATGTTTTCTCAGAAACGTCGAGTCACGGGTACAAGAATATAACGCTAATAAACCTTCCGGGTATGTTTCTTGCTCAGTGGGTGTTTTCGGACTGTATTTGTCAATACATATAAACAAGGATCAGCTTGTGAAGGTTCAACCTCCAGAGGCTTCAGTTTTGTCTCCCATTTCACAAACCGCTGTCGACCTGCCTGTTTCAGGCCATATACAGCTTTTCTAAGGTGGAAACCCTTTTCTCCTTCGTTTCTTTTTAAGTCTTCCATTATTTTTAGAGCCTTTTTGTAAAGAGTATTGTTTTCTTTTTCACTTTCCTCGATTATGATGTCATAAAGATAATTTTCTAATTGCTTTGGCATCTCCACTTGAATTGTAGTATCTATATCACCATTTATAGGAAAGCTGTTGAGACATCGAGGTGATGAATTTTCATGTTTTATTCAACAGCCACCCCCAGCATCATTCTTATGGAACTCATCTTAACAACTGGTGCAAAGGTTTCAAAATAATCGGTTCCAGGACGTTGGGTGAAACCACGAGCAACAAATCTTGCTTTTTTTATTCCAGAGCCAGATTTTTCTTCTCAGCCAGATTCCAAGTGTCGTTCAAAACATGAGCTTTTATTTTTTTATTGCCTCTTTTCACTCATCTACAGATTCTTCCGCATCGACTGGATCAATTTCGCCATGAGATTCCGTCAACAAACCAAAATGAGTTGGGGCCTTTGTGACGAATCACCCTCTATCACTACATGCTCTTGAGATTCTTCTCCTTCTTCCACTAAAGATCATCCTAACGAATTAGTATTCAAAAATAGTGGTTCCTCTCTTTGTTGATTTGAATTTGTGATAAGCATATCGATCAAGTTATTATCATCATCATCGAATAATTGCATTACCTATATCCGAATCATGAGTTTTTTCCCAAAATGCATTATCCAAGATCTTGACATATCTAGTCACTTCTAATTGGTACATTTCTGGATTCCAGATTCGATATCTTTTCGTTATCCCAGAATATCCAACGAACACTCCGTCTTTTGTTTTTGGTTTCAATTTGCCCCCTTTGGGATTTTTATCAAGAGCAAAAGCTTTTGACCCGAAATATGGAGATGCCGTACTGAAGGTTTTCGACCTAACCATCTCTCATATGGGAATTTGTTTTCGAAAGTTTTTGTAGGACTCCTATTACATAAGTGATTCGCTGTATGGATTGCCTTGGCCCAAAAACTCAATGGAAGATTTCCTTATATCAGCAAACAATGAGCTTTTCTACTGATGTGCGATTTTTTCTCCCGGCTCGACCAGTGTCATTTTCAATTTCTGTTTTATACTCTTTGATCTTCGAAAAAACTTAATTTTTTCGTTGAAGGAAGTATACTCGGGTATAGCCTGAGAATTCATCCACGAAAGTTTCAAAGTATTTACCACCAGTATGGGACGGTTCACGAATGGGTTCGCATACATCCGATGAGACAATGTGTAGAGGTTTTATAGTCCTTTTATCCTTGTCCGGTTCGGGAAGAGGCGGTCGTGAGAATTGGGCTCGAATGCATGTTTCCCAATTTCCAAGTGTCACCTTGATTCAAGTTCAAACCAATAAGTAATTTTTGTTTGGAGGCAGTTTTCAGATCATTTTCATTGATATGACCTTATTTACGATGCCATTTTTTTATTTTGCACGTTGCCGATAATTCTCCAACATGTTTTGCATCAACTAAATATAAGCCATCAGTTTTATTTGCTTTCAGAATGACGTGGCCAGTGGGATTTTTTATTATTATTATCGAAATACACAGTGTATCCTTAGTCTGTAATTTTAGAGACTGATATTAAGTTTCCAGATAAATCAGGAATAAATAAAATATCGAGTAAATCAACACTTTTAGAAGAGTTGACATTTATTTAAACTAAACCGTTTCCAGATATCGGTGTAGTTTTATTTTTCGAAGCTAATCGGAGTTCTCCTAAACTATGTTCTGTCAAATTTTTTAAAAAACTTTTATTTGAACACATATGAGAAGTTGACCCGCTGTCCAGATACCAAATATTTGAATTCGATTCAGGATTTTCAATGGTTGCAAGACTTCTTTCTTTCCAGACCAGGAATCACTAGGGATATTGCATTCTACTTCAGATTGCTGGTCTGGAAAGAAAGAAGTCTTGCAACCATTGAAAATCTATATATATATATATATATATATATATATATATATATATATATATATATATATATATATATATATATATATTTATTCATACATTCTAATAATCTATGTCTTGTCATTTTTAACTGACCATGATTCATAGTAATATAAACTCGACTGAAGACAGATAGCATATGAAGCTCAGGCACAAATGGATATATCATTTGTGTCAAACTTTATGCTCGATAGTGTATTTTCAAATATTATATTGATTTTCGTAGGAAAACTCCAATGGATGAAGCCTTAACGTTTTGCAATTGGTACTTGAATTGTAAATAATCCATCAATAGCATATGTTAGAAAAATAAATTTATGTATTTTATGATGTACTTGATACAGCCAAAAGAACCTGAAAGAAGAGACTTGAGACATAACAGCTCAGTTGTTGTTATTTTTTGAGAAAGTACATTTTCCGTAAGAAAGTAGTTTCAAGTGATTGAAAAAAGAATTTGTTATGTAACGATTTCATTACGCATACTCCTATGTAAGTACTTTTGCTGTAACAGAACAGTTTCAGATAATGTATCAGATTCGATTTTTATAGAACGTATCTGCGACTTTGTTATGTTGGTGGACATATAACGACTCTAAAATGGTCATTGAGACATTATGGGCATAATAATCATAACGTAACAATGTATCTAGGTAACCATATAATAACGTTAATACTATGAGTTTTTGCATAGTGGGCAATGATATGCATATATGTTGATGATCTTCCGATCACATCAAAGAATCTGTCAGAAATAGAAAAGGTCAAGAAAGACCTAATAAAGGACTTGTTGTATGAGAGATCTACAGGAACTAGAGTATTGTTTAGGCATCGAATTCAAACAAAAAGAAATGACCATATTTGTATGTCTCAGAAGAAGTACACTCAGGAACTACTCAAGAAATATAACATGCATAATGCTAATCCTGCAAATACGCCAATCCGGAAAAAGTGAAAAATCTTCCCTACTAAAATGTCATTGGATCTTTGATGTATTTATCCGTAGCTACCAGATCCGACATCACGCATGCTATAAGTTATCTTAGTCAATTCGATACAACATTTTCTCATGAACACTGGCAAGCAGCAAAAAGCATATTGAGATACCTTGAGAATACTCCAGATTTTGGAAGTTGTTTTACTCAGACCGGGCAATCTACTACGGGCTTTGCCTTATAATAATATATGGCAGATGTTGATTGGGCTTCATGTGTAGTTGATCGAAAATCATACACAGGATACATTTTCAAATATGCTGTTGGTGCAATAAGCTGGGAATCTCGGAAGCAAAAGACTGCATCTCTCAGTACGGCAAGTACATGTGCTTAACAGAGTTAGCAAAAGAAGCTATCTATCTCTAGCAGCTCTCATCAGACATAGGTTTTAGAGTAGTCGAGAAGTGAGTTTCCTGTGAAAAATAGTTCCAAATCTCCAAAAAATATCAGCAATAGCTCATTCGATTTGGGGTGCCATTCTGAGAAAGACATTTTTTTTGTTTTTTTTTTTCTGCTGACGAAAATTGCCCTTGTTATCAATAAAAAATAATAACAAATAAAAGTAGAGGAAATTTCCAACAAAAAAGTCGCGACTTTCGAAACTCTATCTCCATTATTTATAATTTTAATTCAATGCTGAGAATAGGGCTCCGCGCAACCGCTACGGCATACGCCGTCTCTAAAGAGAGTACACCGCATAAAATATTTTTTTATAGTATTAAATATCAATTTAAAAATTTGAATAAATTATGGTGTGTTTTTAGCACTTGAAAGATTAAGGTCACGTTGAAAAAAAAATAAGTTTATTTTTCAACAAGTTAGGCATTTGTTAATTAGTCCTTACTTTTCGGACCTCGGTTTTAATAAAAAAACGGCATGAATGTTTAAATAATCTGAAAATTTTTCGCTCCTTGGAGCCTTTTATATATATATATATATATATATATATATATATATATATATAAATATATATACTTAACAAGATCACGTTATAAAAGTTTTAAAAATTTGTTTGTTTTGTTTATTATAATTTTTTATAAGTTATAAAAAAATTCAAATTTAAAAAATAAAATAAGAAAGGGCTAACTTTCATAGTTAAAATCATAGTTGAAAAGATATAAGCACTGTAAGAAGTAGATAACGGATTTTTTTTATAAACAAATGCGTATAAACAGGAAACCATGACAGATACAGACTTGGCGAGAAATTTATTTAAGAGATCAACTAAGGCTCTCTGAAATCACCTTGAAAGTTGGTAACTGTATCTTTAATGGTTCCAAGTACAGCGGTTTGTCACTTAAAAAATCAAGTTGCCGCTGCAACTTTTATATACTGTAATTTTAGAAAAATTCATGAAAAATATTGAAGAACAATTAACGACACTTTGTTGCATATGAAAAAAAATATAATGAGATTTGACATTTGCTTATAACAAATTGTTAACTTCAATAAACAATTAAAGTTTTAATAAATTTTTTTTTATTTTATTGACAAATGTCAATTTTGATTTTAAAAGAAAAAAAATATGTCAACTGATTATTTAAATTATAAAAATATAAATAAAAAAAATCTAAACAAAAAAAAAAAATTTTTTTAAAATAATTATATTTTCTAGAAAACAAATGGCAAAAAAAATTAAAATATTGAACTAATCAATTTGTTTATAAACAATTTATGAACAAATGTCCTAAAAAATTTTTTTAATTTAAAATTTAATAATTAATTTTTGTTGAGTATGTATGTAAGAAGGGCTCCAAGGAGCGAAACATTTTTAGAGCTATTATTTAAACATTTAAGCCATTTTTTATGAAAACCGAGGTCCGAAAAATGAGGACTGATTAACAAATGCCTAACTTGTTGAAAACTAAACTTAATTTTTTTCCAACTGAACCCCTTTTTTGTCATTGTTTTTTGTTAATAACAATTTTAATTTTCGTCGGCAGAAAAAAACAAAAAAACAACTTTCTCAGAATTGCTATTGCTCATTGTAGAGACTTGGAACTATTTTTCGCAGGAAACTCACTTCTCGACTAGACTATTTAAATATAATAACGATATTTAATGACAACCAGGCATCTCATGAATTGGCGTCGGACCCTTTTATTAGTTCTCGTTCGAAGCATATTGCTATCAAGGAACATTTTTCCTTAACGCCATCCTGGATGTGGTTTACTGTCCCACGGCACTTCCTGGATTCCAGTTCGGAAGACTTCCTAACAAATTTGGACTTACTTCTCTGTCGAATTCATGGGAGGGATAGAGACATTCACTCAACTTTATGAATCGAACATATTTTTTTATTCCCTGTATGGTGTGGCAAGTACTTAATGTCAAGTATGTCAATAGTTGAATAAAAGTTATCATTCACAGTGGTATTCTTATCAAAAGATAATTTGTTCTATATCCAGATCTATCAATATATCGCAGTGTCGTTCGAGTATATGGCATTATTCGTCCGCTCAAACATTGGGTAATGATGCGTATATAGAGAGTATGAATGGGGTTAGAGACAAGAACCCTGTGGGATACCTGCCTCAACTGGATATTCTGCGGAGTTAGTTTCGTTCACTTCCACTCTAAAAACCCGTTGATCAAGGTAGGAGTCCAATCATTTAACCATATATGAAGGCATGCCAGCCCTTTGCATTTTCGCTAATAATCCTCCTATCCAGACCGTATCGAAAACCTTTTCGATGTCCAGGAGGACCATAATAGTGTTTTTCCCTCGATTATAGGACTCCTTCACCCCATGAACAATTCTGGCCACCTGGGATGTGGTAGAATGCCCCTTACGGAAGCCGGATTGTTCATTCGGGATGAGTTTAATCCTATCCTCGATTTTGACAAAACGCTTGAGGAGAATTTTGTCGATTACTTTGGCGACAGCACCAAGCAGCGATATTGGCCTGTAACTTCTGACTACATTTTTATTACCTGCTTTTGGTATTATTATTATTTGTGGTCCGATGTTCACTTACTGTGAACAAATTACTAATGTCGGAGACGTTTTTGTTAACTACCAAGTCAATAGTGATTGATGTCGACCTGTTATTAGGAAAATGAGTAGGTTCGTCTGGATGCTCGATTACTACTTCAGAGTTCAGCGAATACCATAATGTGTTGCCATTTGTGTTCGTCTTATTAAAGCAATTCCACTTGGGCCTCTTTGCATTGTCCCCGATTAGAAGCACTTTATTTCCGATGTTAAACTCATTATTTGGGTCAGCTTCTGAGAATGTATTCCTGGGGGTACCGTGCTCAAGTTGAATGCCAACGTGTTCTATTGAGGTGTTTCTTCGAGGTAACTGCCTGTATGGAATGTTATTTATTATCATTACTGCCACACCGCCGGCTCTCGTTGTATTAGGCATGTCTACCCTGATAATTCTGAATCCCCTGAGTCTGAAGTTATGGTCCGGTTTGAGCTTAGTCTCGGATAGGAACATTATATAGATTTTCTGGGTATCGACGAAGTTAGCAAGAAAAAGGTATTTATTACACTCCGTTGATGTTGAACCAGCATTCATTTATTGACATTAGAGCTTATACGTTTGAGCGTTGTTTTGAATGAAGTGCTGGACCGCGAATGCTTTCTGAACCGGGTTATTTGACTGCTTTGCAACGTTATTTAAGTCGTTTATGAACCTAATGAGCTCACCGATGTTTAAATTTTGATTTAAGTTTTCAAACGCTTCATTTAATTGCGACAGACACGCCATACCTTCCCCAGTGACGCCCGAGGCGATAGGGTAAGTGGAGGGTGGCATGGATGTGGTAGGGATTTTGGGGAATCCTGGCGTTTGTTGGATCTTCTGGGCTCGTCTCTTCTCCCACGCGTTCTCCTTGGGAATGGGTGCCTCTCTGAAACTATTGCCTGGTCTCTCTTCATTCTTCTTCTTCGTTTCTCGAATATTTTCAATTCGTTTTTGGTAAACCTCTCATCCTGTGTTGTTAGCGGGGTGATCGCCATTACAATTTGCGCATTTAGGAGTTAGTTCATACGACTTTTCGCAGTCTCTTGTCCAATGCGAGTGGGGTGATTCAAACAGTTTCTGGATGTGCGCCCCCACATTTGACACCTGTGGCACAGTATAATTTCCCTCGTCTTTTTCCTGAGTTCCCAAGTTATTTTTTGGCTCAGAACGATACTTATGGTTTTCTTGAGTTCGTTTAGGATCACATTATTAGGCATAGTGACCATATATAGTGGCCTGTACTCCGTTTTGTACTTGAATACTTCCAGTATATTCATTTTGTGCAATATTTCAAGTTCTAATTTTACTTCATCTGTTGTGGGGTTTGAATCGAGGCCTCGGATAACAAATGCATGGGTTTTTTCCACTGAGTTTGAATATAATGCATTTTTTGCCACTATAGCAGAAATCATAATGAAACAACTTGTTGATGTCAACAGCCACCAATCTGTTTTCAGTTCGATTGATGATCAGTTGCAGCCTACAACCTTTCTACAATCTATCACTGACTTAGAAGTATTCAATGTAATTAACCACCCGGTCAAATTGTTTCGACTTGTATGATCTGAATAGCAGAATAATTGAAGAATCCATTCAATTTCTAATATAACCTCTAACTATCCTATACAATGCCTGTACAACTGAGGGAATATTTCCTGGTGAGCTAAAGCTCACCAAGATAATCTCAGTTTTCAAAAAAGGAGAGCTAGATAAACTGGAAAATTATCGCCCAATATCGATCATACCCATATTTGCTTTTTTTTTAAGTGAAAACAGCAACGACGGTTTACGTATTGCACAAGAGAACTCGGGGACCAGTAGTAGTATGGAAAATCAATATGAACAAGGTTCTATTCCGATTGAGGTGAAGAATCTGTACCATTGCAATCAGTCAGATCAGTCGTGTTCAGTAAAACCTGCTCATCCTCCTGATTCTTACACCAAAAAACCTGAAGGAATTTAAAGTCAGACAGCGAAGAAGTGGCTATAGTTGCGACATTTACTGAAATTCAATCAACCACAATACAAACACAGATCCAGCCTTATGGAAAATAAACGATTTAACGAGAGATATTATTGCAAGAGATGGTTTCGAACAAAACAAATCCTGTGATGTCACAAAAAGTGGGAGACTGTATTCCGATCATCGCCGTTATTTACCAAAAAATATATTTTACATAAAAATGAAGAATAATGAAGTTAAAGAAAGGAATTGGCTCGTGTATTCGGAAAGCAAAGGCTCGGTATTCTGCGGACCCTTTTGGCCTTTGGATCTATTGAGAACAGGACACAGTTTGACTAGCAAGGATTTAATGATTGGAAGAATGCAGAAATTCGAGTAGCTCTACACGAAAACTCTCTAAATCATAAATCCTGCATTCTCGCATTAAAGCTAGAGGTATGATTCATGGCAATATCCAATCTTCTTTAACTGCCCAACTTAACGAAGAAATTTCTTACTGGAAGAACATTTTAAAGAGGGTTGTTGCTGTAATAAAAGGATTAGCTTCTAGGGGTCTCGCTTTTAGAGGAAGTAATGAAAAATTTGGTGACCAGCACAGTGGAAATTACATTATGCTTCTGGAATTAATAACAGAGTTTGACCCATTACTAACAAAACACATTGAAAGATATGCAAACCAGGGATCAGGAAAAACTAGCTACCTATCGAAAACTGTTTGCGACGAATTCATTTATTTAATGGCTGAAAAAGTACTGATATACATCAGTGATGAGATAAAAAAAGCAAAGTACTTTTCTTTGATTGTGGATTCTACACCGGATGCAGCACATGTAGATCAGCTAACACTGGTGATTCGATATGTTTCAGATAACGGAGAACCATGTGAGAGATTTATCAAATTCTTACCTTCTGTAGGACACAAGGCTCAAGAAATGTTTGATGCCATTACTATAGAGCTGGAAAAGTTGAACATTAATTTCAAAGATTGCCGTGGTCAGTCTTATGATGATGCCTCTAACATGTCAGGGATTTACAATGGTTTACAAGCTGAAATTCAGGAACAAGCACCATTTGCTATGTTTGTTCCTTGTGCAGCTCATTCATTGAATTTGGTGTAAACCTCGGCCGCTGAGTCTTGTACAGAAGCCTGTCACTTTTTCAGTTGCTAGAGGAGGTATATACTTTCTTCGTGAAGTCCGAACGTTGGAAAAATTAATGAATGAGATAGGAAGAGGAAAGTTACTCAAGAGAGTGAACCTCACTCGTTGGTCGGCTAGAGCAGATGCCTGTAAAAGTCTAAGAGATTCCTGGGATGAAGTAATTACAGTTTTGAAAATCACACTACAGAGAAACCCGTCCCGCGAAATGAGGCAAAGGGAATTCGCATCAAATCAGAAAAACTTGAAACTGCGTTCATGGTCGTATTTTGGAATGCTATTTTGGAAAGGTTAAATAAAGTGAGTGTTCAGATTCAGAGCTCATCTGTAGATGTATTGACGGTATCTGATCTCTATGGATTTCTAGTAGAGTTTACCATAGCAGAGCGAGAAAACTTTGACTATTTCGAAGAAAAAGCAACTGAGATGAGCACACTTAGGCAATATCAAGGTGAAATAAAGAGGCAACCTAAAAGAAAAAAAATGACGGATGATACATCGAATGAAGAACCTGAAATACCCTCCGGCTCCAGAGATTATTTCAGAGTGAACACCTTTTTGGTCATCATTGATAGACTGAGAGCTGAAATACAGAGAAGGCATAATGCTTACATGAACTTTAAAGGAAAATTTTCATTTTTAACAAAAATGACTGAACTTTCAACACAAAGAGTTACAGAAAAAGCCCAGTCTCTCGTGAAATATTATACCAATGATTTAGAGGACGATTTGGCTCAAGAATGTGTGCATTTTCACAGTCACATTTCATCTAATAAAACTGCAGAGTGTGCAGTGAAGCTCGGATCAAACTCACTACTCAGTCTTTCAACGTTTTTGAGGAATCAATCTCTGTCTAATGTTTACCCTAACTTGGATATAGCTCTCCGCATCGCACTTTCCACTCCGACTACAAATTGTTCTGGGGAAGGGAGTTTCTCCTGCTTAAAACGCGTGAAAAATTCTTCATTGTCTCAAGAAAAAATGAATTCTTCAGCTATTCTCTACATAGAAGCAGAGATAATTAACACCATAAGCTATGATGATATTATAAATGATTTTGCTATTAAAATAGTCCCGTAAAAAATTGTATTTCTTGATTCTTCTTAACGCTCTTTCATAATTAAGTACTAATTATCTTTGATTAATTAATAATTTTATTAATAACTTTCTAACTCATTCGTTTATTTAACTTTAGTGCCTTCCATAATACAAACAAATGGAATATTATTGAGTATTTTAGAAACCTACATACATACATATATACATACATACATAAACCTACCTACATGGGGCGGCGGAAATAAAGTGGCCTAAACTCATAAAAAATATAAATCCGGCACTGGTCATACCTCAACAATCGTGAGCAGTGTGTAGTCCTCAATAATAACGAACAATCATCATTTGAAATAGTGAAAACAGTAGTACCCCAGGGCTCTGTGCTGGAGCCTCTTCTTTTCATCATTTATGTTAATGATTTTTTCCATCACATGCTACCTGGTGAATGTGTCGTTTTTGCTAATGATAGCACACTTATCTGCTCCGATAAAAATTGACAAAACTTAGTTACCACAATGAAACATTTAGAAAATCAGGCTGAAAAGTGGTTCACTGGAAATCTTTTGAAGTTGAATAAAGACAAAACTCAAAATCTGATCATTCGTCTGATAATTTCGTTTGATAACAAAATGGAAACCGGTGAAACTGTGAATCTACTAGGGATTACCTTAGACGACAATCTCAACTGCTTTCAATTGGTGATATCTGTTCTAAACTTTCTAAATGCATATTCTTGCTCCGACAGTTGAAATCAATAATTAGTCCCAAGATTTTGTGAACAGCATATTACGCCTTTTTTCATTCACATTTAAGATTTGGTATTGTCGTATGGGGAAATTCGTCTTCCTCAGATAGAGTTTCTAAACTTCAGGAAAAAGCAGTTAGGATAATCGCGAATGCAAGTTATGAGGACACTTGCCGCCCTATTTTCAAGAATTTGGGACTGATATGCCCCTTCCTACATTATATATTTATCGCTCACTTCTTGACACCACGAACATGTAAATTCATACTTCCATGACTTTCCAGATAGAGACTGCAGAAGTCGGCATCTAATTCCCTCCATACAAATCTGTATAATATCCTTCCACAAATAGTGAAAAAATATACATTTGAAACATTCAAAATATTTATCAAAAACGAATTAATCTCCAAATGTTACTATAATGCAGAAGAGTATAACCTAACCCACCTGCTGTAACAGTATCCAACGGTTGATGTATAATCTCATTGTATGTATGTATTATAATATATATATATGTATTATTGTCTTTCATGTTTTTATATATATATATATATATATATATATATAATAATATATATATATATATATATATATATATAAAAAAAATGTTTAATTATTTTAATTTTTTTTTTTTATTATTTAATTTTATTCTAATTGTTTTCCTGATTCTAGCATCAGGCATTTCGACCTGCTACAAATGTATGTATTTACATAAGGTAGTCAAATAATGGTCTATCTATCGAAATTGGCTTTCCTTCTTGTGTGGGGCTTATGGAATTAGAATCTTCAGAATCCACTTGTTTTTATTTTGCATATTCACTTTCGAATGTTTCAGGTGTCTCTTTATTTACCTTTTCGATTTCGTTTACCTCATAGTTCATATTCATAGTTCATATTCCAACTATACTCTTATTTCTTTTCCGAGCGGTATTTTGATATGTTCTTCAATCCGTTTTATTGTTTCATCTTGGTTTTCGTCTTGCCAATCATACAGTGTACCAATTTTTCCCTTCTTTTGTTCTTTATTCATAGATTGTACCTCTATGTTCAGTTTAATTTCAGGACTGGTAATACTTTTTCTTTTCTTGCAAGATGAGCTTTCCGGATTTTCTGAATCTGTTGCAATTGTTCTGTTTGATCATCTATATCGCCTTTGCTCTACTTCAACTTTTGGTTTTACAAATTTTGTTTTTCCAGATGTTTCTGATAGTTCAGGATCGGTTTTCTTTCCGGAAAAATCTGCATCAGTTATTACTTCTTTATTTTATATGTTTGAAATTAGCGAGGCAATACTCCATCCTACTTCCACATATTGTTTTATTAGATTTTATTGTATCCATCTTTTTTCTTCCTTATCTTTTTTTTTGAGGTGTTTGTTCCCTACTTGATATCAATCCACGTACTTTGGGGTGTCTGGACTGCCTGGGGGATATTTTTATTTTTTGCACCGATTTCTCCATTAGATTTCCTTGTGTTAGGTTTTCCGAATATAAATTGGTGCATTTTTTGTCGATTTCCTTATTATTTATATCTTTGTGGGCGGTAAAACACATCACCCCGGACGCACGGTCTGCAAAGGGCTCGTTTTCTTTCCCAGATATATCATTCTTCTGCGAATTGTTCTTTATTTCATTATTTTCATAAGATATATTTGATTTAGTTTTACTGTCATCCTAATAGTGTTATATTTAATTCGCTGCCTTGCGATTTATTCATATATAATTCATAGTTTCCGTACCTATTGTCCTGATAATCAGATTTATTAGGGTCAGAGGGTTTGTTTTTTTTTGGGGTCGGGGGGTGGTTCCATGCTTTTAATGTGTCCTGTCCTCCGTCTGTGAACCAGACATCTAATGATTACTCTCTGGGATTTGATTCCGTCCTCTCAAGCGAGTTCGATGTTATTGACTGGGCGTCTCTATAGTGGGTGTCGCTAATTTTCGAACAAAAATGTTTGCTGGGTTCGAAGGAGTGTTGAGTGGGCACCACTTTGGGGTTATGTTTTGCACTCACTTACCTGACTTTCTAAGCACTTTTGTAAGGCACTAAGATCTCTTACTATATATAACTGTTCAAAATGTATGTCACTAAAACTTTCACTATTTAAAGGTTTTATGGTTTTTTTATGATAAATTATATTGAAAAAACGCAACGATTTGATGATTGTAGATACTTTATGTTGAAAGTATTACCAATCTGTTGCTACATTGGTATAGTTGCTTTTTCTGAAAGAAGGCCATACAAAACGTATGCACAACTTTTGCCCAGGCAGTCAATTTTTTTTTTTATGTTTGCTGTGAGTACTAACAGTTTTAAAACATTTCATTCTGTTACTCGATTGACCAGGTTCTTCGCAGCCCGCTCTTCGAGTATCAGGTTGGTAAAAGTCAAACTCAAAAGGAATATGCATGCCACGAGCATTGGCTGATCTACCAAACAGACGAATTTGTAGAGAAATTCGGTTTCGAAAATCGCTCCTAGCCTAGTTATTAGGGATAGTGCAGTATAGAATATATATCTACTCATTGAGAGAGTATAACATTTGGTACACAGATATATGCAAATATTTTTTATTGCTCTGAATACACGAAAATGAGGAATTATTGATTGAAGTTAAATATGCAATTATTGGAAAACTTTTTTGTCGATTTGACGTCGATGGCCTTTCATGATTTTCCATTCCTGAAGTCGATGGTATATTCGAAATGTCCTGTATTGCATCTTCAATTGTATTATATATGTCAAGTTTTTTTTCAATTTATCGATATATCTCTGCCATGGTCTTCCAGCCGCCGCGCCGTCCGCCGTGATGTTTTAACGTGGTTATGTCACCACCACCACCATCATCAACATGAATTGTTGCGAAACATAGGCGGAAGTAGTGCCCAGTGTATAATTCGTGGTTTGGCAATTTTAAATACTTAGTAATGTGTTTCCCAATGGTTTCAAACTTATTAAGGCCTATTCTTTGAACGGGTACACTTTACTTTTTGATATTTAATGAAAAACCATAGAATATTAAGAGGTAGATTCACGTATGTTTTGTGAATTTTATAGTAACCACCAGTAACAGTAGAATTTTGGTTTCAGTGTCTGGTATTGTTAGCAAAGTAGCTGAACCCAAATCAGTGAAATCATTTGACTCAATCGATGCTTTCAGTCACCCATTATGCCCACAATCAAGGCAACATACAATATAAATTAGTATACCTGAAAAAAACATTACTTGCAAACATAAAACTTTCTTTTGTCGCTAGATATATTTCATCTGATAAATTTATAGATTTCATTTGATGTGAAGATCTTCGACTTCTGGGGCTTGTAGCCGCCAGACTGTCGCTTGAGGAATGCTCTCAAATTCAAATATTTGTCTATTTGAATAATTATGAACACTGAAAGTTATTCTCAGCATTGTGTATTGGGTCCATAAAGTAGAACTTTGGAATTTTTTTGCCAAGTAGCCAAAATGAGCCATTAAAACGTTCTCGAGAAACTTGATTTATGATCTCGTTTCCATTCCAAATAGAGGTTGTAAATGAGTTGGTATATTCATTTCGAATTAAATGTTTTTAACCTCGCTGCTTCTGATATTTTTGCAGCAACGGACATTGGGTGTCATACGATGCTCCATTCATGTACAAACAGAATATTACAATGGCTGTTCGATATAGCAAAATCCAAATATCTTTGTTTGTTGCTTTTGAAAGTTATCGATACCACCAAAAAACAATAATTAATCTGGAGAACAGCATAATTAATATTTTATATTTCTGATTTACCCATCATTATGGGATAATTTAGTACGGTACCCACTGAAACTCCCAGTTAAGCCAATTTGGAATGATGAAAATTCAATTCCAGTTATAGGATGATTTGAATGGGTTTCTGCAATTGTAGTCTTGAAAATATAATACGAAAGTAAAAACAATTTTTTGAAATATATTGCACCTAATTTGAATGGCATTGTTACCCAGTCTTTTTTAATAATTGACCTGTTTGAGGCTACCATCATCATCTACTTTTGACGTATTGCAATCGCAGGTATATAGTTCTCTTTGTAACATATTTTCATTAATTTTTGGTGAATTTGATGGTATAGAAAAATACACGACCATCGAGGATATGTCACAAGCGACCTATTGCTCTTGATTTGAATATTGTTTTTGCGAAGTCAATATCGGTCAGATAAAGCATTTTGCAGGCATATAGTTCATTTAATAATGTATCTCTAATAATTGTAGTATATCAAAATATGAAGAAAAAGTACGATATTCTGTTAAAAAAAATATTATTAATATATAAATTGCGGAATTGATTGACATATCCTGATTCTATTGACACTGAGGAAGGGATGATAGATACAAGAATGGTCGAATGTTTACAAAACTAAATCACATTTAATGAAGATCCAATAGAGAGCAGCAAACTGAACATCTATAATAGTATTCAGTTCATTCAAAAATAGTTTGTTTCCAAAATATTACATGATGTGAATAAAACCATATTCATATTTACAAACATACTTTTGACATATATTGAAAAATCTACAAATTTGATCTTTCTTTATCACCATAGTAGATGCTATACAAATATACATCATAAAAATTCACTAGGTATGTATCACAAAAATTTCAAAGACTACATATTAAAATATACATTGGTATGTGATTTCAGAAGGATTCAAACGTCCCCCCTGAGAGTTTTGTGGCATAAAGGCTGACAATCTGAAAACAGAGAGGATATTATTGAATTATGTATGAAAATATATTGTAATATAATAGTATATTATGCAATGATCATGTAATGATAGCTATTTATACATGAGCACGAGGTAAGTTACGACATGAGCCGAAGGCGAGTGTCGTAAACCATGTGCGAGTGTATTAATAGCCATTACATGATCGATGCATATACAATTTTTTCTACGATCAATAAATAATGAAATAAAAACAAGAATTTCTGGTGGTGTACAAGATAATTCTTAACTGCTCGACATACTTATAGGTACTTTTGACGCGTTGTGATTGAATGTCATTTGAAATTAAATGTCAAACAAGTACGTAGAAACATACCACTTGATTATCCCCAAGTACGTGTTTCTATAGGCCTAAAATTCGTTTCATAATGAATAGTACGTGATTTTATTGGCCAAAATCTTTTTTAAAATTAGAATCCGTGTTAGAATGGCCAATATTAATAAATCGGTAGCAAATATTTAATTTGCATATTATAATACAGGAGTAGAAAAAATTCAATGTACAATGATATTTAAAAAAAATACTGCTGCAGTATACTAATAAGCAGTAAAACTGTTGGTATTGATTTTTGTAAATACACCAGAATCACAATAGAAGCAATTTGATCGTTGAGATTTGTATGTTTATTTTGCAACTCATTTATATTTTTTGTAAACTACATCATATTAAAAATGCCTCAGTGGAAAAATGGAAATGTCTGCGAATAACTGATTATGATAAGTGCTTAGATCCATCGGTTTCCTTATTATGTGCCCACAATGCAGATTATGATATTTGAGAGAGTTTCAGGTTTGAGGACTAATACTTCTGAAAGACTCCCGAGATAATTTGTCATTTGTCGAACAGCTATACAATACAATACTATTTCTTGTACAAATTCAAGAGGTCTGATAAAATTTACCGAAGTGCATTACCAAAGAAGTATATTTCTCATCAATTTTAATATTTTCTTTGGTTGTGAATTGCCTAGGCAAGATATCTTTTTACAGTATGTTACTGACAATTTCTTCATTTCCACATTCAAAGGTTAAAAACGCAATAATGTATGAGGGTGAATTTACTTATCTTTCCTTTCGGAGTACATAAAAAAGTATATTGTTTTTACTTCTAGGGAAGAAAAAAAAATGCAGAAAACCGAAAAGATCTTACTTTATAATATTTAGATATGGAGTAATGACACCCTGGACAAACTTTTCGCTACATAAAGCATTCAAAAGTTACTCGAACATGACCAATGGTAATTTTTTATATAACTGAAAATGGCATTACCATTTTCAATAATGTAAATCAAGACTACCTGAGAGATAAAAGGCTTGAGCGAAGAATATTTATCAAAGAAATGAGTGGAAAAATTGGTCAAAGCTTATATGTCAAGGCGCCCAGAGAAGCCTCAAGACGTACTCCGTGGGGCACAGTAATGCTGCAAAGTTGAGCCTCCAATATTTCCTTATTCAGGAACGTGAAACATCATGAAAGCGATGCAATACTAAAGTATAGATGTCGTGGCGTTGTGTGTTCAAAACACCTGTAAACATATGTCTGCAAAGATCACTTACAATTAAATCAGGTATTCAACGAATTTATAAATTTAAAAATCTCCTGAATTTGATAGAAACCCCAATCTACATAATTGAATATAGTCAAAACCTTCATATTGTTAATCGATCAGAGTTCGTATTGTCATTGAAATATAATTCCGGTTGTGGGATCCCATTGCATTCCCACTGAATGTATGGAAAACTAGACAAACTTGTACCAACCTTATAAATTAACATATATTGTTCCTTGGTTTGCACCGCACTTGCTCTATCTCTTCTTATCTTATATACAATTTTGGGAATATCCACAAGGCGCGTTTGTTCGAAATCTCTGATGGCAATATCACATGCTATCACTACTCCTGTCCTTCCTGTTCCTGGACTGCAATGAACAACAACTGGGTTAACTTCATTCATGGCGGAGCCATTCATATTTCCATTGGAAGCTGTAATCTGAAATCGAAGGAAAACGTTTGATGGTGATGTGAATAAAGTGAAAATAATTCGACATATTTTCGAAAACTTGTTGCCATTTGGCAATAGCCACTCGAGCCCGATGGCAACAAATTTTCGAAAATCTGTCGAATTATTTTAACTTTATTCTTACTCTCTTGTGGTATTTCAACTGATAAAATAATATATTCATTTTTGTCATGTTTGTGCCCATGTGTGACGTGCGGAAACTCGCCTTCCCTCAATTTTGAATTTTTTATGTTGTTCAAAACCAGTCCAAGTTTATTACTACTCCCTCTGTGGAAAAACCAATTCCCGGTGGGATTTTTTTTATCATTAAAAAATAATCAAATTATTCCCATAAACGTCTCAAAGATTATACATATATTCACCTTATCCAGGGTTGATGATTTCATGAAGCTTCTGGCTTCGATCAAGAAAGCGATAAGAGAGTTTCCTTCAGATGGAACTCCTTTCTCTGGCCATCCTAGATACCAGAAATGGGTAACTTCTCTCCAGCTATTTGACACCATATTCTGCAAAATGAAAGGAATTGAGGTTGTTCTCCAAAATTTTGCACTTGAAGGCTCTATCTGGTAGGAACAAATTAGGGTCTCTGTGTTTGTAAAATCACTATAATGCATCTGATATATATGCATCTCCAGACATAATCACAGAAGACCCCTAGGAAACGTCAAACTGATTGACTGACAAATTCATGAAAAATATGTTATCCTTGTTGTAGCCCCTGTTCTAAAAACTGCCAAAGAAATAGAAAGATAGTTGTTTTCAATTTAATTTGAATTTGATATCAAATATAGAGTGCGTGTGTGAATGCGGTTTCCTTCTCCGTAAACTTCTGATATCTTGGATCAGATCAAAAACCATGTTTATTATAAAGACTAACAGAAAATATGCTCATGATTATTATAGGGATGATGGTCACATCCACGAAAGTAAATCATTGGAAATATAATTTGATTTTCTAGAATTGATAATTTTGAATCCCAACGATATGATTGTATGAGTATAAGAATAAGATGGACTTAAACATATTATTCAAGTATTTTTATTCGTGTTATACTTGTACTTGTAGAACAAACTCAAAAATACTTAACAATTAAAGAACTAATTATATTACCACTTGGTGATATGCTTACACTACATATTATCTGGAACTTATAACACTATACTACTATCCGGTTAAATCTCAGAACAGAATTGAAGTTGAAAATGATATTTGAACAAAATATAACATTCTTTTTCATTCCTGCCTTTAGACAGAGTACAATTAAAACTCACCTTGAGTTGAAGACTAGATATAATATATTTGTCCTTCGCATCTCTATTCTTCAAAGTAACTTGGAAATCACCAAACAACCTGTTGCAGTCCAGTACTTCAGATGGTGGAAGGTAATCAAAACACTTTTCCTAAAAAAATCATTGGGAAAGTGATTTTAGCACTTGAGGTATGTTATTATAGTTATACCACTCCGTTTTCGAAGAAGTGTGTGATCATCAGGATAACTTTCGATTGTTGTTCCCATACCATCCTCCAAAAATCATCAACGGTATTTTGCATTGGAGCCTGGCATGCGATGTAATAACCTTTCGCATTCTTCGGACCCTGAAATAGATTTATGAAAGCGTAATGATAAAAATATTGTTAAAGCATTGTGATAAATTTCCATCATACAAAGTTGTATCGTTAAGAGTAACAGAACATCGCCGTGTAAGGTTAACGCGCAACATTATGACAACAAATCAGTTTGTTCGATTCTTCCAAGAAAAATGGACATTGAGGTTGCAGCAAAGACGCTAGTGGAAGACGCAATGACAGTTCAGTTTCTTTCCATTAATAGATATATGGTACACGGAGAAAAATGAGCAGAACGTACGTTATTGTGAAGAAATTATTTCACTTTCAGGGATAATTTATGTTTTCCATCAAACGTTGTCTATTATTGGTAACAAGGTAACAAACTTTTTTGTAACATACGGTCTTCCTGTCGTTACCACAATGATATGCTTAAAATCCGCATCGTCAATATATATTATCTTAAACATTAGTACATTATATATCTCAGAAAATGAACATAAGAAAATGTAATTCCCAACCATTCGAATGGTGGTGGTGAACATTAATGTTTTTAAAAAGATTGGTAGGGGATGTAAACTTCCACTTTTCGATCCAAAACGCTCTGCAGGTGGCACACTTTGAGTTGCAGGCTTGCAGTTGTGATGTGCGTCTATGTCGGTATTCCTTTTCCACAGGCATATGATGAATTTGTCAACTGTGCTTTGTTGTGTTGTAATAAGGATGAATATGGAATTTCCTCTGAAAGAATGGGGTTTCTTTGATTTATTCGATTTATTTAAAGTATGTGAGTATTATAATTGTTTTTTTGTGTCTTTTTCACTGTAGGTAGGTACACTAGATCAATTCATTTTAGTTAAACTTAAAAATTGAAAGAAGAGTGTATAATATTCATATCACGGGCTTGAGTGGATAATCTTTATAATATCAATATATTGCATGATCATAATCTAATTTCACCATATATCACGTGTCGCAAATTCGTACATATCAAGAGCGTTCGTGTCGGTTGGCCACAGAAGGTACACTGGCCACGTTTATACCGTATGTGAATTTGGTAATCTTTCCAAGTGTATGTGACCAAATTCAAACCAAATCTTTTAGTAATCGTTTATTTACATCGTGTTTTGTCAAATGATTAATTGACCAACTTGGTTCTGGTTTGGTATTTATTTAGTCATGTAACCAAGAGAAAGGTTTGAAACTCTGCTATCTAATTCGGAATTGTGTCATCTGTCAATGACAATGTCTGGATGTCAGTGAGCTCAATCTCAGTCATTCTAAATTTCATTTGTTCAACAATTTTTGTAAAGCTCCTACTCTTGTAAATGTCTAGGTATTTAAATTTTTTGCCATCCAAAATTGATGTAATTTTCTTGTCCAAAAATATTTGGAGAAACGCACTTGTTTCTTCATCTGTCCAATTATTACCTCTCGCCTTTTTTTCTTAGGAGGTTCTGAACTGCAGCAACTCATTTTATATAAAAAATACTACCAAAAATATATAAAACAATTTCCGAGGTAATGATGCGGAAACTAAGGTTAGGAATCACAAAACATATTTTTCACTAACTCTCTCTCGCTCTCTTTTTTATGGCTATTGTTTCCATTCGGTTCATTCAGCCAGTGCGATAACCACAACAGAACGCTTAGCAATCTTTCAAACCAAAATTTACAGTCACGGTGGGTAAAACTTATCATACTGTTTACACCATCTTGTCAACTTACTAATATAGTCTGGTACACAACAAATTTCGGTACCAAACCAAGCTAGTTACTTGACCAAGTGCACAGTTTATACCACACTGACTAACAGAATATAATCATTAGTCTGCATACCAAGGCACGGTATAAACGTGGCCACTGTGACAACGAGAAATGGTTTGCGAAACTAATGGTTGTTGTTATGTTTCGAGATTATGATTCTTATGTTGGTGTAGTTTTTGTAGACAACGACTTTGGCACACCGTTCATCATATATCTAGCCATACTTTGACCTACAATAGTTTCTTGGCCCTTTCAATGGACACAAATTACTAATAGCAATGATAAACATAACCTGGTTGATTGGCTGTAAATGTTTTTAGCATCCTGAAAACATCCAAGCTCTAAAATATAGGTTTTGATGTGTGATGGAAATAATCTTAAAGTGTAAGGAAGGTTATGTTTCTTTCGATTATTGACACATTTCCCATTAAACAATTCAGACTATGGTCGAATTACTCAAAAAATGCACCAGCTATTTTTCGTTTGCATGATGTGTTGGAGGAAAATTTCACGGGAGAAACTAGCTCTGCATAGGTAATTTCATTCGTAAAATAATATACATTTCTAGTTAATTTTCAGATGGGGAAGATGAGGAATCTTTCAATTTGATGGATGATGATAATTTGAAGGAGTTGATTCCCAATATGGAAAAACCATTTAAATTCAAGGAGTTTACCGAGTCTTTATTATCCAGGGAAAATGTTAGTGTTTGATAATTACTATATACAAAGGGTGAATCATTCAAAAGTAATATATTTTTATTTTTGTTTCTTTATTTATTTTCATAGTTGGTAAATGAAAATTTATGATAACGCTGAAATAAAGTATAACTAAAATAATCCAATATTGTAATTTTATCTGTTTTCAAATTCAATATTACCCTGTTGATGATGATGAGCAATACATCAAATGATGATTCCGTGGTACCAGAGCTCGAGAGACAAAGATTGGAAACATGGAACTGTTTGACAAGGTATGTGTCGAACAAATATGTAGTGTGATGAAATTGTGATTTATTATTTTTTCCTGTTGCTATAGATCTTGAATAATGTTATTAAATCTACTCAATATCAGTTGGCCACTCTGCATAAATAATATTTGGTGAGAATACTTTCTAAAGATAATATGAATGTATATAAACATATTAAATACATTTTAAAAACTTTCAGCAAACATTTCAGGAATTCCAAAATAGACAAGAAATCAATAATCCCATTTGAAAATATAAAGGCTTTTGTAACATATTTTTATCTATAGCAGGTTAAATATATTATGATAAGTAGATAATAATGTTGAAATTAAACAAACTTTATATTTGGAATGCGAATATCAGTTTCTTATTCTGGGAATAAAAGTATATTTTTGTTGAACATACAGTATTTGTACACTTGAAATTAATATATTTACATTAATACAATAATAGTTTGGTAATTTTAAAGAGATTTTATGCAACTGCCAAACATATGATTTTTTAATAATAGTTTTAAAATTTATGTTAATTTTAATAATTTGTTCCTGTCACATATAGTACCAGAAATTTTGTTAGACGTTACTATATTTCTGGTAATATCTACTATATATTTTTCTACGAGTAAGAACTTCATATACTTCCGAAATAATCGTGGTAATCAATTATGAACATTAATATCTCTCAATTTCATGCAATTTCTGGACGAACGAACTCAATATTGGAAATATTCTTGTAATGTTTTTTTTGTATAAGCCACACCTGTTTGGAAATTATCATTCAAAAGTAAATGACACAGTTGTTCTTGTTTATAATTGCGTCTGTCACCAGCGTCTTTACCTACATTTCTTCTCCATGAAATAGTGCACAAATACATAGTCTGCAGCTAAAATTTCCAACTTGCTCAATGAAATCCACAAAATGATCAAAATCCAATAAAAAAGATCTTTTTATCGAATCCCGAGAACAACAAGAAATTGAAAAATTGCTATTCTCCATGAATGTTATGTCCCATTGTGGGAATAATTTGGTTCAAGTGTTTCTTACACTCGTTGAAAACTGATAACCAAACATAAAAACTTCAATAAAATCGAAATGTTAAGAACAAAATATGTCTGTTAATTTTCAGTGGAAATAAATGTAAATTTATTGAAAAAGAGGGCACGATATGTTTCACTTGATCATTCTGAAACTGGCATACATATAAAGTCATGTTATGAAGTTTGTTTAATTAACCCATAACCACTGTCATACGAAACTGTTTTGTGATTTTCAATTTCATTTCGGAGCTCCTGCAAAATGCCTTCTTGGGAAAATAAACCACTTTATGGCGTGACTCCGTATAAACTTGTATATTTGAAATGATTCATAAGGGTAGAGATACTGTTTTGTTATTATTTTATATAAAAAAATATTTATATTTCTGGGCACTTTTTTCATAAAATTCAAAAAGTTTACCGAACTTTTTAATTTTGTGTTGGATTACACCACTGACAATGGGTCGAAACATTCATTGAGAAAATTAAGTTTCATTTATTCTCCCCATACTTCAGGGACTGGGCAGTTCCAGAATATGTATGAAGTAACTTTTCTTTGTTCATTGAAAGAAGAAGAATCTATGTTAGGTAAACCCTGTGATGAGGGCACGGCTGGTAAGTCCTATCGATATCTGGAGTCTAAAAATACCAAGGTGGTTTAGTACTTAGATTGGTGACCATTCGCCTTTATAAATGGTGCATGTCCATAGCTACTAGCGCTATAACTATAAACCCGAGATATAGCGACAGATATGGATTTTGCGCTCGTTTAAGATCACTATTCTGAAAAAAAAATCGGTTGGAGAAAGTGTGCTCACCGGCGTTGGTCGTACAAATAGGCCGACGTTGAAGGATTAAAATAAGAAAACCTGTAATGATTCCTACATTTAATAAAATTTTAATACTTAGAATATGATTTCAATAAAAAAAGGCTTTATCGTTTTTCCTTTCCAAGGCAGTTTCAACTTATATTTTTGAAACTGGCATTTGATGTTCCCCCCTCTTTTATTTTTTTAAAGAAATTATTACTTGGTTCTATGATTGAACACATTTTTCATTTTATATTCAATTTTTGATAAACAATACTTAAGTTATGTTATTTCTGAAAAACAAGTTTACCATTTACTTATGTTGAATGTTGCTTATAAACCCATACCAATTTTTTTTAAGATCCCTGAGTCTAGGAGTAGCATGAACAGCATATCCTTCACGATCCAATCCATCGAACATATAATTGAAACAACCCAAACAATGACTTTGCATTGAAAGAAATCTGCCACGAATAACCGTGGAATCTGATACGTTTCCATTAAGTATTTAACTTCAAGCATTATATAGAAATTAATTTTTACATTTGAATAAAATCTTGTCTTTAAGAAGGTTTTTTATTATTTTATTTAGTGCTTTTTAGTGAGTACGCCTTAATTTATGCATTTTGTTAATGCATCGTCATTATGAGGCCTTTTTTCTGTAAGTTCTGAGCTATCTAATTCTTCGAAGAGGAGACCATCTGTAGATTAACTCGTCCGCCATCCTGGAGCTGCCATCTTCAATTTATGAATTCTGATTACAAAAAAAACCCCAAAACCTTCCAATTTTGAATAGAATCGACCATAATCACAGAGACCGTCCGCCAACTTGGAGCCGCCATTGTGATTTTATGAATTTTGCCAAAAACTAATAATTTTCAACCCCGAAAACCCCCATATACCAATTTTGAATAGAATCGAACCATAATTCGTCCGCCATCTTGGAGCCGCCATCTTGAGTTTGTGAATTTTTGATAGGAATTCATAATCTCCGACCCCGAAAACCCCCTCACACCAATTTTGAATAGAATCAGACCATAATCACAGATATCGTTGGCCATCTTGGAGCCGCCATTTTGTTTTTTTCTCGAACAAAACTTCCATAATGCATTGTCATGGGAACTATAAACACCTGCCAAATTTCACGTTAATCGGGCAACTAGAAGAGGGCCAAATTTTACTTGCAAGATTTGATTAGTCAGACATCGGGACAGGTGAAACTAAATAAAATAAGAAAATATCATGCATTTTGCTTATTTGCAATTAAAGTGTGTGCCATTTGAGGAATAATATAGTAGTAGTACAAAAAGTATAATGTACAACGAGCATGGAAAGTCCATTTCTCACCCATTGGAATTGCGCAATTTTCATATCAATGAACATAGGGCATATAAACAAGTAACTCGGTACTTCAATGAAAAAAACCTGTTCAAAAATCAATCAGGATTTAGAGAACACCAGTCGTGTGAAACTGCCATTCAACTAACGGTTTTGAAATGGAAACATGAAATCCATAACGAGAAGTTTATAGTGTTCCTCGATTTTGAAAGAACATTTCAGACAATCGTTGAACAAATGTCTCTTCGTAAATTGAGATATTATATATTGGGGGAATACCCTTAAATTGGGTTGAAAATTTCTCACTATTAGATCACAAACAACTAGAGTAGGTGAATCCTTATCAAATAATATCGGCGTACCTCAAGGTAGCATAGTCGAGTCACTACTCTTCATAATTTACCTGATATAAATTATAATTTTCAAAATTTATTTGCAGATGAAACTTTGATTGCTGTGACCTTATTGAAAATTCTAAATGAGTATAAGTAATAAGCATAAAGTGAAAGATAAGTGCCATGTGAAGTGGAATGAATAGAAAAATCGAATTAAACGGTTTTCTTCACATAAAGGATTCAATATAAAATTGAACCAGAAAATGGTAGATCTCAGGTGAAAAACCTAATTCGATTTTTCTATTCATTCCACTTCACATGGCACTTATCTTTCACTATATGCTAGACGGGCTTGCCACTCCTACTGAGAAGGAATCTTTTATTTAGAAACCTATCGAGGTGGGAGATTTTCGGAGTGTTTCTTTCTGTCACTAGGTACCGCCAGTTAAAGTTTATCTTTTCCGGCGTACCTATAGGTGTTACAAGATCGATGATGGTTTGTTTACGTTGTGTCTCACTTCAGCCAGAGTTCTTTGGACTTTTGGCTGGTTGACTACTCCGTACTGATGAGGGCCAAGAAGCCTGAAACCGGTATGCGGATTGTTAGGTGAACACGACATAAATTAAACATAATCGAGCTTATCAGAAAGAAACATTTGCATTCAATGTCCATTGATATTATATGGAAGTATGCATGGATTTTCAGGTGAATATCATTCAATGTTCTGCGTGGTATTTGCCAGGAAAGTAGTTGTTTTTCACCTGAGATCTACCATTTTCCGGTTCAATTTTATATTGAATCCTTTATGTGAAGAAAACCGTTTAATTCGATTTTTCTAATAAGCATAAGTTGAAATCAGTATATCCTGGAAACCTTCCACTCAAGTTGGAAGAGTATAAAATGGAATGGGTTCCAAAATTCAAACATTTAGGCTCTGTGTTAGATGAATTAATAACCGTCACTGTGATTACATCTGCTGAAAAATATTTATATTAATTTTTTTTTCAACTGAAGATTACATATTTTTTCCGAAAATAAGAATAAATAGAACTAATATACAGACCCAGTCCAATTATTGCTCCTCTCTCCTCTATCTTCTAGATGAAAACAGTGTGCAGAAGTTACAGAAAATGCAAAATAGTGAAATAAGAATCACCTTGAATTGTCGCAGATATTTTTTTTGGGGTGGAGGAGATCCTTGCTGTACCTTACAGTAGTAAGGTAGTATGGGACTCATTTGTTGAGTTTTGGGGTCTCTGCTCCCTTTGAGTCCGCGCTACCCACTTAAACCTCCACCCAGTTGGCTCGTCTGGTCACGACGTCCGACGACACTTGGGTCTGCTGACCCATTGCATCTTGCCTGATGTTCTCTTTTAAAGCACCCATTCCAGTAATTTCGTGCCCTGCACAAGTTTGTACAGGTCCTTACTGGAAGTGTGATGTACAGTCTCGGTTCACCAATTGGTTGCCCAAATATTGACTGTCTTCTGCGATCAAAAGCCCCGCAGTTGCACAGTATACAGGGTGATTCAAAAGTACTTTGACAAACTTCAGAAGGTGATTCCTCACAATATTCTAATATGAATTGTTCAAATAAATATATATCTGGAAACGCTTCATTTCCAAGATACAGGGTGTTAAAGTAAGTGTTTTAAAACTTTCAGAAACTTCAACAAAACAACAAAACAATAAAACGTTTAACTGTTACATAATATGTAATTACCAAAACTACTTACTTAAATGTCAAATTCATTTCCTAAGCATTCTTGTGAAAAATGCAACATAATGGTAATAACTTCAACACGCATCGATTATCAAATAATCGACTTGAAATTTTTAAGTCCAAATATCTAGAAAAGCTTTTTCACGTAGATATGATATGGGAATTGCTTTTTTCACTGAAAAATGTGCTAGAAGTACGCTCAAAAAGTTACGAATCTTCAAAAAAAAAAGACGTGTAGGTGGCGCCCCTACAAGTAAGAGCAATAATAACATCAGGTTCGAATTCGACACCGCAAAAAACCTCTCAATACCAATTTTCGTTTGAATGAGGTCGGTATTTCGAAAGTTATTTAAAAAAAACGAAAACAAAAATTAATCTTCAACACCCTGTATCATGGAAACGAAGCGTTTCCGGGTATTTATTCATTTGGAGAATCCATATTAGAATATTGTGGGGAATCACCTCCTGAAGTTTGTCAAAGTACTTTTTAATCACCCTGTATGTGACCGGTTTCTGGTTCTTTGACGCATAATCTGCATGTTATGTCACCGTTGAACAGTCCCATTTTATTAAGGTGTTATTTTACTGGCGCGTGTCTAGTCATGAGCCCCGTAATTATTTTCAGTTGTTCCCTGTTTAAAGTTAACATGTCTACTGTTTTTTTAGGTACGGCCCTTTGATGTATTCTTTCCCGTGTCTGTTTCCTGAGATGTCATTCCAGTATTGTTTGTGTTTTTCCTGGATCCAGTCTTCTACAGACGCTCGTACCGTGCGCTTCGGTACCCCGAGGGTCTGTCCTGGACCTGGTTCGTTTTCCGATCCTCTTCTAGCGAGTTCGTCGGCTTTTTCATTATCGCAAATCCCTGATGTCCTGGCACCCAAATCAGCTTGACGCGGTTGGAGGATTGCGTAGATCACTGCTTGGAATACTGAGGTGTGAGTACTAAGTAAGTAGCTAAACTCGGTCCTTGGGTGTTTGGAATACACTTCTGCCCGCACCATTCTCCTCTTCGATCCGTCTGTGTATCAGATATTGCCATGTAGAATAGATTTGAGTTATGTGGTGTTCCATAGAGTTCTATCTGGTATTACTCACCTGTATGACTTGCCAAAGGAGAATCGTTTAGCAATGTGATCTGATCTCAGGTCTAGCACGTCCCTGGTTGAAATATTTACGATTCTCATGTGTCGTGTCCCAACATTTATGTCGTCCAGTATGTTTTTCAGTCTGAAGGCACCTAGCCTTGCCCCTCCTTGTATCATCAAGTGAAGGGGAGGCAATCCCAGCAGTGTCTCCATGACTGCAGTGGTCATTGATTTAATTGCCCATGTAATGTCTACGCAGGCAAGTCTTTGGTCTTGTCTTTGGCCACCACACCAGGTTATGGCCGGTATTACAACCATGTTGTACAGCCAGTGTACCATGTACGATTTCAACCCCTATTTCTTCCCAAAAGAGCGTCTCGTCACAATTAATGTGGTCTCCGCTTTTCTGGTAACTTTCATCAGATTCTGGTTCCAGGTCAATTTCGAGTCCAATATCAATCCGAGATATTTGACATCTATCTTGCTCTGTATAGTTTCTTCTCGAAGTTTTATGGGCCCTAGGCCCCCTAGTTTAAGTCTTCGAGTGAATGCTACTATGGAGGTTTTTTTAGGGTCGATATTCAATCCCTCCAAGTCCGCCAATTTGGATACCAAGTTCAGGACTTGCATACGATCCCTAACCGTGGTGTTGAATTTTCCCTGTTTTAGGACGACTATGTCGTCAGCGTACCCAAGGGTTTTATGACCTCTCTCTTTCAGAGACCCCAGTAGTCCATCCATGACCAGATTCCACAGAACTGAAGAAAGAACTCCCCCCTTCGGGCAGCCTCCGGCCACCCGGGCCACTGCAGTCTCCTCCATTGGGGTTGTGTGTATCATCCTGTTTCATCATTGAGTCTATCCATCTCCGTCCTGAGAGACCTGATGATCGAGTCTATAGAGGTGTTATTAAAAGCACCTTCTATGTCTAGAAAGGCCGCTATTAATACCTTTTCCAGCATATTATCTACGCTCTCTACTAATTTGTGGAGTGCTGTTTCCGTTGAGCAACCGATCCTGTAAGCATATTGTTCTCATGCAGTGGGCTTGCTACCAGTGCACCGTCCCTTATATGCCTGTCCACCAGCTTCTCCAGGGTCTTCAGTCCAAAGGACATATGAGACTTATAGGTCTTAGGGACTTCGCCGTTTTCTGTCCAGTTTTTCCAGGTTTTGGTATGAAGAATACCCTAATTTTCCCCCATAGCTTTCGTATGTACCTGGCTGCCCCTGAGTTTTTCGCAGAGCCTGCTATGCAGTAGGTCCATTCCCTTCTGCATTAGTACTGAATAAATACCGTCCGGTCCCGTTGATTTGAATGGTTCAAATGTGCTTATTGCCCACTGTACTTTGTCATAGGTTATCACTTCTTTCACTAATGTCCAACTTCCCCTGAAACCCCTTTTTAGAGCCTCCAATCCTTCGCATTCTGTACTATTTGAGCCCCAGGAAAGTGAACCCTAAAGAGTTCCTTTATAGTTTCTTCTTCTGCAATGGTGTACTCTCCTTGTTCATTTTTAAGGGAGTGTATTGCTTGATGTTCTTCGGAGTCTGGCACACTCTTGAGTCTTTCTATCTTCTCACAGTACCTCCTCCAGGATTCTCTCTTAGCTTTGTTTAGTGCTTTTTTGTAGCTGGTCAAGGCGTTCTTGTAGTCATACCACCTTCCAGTTTTCTTGGCACTTCATTCATAATTACAATACAAGAACCAATCAATTCCACATCGCTATGACAAAATCAAAAAATTTTATGAACTAAATTTTTTTCGAAGAACTGGACGATTCCATTCTTCTTATCCATATTGAGAATTATCTTTTTGCTCCATGTCTCATTATAATTTAATTGTTCATTTTCATATATTCTGATATTATTTATTGGTACTATAATATAATTAATTTATAATCCCTTTTTCTCCAGAACTGTATTTATATTAGGATTCCCTATTTCAAATGAAGATTGATTGATTCAAATTGAATTATCATTACTTTGTTTACCGACTTTTCTTCAACTGCACCTAATTAAGTGCATACTTTTATCCTGCTGAGTGAAACTAGAAGAAAAACGCTTTTCATTAATTCACTTCAATATTATGTGCTTTCACTTTGGAATAAAAAGTAGTATGTTCCGTTCGGGGTATGATTAACGCATTTCGCTGTCGTCTATCAGATATACATAAAACAAAATATAAGTACTATTTTTTTTGTATAATGGGCAGAACATGAACAGATTACTGAATAAAAAACTGAAAAATTGTATAATTACTGTGGTTTTATTTTCAAGCACTCCACGAAATAGAAATTATCAGGAGCATTGAAATATCAAATTATATGTAGCGTATAATTATTTTAAAATCTTGTTTGACCCGCAGATGGAATCAACATGACTTATGGGAAAACAGTTGAAAAAACTTATTTTGTGGCACGAGAAACCTTACAAACAATGATTGACTATTGTAAAATCGATGGAATTTTTTATATCTGTTTTGAAAAGATGTTGAAACTTTGATAGAACTATTACTTTGGAGTCTTATATATATATATATATATATATTTATATGAACAAAATTATAGATGTGACAACTATAATTTATGGGGTGAAGCTTAGACCTAATGAAGTGGAATTCAATGACACGAAATTTCGTGCAACATTGATAGGTCACCAACAGATGTCAGTATAGGCCAATCCACGACACCAAAACTCGTACTTCTCTTCTAGTGCGTTCAGAGTAATGCAAAACAAATAACGAAAGAAAGAGAGATTGGTTTCGATTCCAAAAAAGCCACCATCTGCCTACAGCTGTTTCATGGTTTCCCAATCATCACGATTCGAATTCGTACCAAATCTCTCAGAGTGCTAATACCGGCAAGTATACAAATGTGAAATGCACAAAATTATAGATGTGACACCTATAATTTTTGGGGTGAAGCTTAGACCTAATGAAGTGGAATTCAATGACACGAAATTTCTTTCGTTATTTGTTTTGCTTCACTCTGAACGCACTAGAAGTACCTACGACTTTTGATGTATAGGTGGAATGTTTAATAATAAATACCCTGGTCAACACGTCTCACAGTCTTCAGTTAGCATAATAGAAACAAAATTTCGTAAAACTATTAATTTTTTTAAAATTGGATGAGGAAAAATAGTTAGATGTACTGTTAGCGATTGAGGAAAATCCGCATATGACAAGTAGACAACTTGCCGCCGACAATGATGTAAGTAAATCATCGATATTGAGAGTTTTACATAAAGAAAAATACCATCCTTATAAAGTTCAGTTGGTTCAGGAGTTAAATGAGGATGATCCTGATAGAAGGCAACAATTCTGTGAACTGATGATGGACAGAATGGAAGCAGATTTGCAGTTCATAAACAAAATTGTTTTTTCTGATGAAGCTACTTTTTATTTAAATGGAACGGTTAATAGACAAAACTGTAGATATTGGAGCAGATAAAATCCTCATTGGATGTATGAGGCGCACACACACAATATCCTAAAAAAGTGAACGTTTGAGCTGGTATAATTAACAACAAAGTTATTGGACCTTATTTTTATGGTGAGGTTTATCTAGATTTTTTATGAACTTTTCACAGCACACATTAAAAAGACTTTTTCCTGATGTTAATGATCCAAATGCAATAGATAGATCAATTTGGTACCAACAAGACGGAGCTCCACCGCATTACAAACGTATTGTTGGAGTTTATTTGAACAAAGTTTTTCCCAATAGGTGGATTGGAAGACGTGGAACAATTGAATGGCCGCCTAGAACCCTCCGATTTGACTCCTCTCGATTACTTCTTATGGGGTAATTCAAAATCAAAAGTATATTTCAATAGACCAGACAATATTGCAGATTTAAAAGTTAGGATAACGGAAGAAATTAACAACAAAACCCCTGATGTCTTAAAAAATGTTGTACGTGAATTCCAAGATCGACTTGCTTATTGTCAAGAAGTGAATCATGGTAATTTTGAACATTTAATTCAATTGTAAAGTAAATTGAAAAATACTTCCCAAACATTATGTGACATTATTTCCTTCATTCTACGTAAATATCAAAATTTTACATTTTCAAAATAAATTTTCTCAGTTATGATTGCACCAAATTTGAAAAACTCAATATTGCTGAACAGAGAATGAAAATCCCTCTGGAACAAGGTGCCACACGACCCCTCTTCTTATTTGAAATTTTTGAGGGGGTGCTCATAATTCAGAGGGGGTGCAAGATGGGGCTAATATTTTCATAGTGTAAATTGTCAAATTGACAATAGAAATCGACCTGTTTCAGATTTCTTCAAACAAATACATAATAACGCTAAAAATGAATTTATTCCATACCTATGGACCGCACTTTAAAATTATTTAAGATCACAGTGAAAATATTCTTCCAAAAAAAATGTGAAGGTTCTCTCATCTTTCATGAAATATGGGCAACAACAAATTTCTTGACGCTAACCTACAACCCTTTATTAATTTTTGGTTATAGGAATTTTGTTTTGTAATGTAAAAATTAGCATAAGTACAATATTCAGTTAGAAAGGATCCCTAGCGAACATTGATGGGGAAGCAAACGAACGAGCGCTCAAGATTATTGAAAATGGGACAAAATATATGAAAGTATTAAGGACATCAGTACCACATAACATGGAAAATTATGAATTTGAACATGTTAAATAATTCAGTTATGCAGGTCAACAACACCAATAGCGATATGCAAACAGGTATACTCAACAGTTGTTATTATTATGCTCATTCTATTGAAATCTAAAATTCTGAACAGGAACTCGAAGTCAATCATATAAAGAATCGTTATAAGACCAATGGTAACTAATGTATGCGAAGTCTGGACACAAATGAAATGCGAAGAAACATGTCTGAGAATCTTTGAGCGCCTACTATTAAGGATAAGCGGACCGGTACAGAACACCGATGGACCATGAAGATTACGGATGTAACTTGAATTAAATAACGTGATACATGCTTTTGATATTATCAGATTCATATAAAGCATAAGACTAGAATGTCTAGGGCATGTGATACGGATGGATGATATACGAACACCTAGAAATGTATTAGAGTGGAAAGCAGAAGGAAAAAATAATTCATAAAAAACCTTCTTAAAGACAAGCTTTCATTCAAATGCACTGAAAAGTAAATAATTATGGCATTATTATGAGGCCTTTTTTTCCTGTAAGTTCTGAGCATCTGATACTTCAATGAGGACACCATCTAAAGCTCAACTTATCCGCCATCTTGGAGTTGCCATCTTCAATTTAGGAATTTTAGCTAGAAATCAATAATCTTCGACTAAATTCATAATCTCCGACCCCAAAAACCCCGCCTTACCGATTTTGAATCGAATCGGGCCATACTCACAAAACTCGTCCGCCATCTTGAATTTTTGAATTTTGACAAAAAACCACAATTTACGTCCCCGAAAACAACCACATACCAATTTTGAATCGAATGGTACCATAATGACAAAACTCGTCCACCATATTGAAGCCGCCATGTTGTTTTTTCCTCTAACAAATTACATAATGCATCGTCACCGGAATTATGAACACCTGCCAAATTTCAGCTCAATCAGATGTCGGCAAGTGCTCCAAGAATGGATTAAAAAATTTTAACTAGAAAGACATACGAACGAAGCAAGTTAAATGAAAGCTTGTAAGAACAAGAGAAATGTCGTGAAGATTGTATGTAGAAGCTGTTTGAGAAAGATTTGGGAGAACTGAAACTGAAAAGATGGCGGTAACTATGTGAAAATGGCATAGCATATAGGGTCGTTACTGAAAATGCTAAAAACCACATTGAATTTTGACACCAGCGAAAGAAGAAAATATCCAGCAGGTGGCAAGTAAGGAGTTGAGTTGCTCCGTGACTTCATAAATTTTGTTTGTTGAATTTGTCTAAGTTGGTTTCTTTTTGTTTAGTGTTATAATTTTCGCTAGTTCTGAGTTAAATTTATAGAAATAATTAATACAAAAATTGCTGAAAGTTCCTTCGTTTCACATTTACAGATGTTTATGGTTACATAATTAATTTAAATTTGATTGTTGACAATGAAAAGGGAAACATTCTGAATAGAATATTGAATAGAAATATTTTTCTGTGAATTGAAAAATCCCCGATAATGAAGTTATTTTTTGTGAATGTCTAACAGAAAACAACTTCTTCCCCGTCTGAAGCCACGCTGGACATTGAACTACATCTGATAGATATTCTGAAAGGACCCTAACTCGAAAGAAAAAATCTGTTATTGAAAATTTCCATTTTTATTCAGATAGTTGTTCGATTTTCTATTCCAGTCTTGATTAAGAACTCATATAAGAAAGTACTCACCAGAAATCATCTGTAACATTGACGCAAGAGAGGCATCGCATTCACTAGGTACTCAACACATTTTTGTCGACGAAAATCTATTTCGCGCTTCCACGATCATCAGGAAGACCGGAAGAAATGGGAAACATATTTTCTAGGAGCAATCTAACTTTGCAAAGATGGAAAAAGTTGGAAACATTTCTTTTGGAGAGACACTCTGTAATTGAGATTTTCAGATTTTAGGGTCCTTTCAGAATATCTATCAGTTCAATGTGGAAAGTTGAGAATGTTTGAGAATGTTTCCCATTTTCAACATTATTACCCCACAAGAGGTAATCTTGAACGATGGAAGATAGTGACTAAAGTTTATCTTTCAGTCGCAGATGATTCCACGTCTGATTTTATGTACATACTGTTCATATTTTCAAACAAATCAATCTATCATACCCCATGACAGGTTTTAATGTCATATCAAAAAAACACTAATTTCAAAGATTCTCCCCAAAAACAAATGTTTCTAACTTTTTTCCATCTTTGCAGAGAGAGACTGCTTCTAGAAATTGTGTTTTCCATTTCCTCCGTACTTCCTGATGCTCGTGGAAGGGTGAAATAGATTTTCGTCGACAAAAATATATTGAAGACCTAGTGAATGCGATGCCTCTCTTGCGTCAATGTTACAAATAATTTCTGGTGAGTACTCTCTTTTGGAAAACATTCTTCTTGGCCTCATTCATCTATATGAGTTCTTAATTAAGACTGGAATAGAAAATCAAATAACTATCTGAATGAACATGCAAATTTTCAATTACAGATTTTTTCTTTCGAGTTAGGGTCACTTCAGAATATCTATCAGATGTAGTTCAATGTCCAGCGTGGCTTTAGCAGGGGAACTAGTTGTTTTCTGTTAGACATTCACAAAAAATTACTTAATTTTCATTGTGGATTTCTCAATTCACAGAAAAATCTTTCTATTCAATATTCTATTGAGAATGTTTCCCTTTTCAATATGGATACCCCACAAGAGGTTATTTTGAACGACGGAAGTTCATCTTTCAGTCGCAGATGATTCCACATCTGATTTCATGAACATCCTGTTCATATTTAAAAAAAAACGATTGTTAACAATACCTGAATTTCTAAAATTCAAGATATATTTGGTGCGAAATACGTTTCCAGTATTTAGACTAAATATGTTAAAAGTATCCTTCAAATCAATTCAAATGAAGAGTATACGTACCTAACAAATGGAAATATTTGGGGATTTTTTAAACGAAAAAAAAAAACAATTTGTACGACCTATTAGCTCTCATCTGGTTAAAAAAAATATCTCATAATCTTACCGTTACATAGTTTGCATTGATGTAGTCACTATTTGGATAGCCTTCTATAGTCTTCAGAAACACTCTGGTTTCTGGTAGAGGAATCACATTAGCATATCTATTCTTCGGTTCACAACCCTCAGGAAGTTCGCTGGTTCTTGCTGTAATTTGGGGAATCTCTTCAAATTCCGCTTTTATATCTTCGGCATTTGAAGCGAATTTTGCCAGTGCAGGAAAATTGAGGGGGTGTGTAACTGCTACCTGGAAAACAAGGTAGTATTGAAATCTCAATGAATCTAAAGAGTTGAAAGGCAGGACTGAGAATGAGCATCAAAGGAAGTTACTTTTGGATGGAGGTTAAAACAGGAAGTCATATTCCACAATCTACTCCTAGTTGGTTTCTTATTAGTGAGTGTTCAATAACGAATCTAACAACGGCACATGTATTGGCTCAACCTGATGAATATCTGTCTGAGTGCCTGTCACAGTATCTCAAAATCTAAGCATTTGAACGTTAAAATTTTCCATAGTTAGAGAGTTATTGAAGAACCGAAATTATTTTGAAATGGAGATATCCCGTTTTGGAATATCTACTTGTGAGAGCGGGGCTGAATGGGCTATCAAAAATATTTTCCATCACAACGTGTGATCCTGAAATGCGAATATAATTCATATGTCGAAAAGTGATTTAAATTGTCTTATTCTTTTGGTTTTCTATGTGTTGCTTTATCTAACTTATACCTGTGGCTTCTTTCGCTTCCCGTTATCTCGTTACCCCGTTATCCCGTTTCTCGTTTCCCGTTATCCCGTTTGTCGTTATCTCGTTATCCCCAACTGAGGGTACTTCTATACAATCTTTCAACCCCGTTTGGGTTGAATTTTTGAAAACCCTGAGATACGTTTTCCTTATTTGAAAAGAAAAGCTCAAATACCAATTTTCATGACTTTAACTTCGAAACTAACAATTCTGCCACTTTCACCCCCAAAGGTAAAAAAAATCCAGGTCCATTATGAAAAAATAGATTGATGGTGGCCCAAAGAGTAAGATATGGTTGATTTAAAATCTGATGTCGCCTTTTCATAAAAAAATTGATAGCGAATAGAAATTATTTTTATGTTGGTACCAATTATCATTAAAACATTAAGCAATCTTTACACTGAGGTCTCAATCTGCCTAGTCATTATTCTTTCAGGTTAACCCAACAGTTGTATGATCAGGAAAGCTGAATAAGTTTCCTTCACTCTCCAGGGTGGGTAAGTTATTCAACTATAATATAAAAATTATAAAAAAAAAATTAAAGACGAGCTTTTATTTATACGAATGCACTACTAAAAAGAGAAAAATAATTTATTTCATCGTTTGATATGGGTTATTATGTGAGTAACAAATTCAAAAGCTTGCCGCGGATATAAAATAGGTAATCTTGTATCCGCGGCAAGATTTTGAATCTGTAACTCACAGAATAACCTAGATCAAACAATGAAATGAAAAATTTTTTTCTTTTCAGTGCATTATCATAAATAAAAGCTTGTCTTTAATTTTGTTTTTATAACTTTTTAGTTCTTTTTTTTATACTAATAAAAGCTTGTTTTTAATTTTTTTTTTCGTTCATTCATTTTCTATTAGTATTTATGATGTTAAATAACTAGCTTAGTAATTTTTATCTAATTTTCTTTTGAATTTTGCCAAAAAAATAATAATCTCTCCGACCCCGAAAACCAGATACCAATGTTGAATAGAATGGGACCATAATATCAAAAATTGTTCGCCGGTTTTTTTTCAACAAAAATTACATAATGCATTGTCACCGGAATTATGTACACCTGCCAAATTTCAAATCAATCGATTAGAAGTGAGTCAAATTTAACTTGCAAGATTTGATTACAGACAGACAGACACCAGGACAGGTGAAACTAAATAAATGCTTGTACTAGAACGGGACCCGGAACGCTGCTTGTAAAACACCACACGAATTTTTTTCAAGTTGTTATTTTATAATCAGGCTTGTATCCTCAAGGGCTTCTAACAATAAATCATGGTTCACAGTATGGAATGCCTTTGAGAGATCCGGTAAAATACATAAGGTGGCTTTCCCATCTTCCATCGCTACTACTATGGATTTTCGATGTTAATTTGGCAATTGAATGCCGAGTACCTTGACGAAAGCCATATTAAAATAAGTACAAACTTTTTCAAGAAGTCTGTCAATCTTCTTTTAACGTTTTTCAAATATTTTTGCGAAAACTGTTATCAAAGAGATAGGTCGATAATTTTCAGGTTTCGTTTCGTCATCCTTTCTTATAAATTGGAAAAACAATTGCCAACTTTAACTTTTTTTCCAGATTTTTTCGCTTGATTCAGATGTTTCTAACGCTGTTTGTGGATTCCTTGATATTATTTCCCCTAGTCGTGTGTAATGTATATTGTTATGTGTCCATTTTTTAGTTTATGAGCTTTATTCAGCACTTCTTGATTTTTTAGGTAAAATAAAAAATTGTTTAGCCTTGTTTTATTCATTAATATATATATTTAAATATATTCATATATATATATATATATATATATATATATATGATATATATTTAAATATATTCATATATATATATATTAATATATATTTGTCCTTGTCCCCTTTTTTTATAATATATACTGAATGATACATCCAAAATAATTGGATTTTTAGTAGACTATTAAAATCAATCCTACAAGTTTCGGCTCAAAAATTAAGTTCATACATCGTAGATATTGGCTCTTCAAATAGCATGAATTGGGATAAGTAACACACGTGTTGAAATTTTCTGTCAGGATCTATTTATATCAACTAAAACAAATTTTTTTCCAAAATCTTGGGGACATATTCTGTTTTTAATTGAATCCTCCGATCAAGTAACAAATACTAGATGAGCAATGAATGCAGTAATATATCTGATGGCAGCATATGATTTTATTCAATAAGTTTCATCAACCGTTGTTATGTAGCATGTTAAATAGTTCTATCAATCTCATCAGTTTCATTTTGGTTTCTGGTTATTTCATTTGCTTCGCTAAAAACAAAACGAAATTTGGTGTGAATTGTAATGGTAAGAAATCGATTAGAAAGTTATGGACTTCGAGCATGGGGGAGAAGTTTAACATGCAGCGCCGCAGTGGCGGAATCGGACAAACTGGTCCAGATAGTATCACTTATCCCCATTTACAGCTTTGATAAAAAGGGTGTCTACGAAGTGCGATAGTTTAAATGTCGAAACAGGATAAAGATTCGTATCAAAGAGAGGCCCAGTGTTGAAAGTGCGCGTATAATAAATGAACGACAATAAACGAGTCGGCCGCAAATAACCTCGAATCAAATGTACATGACGCGTGTTGTAGGGTGCACAAACACGCGTTTGAATGCCGTGAACTACAAACGTGTTCAAAGGGAAAAATGTATACTGGCAGAGCGAAAAGTAAAGTGAGTAGAAAGTCTGTTATTATTGTACACTAATTAACAACTAGTATTACTTTTTTGTTGGAAATTATCGACAAATTGCAATAAATGCCGTATTGATATTGACTTTGTAAGATATATACTTGGTAGTTTCATAGTCAATTCATAATTTCTTTGCACATATTTGGGTCGAAAAACTCGATAACATGAATATATTCGGATGTATTTTCATACTGAAATTGATAATTCAATTTTTCGTTCTAATGATTACAGTGATATAAAAAACATGGATGAAACATATTTTTTATGTAATACTCAATACACATTTTTTTTTTCTAATTTTGACATTTAAAGTGACACTTTTCAAAACTCGTTGACGTTATCAAATGTTTCACTTTTCATCACTAGTTACGAAAAGTAAAAATTTTCGCAACTGGTTATGGAAAGTAAATCTCACCACCAGTTGCGAAAAATACAGGAATAAAATTTGTTATGATTTTAAGGTTAAACTACTTGAAGTACTTCTTTACTGCACTAAAAAGGGAAAAATAATTTTAATATCCAACGATTATGCCAAAAAGCGTGGGGTGCTTTGTCGAAATCGATTAAAATAGTCCAAGGTACCAGAGCCGGCAAACCTACGCCATTTTAGCAAAACTGAAATTTTGACTTTGAGTGTAGTTGAGAAGGTATGCGTACTTGTTAGCTTGAAAGCGAGGCCCTTTTACAGGTAGCAGGTACAAAAGTACATAAAAAACTTTCTTACTTACGTTAAAGAATGGTAATACGTTTGACAATTAACGTCGTCCGGTGGCCAATCGGTCTAAGGCGCCAGACTAAGCTCTGGATCTCAAAAGTTAGCGTGGGTTCAAATCCCCACGTCTGACGATATTTTTTTATTTTTCACTTTGAAATTGAGAAATGGTTTTAATTTTTTAATTTTAATATTCATCGTCGTTGAATTTTAAAATTATTTTTTAATTTTTAGTGCGTTAAAAGCGCGTTTTTCGGTTTTTTTAAGTATATATTTTTTATTTTTATTTTTCTAACTTGAAAAAGGATCACATTATATCAAAATTAGAGGAAATATTGTGTGAAACACGGGGAAACACTATTTTTCGCTCATTACGAAAAATTTTGCTTTTCCCAACTGGTTGCAAAAATAACTATTGTCAAATTCTGACAGTAAACGAACAATATGAAAAATAAGTGAAAATGTATGTATGTGAACGATAAAAAATATTTTGAATATATTTTTTTCATATTTATTAATATTTCTTTAATAGTTTTTTTATTAGACATGTGAGTTTTTATTAAATTTTAAAAATTGTTTGTGAAAGAATTTATTGACCTCTAATGCTACTTGGCTAATCACTTTCGCATGTATGCTGGAATAATCAATTTCCTCATTTATCGCACCTGACACACGTGACCCGATCGCACCAATGCTGCTGCTTTTTTACAGACTGATTTTCGAAAACAATATGCCTTGTGAAGTGTAAAAACCCAGTTGCAAGCACTTGCTCCATCACGAATATATAACACTTTCCAACTTGGCAATAAACTACATGTAAACACTACGATGACAGGCGAATCAGGTGTTCACAGTATATGTGTTTGGCACTTCAATGTAGCCTTGCGCAGTTCGCAAACGACAATCTTAATCTGCTTTTTATTCATTACCAGCGCAATTTCCGAAGCCAGGGCTCAATTCAATTCAAAGGTTATTCAGGCCGAATCACAATGCAACCGCAGTTTTCACGTTTGTAACAGACAAATTTAAACTATTGAACTTTGAAAACACTCTATTTATCAAAGAGGCAAATGCAGATAAATTGCACTATATGGACTAATTCGCCCAATTCCGCCACTGCGGCACCACATACAAAGGTGCTTCAACTCCAAAGTTGTCGCGTTAGTTATATTTTACTCTATAACAGATACTCCAAACTGCATAGATGTGGTTGAATCAACTGGAAAACACCAACAAATAGTTTTAGGGCAGGTTTTCATGGATCGCGCGTATTTTGTGAGCGAAAAAATGCACTTGTTGATCCTCCGCTAATTCTAACAAGAACAAAGGGCAATATTGATCTGTTGGAAAATATAAAATAGGTTTGATTGGGAATGTTCTTTTCAAGGTGCAACATATTTAAAAAAATTAACACTTTTCTGAAGGATTAAATAAGAACTAATTATATGATCTCAGCACAATGAGTCGTATTATTCAATATTTTTTAAGAACCAAATTGAAGATAGAGAGTTGTCTTAGCAATACTTACTGGGTCTTCAAATGCTGGATTTCCATAGGACCTTTTAGACTGTCTATCAGCTTTTCTCCTAACACTATTGTAAACAGAAACATTGTCAACACTATAGTCATCCAAATTGACTGGTCTGCATCGTTGCTTGTAGTTGAATCGTTTCTGCCTTTTTCTCATGACATACTGAAACACGAATTGAAATATATCAATATATCTAGAATATGAATTGTCAGGATAACATATCCGACGGTATTGAAAATAAAACATTCTCCGTTGGAAAGTAAAAATAAAATGAAAATACAGTATATAATAGAAAATTAAATAGGAAAAATTCGGGATTGGGAAATGAAGATTTGTAATGCCCAATAGAAAACAACCTTCCCGAAGGATAATGAACTATATCGGATTACTATTTAAAAAAAATTACGGTTAAAATTTGCGAATTCATGTAGATCATCGATGACCTTTCATACTCAGTGTTGATTGAGAATCTACATAGATGAATTATGTTCTGAACAAGTCTTGTGCTGTTTCATCTCATTATTTTCAATTGAATTCAAATGTGAATTCTCTGACATGTAAATTAATGATTGAAATTATTTTTTTTTCTCTCTCGGAATTTTTATTTTTTTATTTTTCACTAAGGATGCTTTCGTCTTGAACAATATATTATGTATATTTCGTTTCCAAAAACATTATTAAAATTATATATTATCAATATATATATATATATATATATATATATGTAGAAATTAGTGGGAAGCAGTCAATGGTAGACCAATTAATACGATTTCTTCGTTTTTATGTCGAGCTTTCGAAAATTTTTTTTTTATTTTCTTCTTCAAGACTTAACTAAAAGTTAATACATGATAATATCTACATGACTTCCACAATTCTACATAAATTATCGAACAGTCACGAAAATATCCCCTTATATATATATATATATATATATATATATATATATATATATAGTGAAAAGATAGTCGTTGCTGACTAGTTAGATGATGTACATGAAGAACATTCATAAACAACATTGAAACTAATCTCAACAAAGATGTAAGTTATTAGTACCTTAAGGTCCGAATGACACACTAATTTGTTCAATTCTTCATTGTAGTATCCCTGAAGATGGAAATAAAACATTCCGAAAGCTTGGACAAACTTCAAAGAGTACACTTTTTCTTTTGCTATATCTATATATATATATATATATATATATATATATATATATATATATATATATATATATCAATCCATAGAATTTTACTAGAAAATGTTTTAGGAAAATTCAACCTAAATTAGTATGTTGAGCAGGACAACAAACAACAACCTACCTGCCAGGATAATGAACAATATTCTCATTATTATTTTAAAAACTCCAATTAAAAAAAATCTTGCACCGTTAAAATTTGCGAATTTACCCAGATTATCGATTACCCATCATGGATAAATTATGTTTAGAACAAGCCTCGTGTTTTATTCCACTATTTTCGATTTGATTTAAATGCGAATTAACACAACATAATGATTGAAATTATTAAAAACAATATTTGTCTAATTTTTTTGATGATGTAATAATTTTTAAACTAGGATAAAAAAGGAGGAGGTTCTCTAGTCGATGCGTTATTTTTTTTATGTATGACCACGCCTAACTTTTCAAAGAGTAGTTCGATTTCGATGATAATTTTTTCATGGATAGGTTATACCTCGAAGTCAGTCCCATTTGAAATTGAAAAAAAAATCCTCCCCAAGGGTAGAAAAATAGGGGATATTTATCGTTCACCCACTGAATTTTTACCCGTTAACCGATTCTACCACTCATAACTTTTTACTGGGTTATCCGATTTAGATAATTCTTTTTTAATTGGATAGGGCATACTTCAGAGTTGGTCATATTTGAATTTGCAAAGTAATAATGTACTGCTAAGGGTTAGAAAAATACGGGATGATTGATTTTTCAAAGTTGAACCGATTCTGCTGAAACTTGGCACACATATGTAATTCTGATGACACTACAACACTATAATGAATAGTGGATTTTAGGCACAAAAAATAAAAAATAATGATTTTTTTACAAAAAACCAATAAAAAAGGAAAATGAAGAGCAAAAAATAAAATAAAAGTTTTTAGTGTTAATAATAATTGAGTTCCTAAATAAATATAAGTAACTAATTTTGAGTCGGTACCAAACAAACAATCAACGAAGATCATTAAATTTCTTTAAAATCCTTTTATGCTTTACCTAATTCAATTGCTAGTTTGTTTGGCGCCGACTCAAAATTAAGTATAGTACTGCAATAAATCAAAGAGACTCATTATTATTCATAGCCGATATAATAAAATGTTCACAAGATTATATGTTTTAGTGACAGCTCGGTTCAACAAATTATTTCACTGGTATAAAATATTATATTTACTAACGAGTGTGGAAAGTAGTACTTTATAGTGAATTCGTAGACAATGAGTTTTTCTAAAGAACTATTTGTTTAAACTGAAATATGCTTTTTATCTTCTAGTAGGCAACAAAGTACAGTTTTCCAAATACCAGTAAAAAAATAGGTACTTATTCTTGATGTAACGAAAAAAGTAAAAAAAAAATATATGTACGTAAAGATGATGTATAACGTCTGATTCAATAACTAGTAATAAATAAACAGTAAGGAAAAGTAGAGTGTACAATCAATGCAGAACACTATCATTTATATGCACGTGATACTATGTGTATGCCTATGGAATATACTTGCTTGTAGAATATAAAAACTCAACTTCATAAATTTCGGGTACAGATATGACTGAATTATTGACTAGAATGTATTTGATGTAAGAAATGGTGGAAAAATAAATGGAATTCAACAGGTACAAATACAACACATTCAAGTCTTTAAAGTAGGGACTATTCGTTCCCTAAACATGTCATATACTTTTCGACGAATTGAATTCACATCATACACGACCAGAAGTAGCAGATACTCTCCTTTTTCTTCTATTTAGGCTTATTCACTACACGTCACACTGTCTTTACTGGCCTGCGTGTTGAGGCTGCAATCTTTATAAAAAAGCTATAATAGATGTGTTTCCTACTCAAATCTGAACAAATACAAACTGCTAATCAGCATTTAAACTTGGGCATGTCCTGATTATTTTGAGAAAATTAGTTATACCTTATAAAAAGAGGTTAAAAATCAAACAAATTGGTCATTTTTATCAAATTACGTTGACAAATTTTATTTCGCACATGAAAGTGTAATATATGAGATTATTTACGTATTTTTAAATCCGTACCTGGAGTCCCTAGACCCTTTTCTATGACATATCACACCCAGAACAATAGGCCATTATTAGATGATGGGATTAGCATGTATAATTAGTCTCTTAGATCTGTGGCAAGAGTATACTCATATTAGTTTAGGAGTTATTATTATTACTACGAAGGTTTATTTTATTTTTTGCTTTTCAGTTTCAGTTTTCTTTTTTGTTGAGATGTTATTATCTCTTTTTCGGAAAAAAATCTTTTTCTATTGTTTATTAAGAATGCTTCCATCTTAAACAATATATTATGTATAGTTCGTATCCAAAATACTATCCTAACTTAGTATTTGAGCATACGCATTGCGAAAAGAATATAACATATATTTAATAAAAGCAAAATGCAAAAAAAAAATTGTCAATATTTAACTATGTTCATTTGAGTTTGAGCAAAAAATTTTCATAGTGGTGCGTTATATCATTAATTATGATTGATATAAATTGATGATGGATTGAACTCTATTTTTGAATTATAACATTTGGAAACGAGTACTATTCGGATGAAATTTCAGTATCTTTGAAATTTGTCCATCATATTTGGCGCCGTATTTCTGAATCCACAAATACTCCTTGAGAGTTCTTTATTTGCTTCCTCAAAATGTTCAGAGGAAAATTTTGTATCGATTGTTTTGAAATGTACCATGTCGTATATATGTATATATATATATATATATATATATTTATATATGTATATTTCATGTAATTGATGCTCCTCTTCTGAGAAACTCACCAACATTATATTTCTATAAATTTGCCACTGCATATTGTCTCATGCCTAGAGGTTTGCTGACGGCGGGTTTCCTGAAAGTACTAACAAGATCGAAAGTTTTCCAAGAATCGAGACACAGCCATCGAGAATTTTCTACGTGATAACGACCTATATGAGAAGCAGCCTATCGCTCATGCTCAAGTTGAGTAAGTTATTCAGATAAGAAACAAGTACAGTGACGTGTGCAGTATTCTAGTGAGGAATTTCGATTGGGTTATTTGATATTTGGAGGTCACTATTGTTTTGTGTTGTGGAGTATTAATAAACGAACAATATTTTAATAGCCGCGAACCACAGATCCGTAACAGTATAATATATCTTATATATTTCTCATTCCCAAGATCGAGGTCTGTTAACTCGTTGCCCCATAAAACAGATGAATTTTTCCATTTGTGAAATCTACTCTGTACTCACCAATAATCCTGCTAGTAGGATGAGACATACTGCACCAACAGTCGAGATGACAATAGCAGCTATCTTTCCATTATTTTCTTCGGTATTATCTATAGTAGCGTGTTCTGTACTTGCCGCTGTTTCTGTTACTTCCTCTTCAGGAGTGGTGACAATGGTGGTTGGCTCATAGTCATTTGAGACATTCGCAGATCTGGATTTTTCATACGCAGTCGTTGGATAAGCCCAATCAGGACTAAGCGTCTCCGGCAACAATGTTGTGTGATTATCTCTCGTTTCCACATGCACGAACTGAAAACTCGTTGTGATCGTTTCTGCTGTTGTTGACGTGAAATTCATAGGTACAGCCACAGTGGTTTCATTTGTATGTGTTATATTAGGGGTTATGACTGTAAATGTATCTGTGGTAAATGTCTCTACTGAAGTATTTATTGTGGTTGGAGAGTCTGTGGAAGAGCCATTTATATCCATCGTGATCATTACATTGGTGGTTGTATCTAAAAGTACAGTCGTTGCGGATTCTGGAAAAACAACACCTTTAGATACTCTAGCACTACTTTCAGTGGTTTCTGGTAAATTATCTGTTGTTCCTTCTTCTACTACAGTGAAAGTAGTTTCTTCTGTAAACAAAATGGTTGTTGTTACATCCGTATCACTGAACTGAGAAACGCTAGTTCCCTCTGTATCATCAGTAGTTGTGGATACTGTATCCTCAGATGTTGTGGATTGTGTTTCTGTAGTTTGAGGTATCAATTTATCATTTGTAATACCTTCAGTAGTTACTGGCTCACTTGTAGTTGTTTTTTCATCATTTACAGATACATTTTCAATGTTTGTCGTGAAATTTGGCACAATGGTGGTTGTTTCTCCTTCAGTTGTAGTTGACTCTCCTGTGTTTGTAGTGGACTCCTGAATAATGAGAGTCGATTCCGCGCTACTAGTCTCTTCACTACTAGTTACAGATTCATGACTCATGGTAGTAGAGTCAGTAGCTGCCACAGTTGATCCATCTTTGGATGTAGTTGGCTCATTATTTTGACTTGACGGATTCGTCTCAGTTCCTTCATTTAATGCAGTCTGAGTAACTACATCATTCCTTTCGGTCGTTAAAAGATTTGCTGTTGTTGAAATTACCTCAGACATAACCTTGGGGAAAGTGATATTCAATAACTCAACTTTGTTTTCTTCTACAGTTTGTTCTCTTGGAATCAATTCATTTCCATCTCTGACACTTTTTGTAAATGCTCTATTGGTCACTGAAGGGATAGCTTTTACTGTTTCAGTTTCAATTTTGTTGCTCAGAATGTGGCTGTTATTGTTCGTTGGTGGCTTGGTTAAAGTTGTACTTTTTCCAGTTGTGTGGCTGAATATTTTTGAGGTTGTATCTGGATCTGTATCTTTGATTTTGTATCTATAGGTACTACTCTCACCGTAGCTCGACATAAAGTTGATCTTTTTCCTTTGTTCGAGAGTAAAATCATCATGTTTTGAGTTTTTTTCGATGGTGTTGTTTTTGGATATATCGATTTCTTCTTTATAATCTATGGTGACATTTGGATTGGTATTGGTATCATCAAATAATTTACCTAAATGGAAGCCATTATCGTTTTTCTGACCTACATTATCTAGTCCATAGTATTCAAGATCATCTGGATCTTCATGGTGGTCATAATCATGGTCGTATCCATTTGACTCGAAATCTTGTTCCAATTTCTGTTTAGCTTCTTCGAATTTCTTATCAAAAAACTCTGTTTTGGGTGTTGACAGCTCAAATTTGGCAAAATCAGAATATATTCGAGTTGTGGTCTTGTGGTGGGGGTCATCTATATATTTTTCGGTATCGAAAGGAATTGGATGGGTATATACATTATTTTGGAATTCCGATGGTATGAGTTTTTGGATATCTATCGACCTAGAGTCATTTTTTCGACTTTTTTCAATCGGATCTTGCCTGATGGTGTTATCTTTATTCTCTTTTTCCACTTCATTGTTTGTTATACTCAGACTATCTTTATCATCAGTTTGGTTCTGGTCTGCAAATTTTGAGTTTGGGTGGAATTTTTCTAAATTTGAACTATGATTTGAGAACTGATAATTTTTATTTGTTATTTTTAGATCGGCTTCAGTCTTTGGTAGTTTTTCTATGAGATTTATATCACTATCTATTGTATCTGAAGAAGGATTTTGGGAAATTGTGTTGTTGACATGGCAGCTACATGTATCCAAAATCAGGAACACCCCTGGAAAAAAATATTTATGAAACAAAAATTAATCTAAAAAAAAAACGGGAAATCTTTTACATTATGTTTCACTATATTCTCATATAAAATGTGTTCCTGAAAGAAATATTGTATTTCCGGACCGTTTTTGAATTATTTCGATTTTTATCAAAATTTTGTCGTTTGCACTGATGATTTTCAAAATGCACTGTGATTACAATGTGGAAGCAGAAGCGTTCACATTTGCAACATGGTGAGTTCATGGCATTAGATCTAGATATGGATATATATATATATATATATATATATATATATATGAATTTCCGAACTGATAATGGCTTCCGGGGTTCATGATGGGCGAAGATATACCAACTTTTTTTGAAAGTCGTGAGATCCATGTGAATTGCAGACATATCAAAATCTAATGGCACGTTCAATCGCAACTATTACTGACAAATAAATGGATGACGTTCTGATCTCTCCTATATCGATTCTTCTTTTTTCAGAGATTAGCTGTTCTATAACATTACATTTGAGGAAAAAAAAGACTGACGAGTTATGAGTTAAAGAGAGGTGAACTATTGTCGATTGGCATCTAGTTAACTCGACCGAAATAACTCCTATAGAAGGAAATAGAAAAACATCGATGGTAGTTTTTTGTTTCTGTTTGAACGTTTGAGATGTGGAAGTTGTGGAGTTCAGGAAGCTTTATCGAATGACGTATAGTTTGACAATATTGATATGAAAATGAAAGATTGGGAATATTTTCAATCTTTCAATAGTCGACATTTTGAAACTACCCGATTGATTTGGCAGCTCTTTGAACTTGGTTATTTATTAAAAAAATATTTTTATGCCAAATTTCGTTTCATTCGGTTGAAAAATGCGGCGTTCAGGATGTCTTCAAATTTTGCTTATATATATATATATATATATATATATATATATATATATATATATATATATATATATATATATATATATATATATATATATATATATATATATATATATATATATATATATATATATATATTTATGAAAAATCCGAATTTGTCCCACTTTTCATGGAAACACCCCCGTATCTTCCGTAATGATTGGAGTATAATTCTGAAATTTCCACCATCATCAGGTATACTGGAGATAATGCTGAATATTTTCTAGGGTTGACCTGATTGATATATTATGCGCGCCAGGGGCGATTGAAATGCTGATTTTTGCGAAAAATAATATTAGGAAGCGGGATAAGAGGGATTTTACTGATTCGTGATTAGGACATCAAATTTATAACCGATGGCATCTTTGCTGAAGAATATTTCAGTTAAAAAAAATTCGAATTTTTCCACTTCTCAGAGAAACACCTCCATATCTATCGTATTAGGAAGATATACGGGGGATGAGTCTTAATAATATCTGGAGTCAAATTTGCTCAGCTTCCAGAGGAAAGTACAAAAATATGGATTTTCTAAAGGAAGTATTGAACTTTATTTCCGAAAACAACACAAAATAGAAAAAAGTGTTCCAAATGAAAAAAACAAGCCAGAATATGTTATTGAAGCATATCTCAAAAACAAAATCTTTCTTTTTCTGTTCATTATTACTCATTAAAGAAACAACGGCTAGAGAAACTCAATGTGGAAATATTCCTCAACAATACTGCATTATCACTGATAATTATCACTCGAAATCATGTTCTACAGTTATAAACATACAGGTCATACGGGTAAACCCCAGAAGAGATTTAGACTCAAACTCGGTATATCTAACAATCGTGAAAATTACAGAATTCTACTGCAATATTTACGGAAGATACGGGGGCGTTTCCATTGCAAGTGAGACAAATTCGGATTTTTCAGAACTGAACATTTTTCTGCGAAAATATGGATTGGCACTGGAGTTGATGTCCTCATTACGAATCCGTAAGAATTTTGAGCCTATCTCGCCCCCTAATATAATTTTTTGCAGAAATCGTTATATCCATCGCTTCTGGCGCGCAGTGTATGTCACTCAGGTCAACCCCATAAGATAATTTAGATTCACCCCCTCCCCTGTATATCTACCGTTCGTAGAAATTACAGAATTCTTTTCCAATAATTACGGAAGATATGGGGGGATATGAGTTCCAAAGCCTCGCTGTTCGTTGGATGAACGAGTCTTTGGAAAGTGATGTTCTGCAGGTCTTCAAAGTGACCACGAAGGGGTGTGATGACTGAACTTGACGGGTTAGTCTCGAAGAGACTGCCAAGGCAGGAACGATTGTTGATATTTCAGAAGAGCATCGCCCATGAAAATATCTATAAAATAGAGACAAATCGCCAACTTTTCTACGGTGTTCCAGACAAGTGAGCGAGTTTGTAAGCGAGGCATCACCGACGAGACGAATTGCCCTTTTTTGGACAGAATCCAATAGCCTCAGGATATGTTTAGGTGCCGCGCTCCAAATATGGGAACAGTATTCCAGGACAGGTCGGATCTGTGCCTTATAGATCATAAGCAGCTGAGTGGGGGTGAAATAGCTCTTGGCACGAAACAAAAAACCAAGTTTTTGGGATGCACTTTTGGCAATGGACCTCACGTGATTTTCCCAGGCAAGGTTATTGTTGATAGTAATACCAAGCATCGATATGGATGACTTCAGTGGTATGGTTACTCCTGACAAAGTTATGTTAGGCACAGTGAGATCGGCTTTTTTAGAGAAAAGACATACTTGTGTTTTGTTTGCATTGAATTCTACCAAGTTATTAGATCCCCACTCGAGAATGGATGCTAAGCCCATATTTATATTATTAACATTTCTTCCTCGTTCATTTCTGGTTTCACGGGCTGATATAGGGGCCCTGGAAGAGAAAGCGGTATGGAGGGTACTATCATCGGCAAAGCTGTGTACTGGACATGAAGTTGCTTTCAACAGGTCGTTGATGTGAAGTAGAAATAGTGTTGGTGCGAGAATAGATCCTTGCGGAACACCAGCATTTATGAGTAGAGTGTCAGATGAAACTCCATCGACCACTACATGGAGAGACCTGTTTGAGAGAAAACTAGCAAGCGTAGAACACAGCTGAGGGGGCAAGCCATAAGACGGAAGCTTGGCGAGGAGTCCCTGGTGCCAAACTCGATCGAACGCCTTGGAGATATCTAATGCCACAGCTAAAGTTTCTCCATACTTTTCAATAGATAGCTGCCATATATGTGAGACGTAAGCGAGCAGGTCACCAGTTGATCTCTGATGGCGGAAGCCATATTGCCTATCGTTGACAATTCCTGAGTCTTCCAGATATTTCATGAGCTCGATGTTGATGGCTTTTTCCATGACCTTTGAAATAATAGATAGCAGTGCGATAGGTCTGTAGTTGCTAGGTAGGGCCTTTTTGCCTTTTTTAGGGACTGGCTGTACTCTTGCAATTTTCCAATTGGACGGAAATACCCCCAAATTGTAAGAGTGGTTGAACAACTTACAAAGAACACGTGTTAGTTCGGGGGCACATTTCTTGAGAACAATCGGCGGGAATCCGTCAGATCCACAGGCTTTGTTGGTGTTGAGACCCAGCAAAATCTTTCTGATAGTACGTTGGCGAAAGGTGATCTCGGGCATGTGACTGTCAATAGGTGTAATGTTCGGGGGTTGTTTTCCCGATGAATCCAGAGTGGAATTTCCAGCAAATAGGTGCGCAAAGATATTGGCTTTTTCCTGGGCAGTCGTTGCTAGTGTTCCATCTTCTTTGGTTAGAGGAGGAAATGAGCTGGAAGTGAAGTTTCTTCCCACAGCTTTGGTGAAAGACCAAAATGAACGGGATCCGTTAGGACATTCAGCAAGTTTTGATCTTATTTTGGCATTGTGGGCATCTTTTGAGCATTCTATTGTCTCTTTGCATATGCCTCTAGCCTCGACATATGCTGCTCTGGTCTCAGGACCCGGATTTTTTAGCCATCGATGGTATGCTGCCTGTTTTGAAGCCACAGCTCTAGAGCAGTTTCTGTTAAACCAGGTCTTATCGGATGATGTTCTTCTTTCGGTATTCGGTATGTAGGTTTGCATCCCCAACATGATGATTTCAGAAATTGTCTCAGCACATCGTGTTGGATCTACTGAAGAGAAACAAACTCTCTTCCATGGAAACGCTGAGAAAAACATACGAAGACCTTGTGATACAATTAGATTATATTCTTTATTGAAATACAAATTAAAAAGGTCTTATGACTTTTCACGATAAAGTTAATATTTTTAGAGGTATGAATTTTTAAATGTTCGAAAAATCTCAAATTTGGGTACTTTTGACCCATGAAAAATATATAAAAAAAAAATATAAATAATTTTTTTTTTATTCTTTATACAATAGTTGATAATATTTTTGATAGATATTTAAAAAAATTTCATTGTTTATACCTGTTTTTTTATTGTTAATTTCGCGCGCTCACAAGTATGCGTCGTACCCGGTTTGTGAAATTTTATCTGCTTTACACGCATTTACGGGTTGTGATACGACTAGTTAAATTGGCACAAAAAAAAAAGCTTCAGAAATGATTAAAGTAAAAGAAAATCTTGATGCTTTAGTCCCCTTTGGCAATGGCTTGGATTTAAGTACTAAGGAATTGAAAGGTTTAGAAACATTGTATTTAAATATTTTTGATAAAAACACCGCGGATGAAGCTAGACAAAGTATTTTTTCTCGTTGCTTTGGCACTAATATCAATTTATCGAAAGTTCCGTGCACATCAGATGCCTTGCATTTGCATGCACTTAGAGCTTCTGCTCAATCATACATTTGGAAAAATGCATTGAATCCCCAATATGAAACATTAGATTTTACGAATTTCGGATACAAACTAGAGAATGGTACTTTGCTACCTTTATTTATAAACAAAAGCCCATTTCCAACTGATCTTAGAAAACCGTGTAATTGTAAGAAATCCTGTGCAACCAAAGCTTGTTACTGTAAAAAAAATAATATTAGTTGCATACTTCTATGTGGTTGTGATTCAGAAGACTGTAAGAATATAATATATAAAAATGATATTGATAATAAATAAATACTTATTTTTAAATTTTGTTTCATTATTTCATACTTCTACATCTATAACCTTCGTTTGAAGAAGCTATTCAATGTAATTACTTTCTGTTTTAATAACAAAAAGGTAATATAAACTGATGAAAAAGTAATTTTAATTACATGTTCCGATTCATGCTTAAATAACTTTTGTAAAATTGATTCCAGAAAAAAATTTGTTCAAAACAAAGTGTAGACAATTTCATTATCAATAACATTGCACTCCTGAACAATCTTGATAAAAGTTAATAGTTTTTAAGATAAATGATAAATAATAATTCAGGACACAGAGAGGCCGATGCAGCGCATGAGTCAGAGAGAGACGGCGATACTTAAAGGTAAGCGATGCATACTTGTGAGCGCGCGAAATTAACAATAAAAAAACGTATAAACAATGAAATTTTTTTAAATATATATTAAGAATATTATTAACTATTGTATAAAGAATAAAAAAAAAGTTATTTATATATATTTTTTTTAATACATTTTTCATGGGTCAAAAGTACCCAAATTTGAGATTTTTCGAACCTTTAAAAATTCATATTTCTAAAAATATTTACTTTATCGTAAAAAGTCATGAGACTTTTTTGATTTGTATTTCCATAAAGAATATAAAAAAAATTGTCCGGTCCTTGCAATTGTTTAAACAATTTCGGTTTAAACAATATGGCACGGGGTTGCCCCATGGCAACATGCATTTATATCATCAGTAGGGCAATTTGAAGTGGATCGCATAAAAAAATTGAGGTGGAATAGTTTTCGGTACTCATGCGCCGATTCCTCCTAGTCTAAATGTTAAAAAGCTCTAAAGGCCAATAAAACTTTATTTTCAATGATAAGTGTCCGGAAGTACTTTTTGTTGTTGAATAAAACTTTAATTTGACTTTTTTGCAAAACCAGTTGTAAACTGTAAAATTCTGTTTTTAGGATTCTGTCCCAGTCCATAATTTTTTTGTTCATTTGAGACATTTAATTGTCATTAGTGTTCATCATTTGTACGATCGGTACTGTCATTCAGCTGTAGTTGTCACGATGGTTTACGGTATACCTGAATGTGTGGAGATAATTTTCATAGTTGGCTCCCAGAACCAGTGTTATTCACGAACAGCTCAAATTTTTAATGATAGGCATCCGGCAATAATGTAAGTCACGTGTACATCCACGGTTTAGTTGGAAAGTTTAGAGAAACGGGATCAGTGTAAAATAAAAAGGGGAGCCCCAAGATTACTGAATGAAGCAAGCCAAATTGTGGTCCTTGGACAATTTGCAATAGATCCTACTGCATCAACACGTCAAGTTTCACGTTAGTCGGTAAGGAAGGTGTTGAAATTTCATAAGTTTTACCCGTACAAAATGCAAATTCTTCAAGAACTAGGCGATGATGATCCAGACCGACGAATTCAGTTTCGTGAACTCAGACTATTGAAAAATATTTGTTTCAGTGATGAATGTACTTTTATGCTGAATAGTAATGTAAGTAAACAAAACTGTCGGTACTGGATTGATCGATTTAGAGAAGGTCACACTTAATATCCAGAAAAACTGAATGTTTGGGCAGGGATATTAGACGATGCTTTAATTGGGCCCTTGTGTATACCAGGCAATTTAAATGGCGAAATTTATCTGGAGATGCTGGAAAACACCATCGAACCCTTAATTGTGCATGAAGTAGAGAACCAAAGGGACGACCACGGCAATCTAGCACTAGACGAAGATTCGCTGCACTTCCAACAAGATGGAGCACCTCCCCACTATGCAATTGCAGTTAGGCACTGATTGGATACTGATTATCCGAACAAATAGATTCGAAGGAGAGGTTCTATTGAGTGGCCACCGAGGTCACTAGACTTAACGCCACCTGATTTTTTTCTATGGGGTTACCTCAAGACAGTTGTGGGAAAGAATTACTCAAACATGACGCGCTACCAGAACAACATTTGCCAAAGTTCGAGCAGAATTTGAAAAAAGGTAGTATTATTGTTTACAAAACAACGGAAACCACTCTGAACATTTAACTTCATTGACATTTTTAACAAATTTGTAGTTCAACAAAAAGTTCATTAAATTTTTTTTTTTTGAGATAAGGTTTTATAATTATTGATTCACCCTTCACAATTATTATTTATACCATTGGATACTATTTTTTATAGACAGTTCAATGATGTATCTCAAGTAGGGATTTGCTATTTAAACTTTTTTAGTTGGGGTAGGTGGGCCCTAGGGGTTTGCTGGGGGTGAGTTCTCTTTTATGTCATTTTTGTTCCCCTTTACTATCCTACGAATGATTTCGAGCATTTTATTATATCAACTTTTGTTTGTAATATATAGCCTATTGTAAGTTCTTAAATCGTCACACTGTATTTATATATATATATATGACTACTAACGCAGCCTACTCCGATATATATATTAATATATATATATATATATATATATATATATGTATATTATTAATATATATATATATATATATATATATATTATTAATATATATATATATATATATATATATATAATGCGAATGCACTGTACCACACACCTACTGATGATTTCAAGTGAAGCACAAAATTTTATGAGAAGTCAAATGTTATATTGTGCATTTGTTGCAAACTTTTGGTGTACACTGGATAAAAATATATTATTATAACATTTTTGTTATGGTTCAGCTCGAATTATAGCAGAATTTGTAAGAATTATGAATTTTGAATTAGACGCTTCCGCAAGCATTGCAAATTTATATATTTAATGCTCTATTATAAACTTCCGTTGAAAATTCCGTGAAATAAATGAGGTGATGAAATTCGATACATACCCAGTATTAACTGAAGCTTGACGTCCATAATGTAGGCATTGTTGCGGGATTACTGGATCATCTGCAATGAAAACATGAATATCATATCTCTACTCAATGAGATAAACTAAATACGAATACAAAAATAAAGGAAAACAAATTATCAAATTGCAATATTTCACAAAACCTGGGTGAAAGTTCGCAGCTCGTGCATCGAAGAAGGAGATATCAAACCGACTCGAAGTACTGACAGTAATGAAAAAAAATAATCAACACCATCCATACTTAACAATGGACAAATGGCTCCTGTAAATATCCACGCGCTAATTTGGCATTTGTTTGAATGTTTTTGATGATGTAAATATATTTCTTGATTTTCTTCCAAAAGTACCATTGCGCAAACTCAGTCGTATTGTATGACTGCCGTATCCCCATCTCATTTTGATTGATACCTGAATCGTAATTTGCATACCTCAATTTTGGGAATTCCGATTTTTTCACATAGTATCGAATACCTGAACTTCGAAATATTCTTGAAGTTCAAAATTGATTTTATAGGTAGTCTGTTTCACCCACCCAAAAGTTGAATTACTGGAAGTAACACACTCATCCCGGTTCTCCATTTTTTTCTGCTTACATATTGCAACCATTTTGAATTTTGTAGTAAGCCAATACTGTTTGTCATGTTAATGTGGAAAGAGACATACCAAACTGTTGTCAAATGGTATATGATTGACACGAACGGAATAACCTCAACTAAGAGGAGCATACAGGGCTAACAAAAATTATGAATCTATTGATAAACATCGAGGGTTATTTACATAGTTTTTCTGTTTGTTTGTACATCTTAGAGAAAATATTTCCGAATAAAAGTTTTGGAGCTCATGAAGTTCTGTCAAACGACTTATTGTTTGCCAGAATTAATATGAGAATGAAATATTGAGATTGATCCTTTTCGACTATGAAAGGTTGTAAATGAAGTTACTTGGGTTCCGGATGGACATAACACAACCTTGAGATAACATTTTTTCAAACACTTTCTGATTCCTTGAGAATTTTGTTATTCAGTTCAATAATAATTCAATGGTTCTGGGTACAGAAAATGTATTCTTTTTATTTTAGTACAAAGCACTAAGAAAATAGGCGTGCGCTCTTCAAAACTATATACGCGATTTCACCAACTGATGATGTTCTGATTTATTCATTCAAGGAAACCTTACTTTTGAGAAGTGGTACTGAGCTGGCACCAGGAACAGGGCTTGTTCACCTGCATGTTTAGCCACGCCAGGGAGGAATATGGTGGATACAAACATATTGTTGAATCAAATAAGATGTATTTGAATCAAACAAATAAAAGTGCACGACAAAATATAATCTCAAATTAAATAAAAGACCAAATATCTTATTCGACCAACTCTATCCATAACTCGTTTTGGCAGAAATGTTGTTTCAACCATGTAATTATTTTGTTGAATCGAATAATCAGATCTATAAAATTTGCTGATTGCTTCAATAAACATATTCATTCAAACAAGTATTTATGTCGAATTGATGAATTCAATAAAATGTCAATTCAACCAAATAAGCTGATCTCTTCACTACAAGTATTTATAGAAATTCGAACGAGTAATCATTTTGTTAATACACTGAATTGACAAACCGAGCATGACAGCCTACACCAGACATTCAAGTCCAGATGTCGCAACGTTGACAAGTTGGCTTTGCTATTCGTTAACATTATCTAAGTCAGGGTCCTTTTTTTCCGTGTGCCTCACAAGAACGTTGTATTATCACCTATGAATAACCTCCCTTTTTTGGAGTATATCAGCTCATTCTCCGAAAAAAAATATTCATAATATTACATTATAGTTATGTCGCGAAATCATGAACAGTCACCACATTTTCTAATGCAATTATAAGCCAAAAATTGACTCGTACAGTAACACGAACACAGGAGACACCACGCTGCAGCTACAATTGTCTTCGCAAACAACTTTGCTTTGACAACGCATTATAAATCTCCACACTTCACCAGCTGTAAGGCTTGAAATTATGAACCTCAAATTATTCATTGTGAAAAGTACTATTATTTTCAAAATATCAACATTATCCTTCCATTTCATCATATCGAAATATGCATGTAACAATTTTGAAAAAGGGCTACCAAAGATACATTATCAATGGACAATTTGGGAGGGACAATTCTATAATAACCTTAGTTTTCAACTCTATCTAGAAGCTTTCTAGCTGATATTCATCATCATGCACCAATCTGATGGTGAAGACAGATCTTGTTGGTTTTATACTTCGTAGGATGCCCTCGACACGAGTGTTGGTTGGGACGACTTTGTAACAATTTGGTACCGCTCTTTATTGAAATAGTGTTTATATTCCCGAACGATATAAATACATGACATTTATGATAGAAAGATAGAACATCTATTGCATAAAAATAAATTACAATTCTTATTGCAAGGGTTGGAGTGGAACTAAAATACGGATGGGATAATATCTAGGAGAAGCGAATATGAAGACATAAATAGCAATAGAGTAAGGATGAACATAGTTTTACAAAAGCTCATTGAGGAAAACAAAGAGTAGCTATTCAAAATGACAGTGAATGGCAAAGAACTACTTGAAAACACTCAATTTCATGGCCACACTCACAATGTTTGAAGCATAGCAGTACATGGTATGACAGGCTATGACTCGCTTAAGGTAGCGGTTGAAAAGCGTGTCATTCATTCAAGATGGAGGACCTTAGTTTGAGCATATTCATCGCCGAGTGATGATGAGATTATTTTCCCGTATTCCCCTGCATATTGGGCAAGCCAGCAGGATATGTTCTAGGGATTCGATTTTATAGGGGTTACCTCAGTACCTATTATGTAGACTAAGCCTCTGAACGCGAATCTCAGGATTTTTTTGCTGCAGGTCGATAATTGGGAGATTAGTCTAACAACATACTTGTGTAAGAGGCTTTTTTTAGGTGAGTTTAAACGTTGATTCGCAGAGAGGTCTTGATAAATGAGTGGATAGGGTGAGTTTGCGAATCTCTCTAATTCGTCGCTCAATAACTTACTGCGATACGCCTCTAGAACATGAAAGTTATTTCTTTTAGATGTGTTGAGCAAACATTTTTGAAACTCAAGGAAGCATTGCAAATGCTTTGATTTTGAGAAGTTCCCACTTCATACAGGAGAAGAATAACCATAGGCTACAAGCTATACGAAAGAACCGCTTCAAAGGGTGTTGTATCTCATAAGAAAGACCAACTGTTCTATAAAACACTAAAAGAGCCCCACAATAGATCTGCAAAGGTCACCGTGGGCTAACTCCCTCTTCTTATAATACAAATGTTCCTTTAACGATCCATAACAATGATTTTCCGTCAAATACTACTTCATTCCAACATATATATATATATATATATATATATATATATATATATATATATATATATATATATATATTATTTGGTTTTAAATTATTTTTTAATTTTTTTTTCTCATCATCGTGTTCTTACACAACTGCAAAATGCAAACACATTGATGCAAACTCGTGTAACGCGACGAGATATTGAAATTCACGTGTTTTGCCATTGTACCATGTCATTTCGAATGGAAATAATTGTGAATGTTTCTGCTTCAACAAGAAGTTAAGGTGAGGCATCATTGTAATTTTATACAACACGAAAGGTTATATTCGAACAAAAACGATTATTCAAATTGCATCACACAACGATACCATTGTGGCTTTCATTCGAAATAGGAAATATCAAATTGTGGTTCTTAAGGTATTATGAGTAGAATTGGTTTTACAATCTTTTTTTTGTAACAAAAAAACACTGAAACCATTTCTCGTTGATTGGAAGAAAAAAATATCAATGCTATTCCAATCCATTGGTGAACTTTTTTATCAGTTGAAATGCATGTGATACGAAGAAAATACAAACATTGACATATGATACGGGGAACATAATGCAAAAACATATACAGTCTATAAACTAGCCTCACTACTTTCAAACGTGACTCATTGCAAACCCAAAAAATTCCAAGAATGAACAAGCGATTTTTTATTTTGCTCGAATGTTAATCATCTTTACTATTTTTCTGGGATCTATTGGTTGGTCGATCACATCCGACTTTCTGGTGTATTTTTACAGATTAACATATACGCACATAAACACGTACACACATATACAGGATTATCCAGTAGTATAAAAAATTGCAAAATTTTGGAACATTTTAAGACCATCTATATGGACTGACAGGACATATAAAGTTAGCGAAAAAATAGTGTTATGCTTTCTCAACTCTCAAGCTGGTACAGCCGTTCCCTAACTTTTAATTCCGAATGGTTAGGAATATGATTAATTTTTTTTTAATAACTCTCAGATAGTATATGATTCAAACAAAATTAAAGGAGTTTTCGAGAAAAAATTCCCTTGGTATACCCGAAGTTTTGAAATTTCCTTATTATAAAATCAGGATAATATTTTCACGTAAAATATCGAGAAACTATAATATTTGTATCGATTGCGGCAGAACCCACTCCAAAATTCTCGAACTTCAACAAATGACGTTGCCGATGTCGAGTCCTTCTTACGTTGATATGCCATTTGGTTGGAAGTAAATGGAAAAATTAAAAACCAATCGGAAAAAATGCAGAGATATGTTGAAATAGAAATAAGTTTTCTTTTTACTTCCCTGAAAAAAAAACTATTAATTATAACTGAATCTGAAATGCAGATTTATACATCAAAATTAATTTTCGAGACTTTCTAGATACCTATTCAATAACTTCAACACTATGACATGAGAATAAACAGAAACTACTGTGTTGTTTATTTATTTTTAATAATACGGTTGTGCTGAAAATATTTCAAATAGAAATTTATAACAGAACCAGAAAATGCAAATAAAAAACGTTGTCCTGGAACAGATTTCGAAACTGATACATCAGAATTCGTTCGTTTAGATAATGAACTTTTTTGCCCGATAGATTTGTAAGACTGATATATCTTCATCAGTTGTATGGTGAAATATCTGATTTATTCAGATAAAATTGCTAATGAGTCCCAAGGAATATATGAAATAGCATGCTCCAAATGTCCTAGAACATACATGGGACAAACTAACAGGCGAGTCACCAGCCGAGTTTACGAACATCAACTTGCTGTCCAAACTTAGACCTTCTTCGGCACTCTTCAAGCACTATGATTTCGACCACAACAGGACCATTGCCACTGAGAGAACACTGCAAGAGAGAGTCATTCGTGAAGCGCTTGACATCGAAAAACGCCCGAACTGCCTCAACAAACGCGATGATGGACGCAGACTACCCAATATTTGGAAACATCTACTTTCCCGCCTTCCTGCTCAACCATGCCCTGCCCATAGTTCCGCTCCACTGAATTTGCCACATCCATTCTTATTGAAACCGTATTCCTTTATTTTTCTGAGGAATTTTTCACGTGTCTCCTATACTATTACGTTGTAGGAATGCAGTCACGTTTCTCTACAAAGGATATGGTGGATACTTAATATTCATTAGGCGGTTCATTCTTTTCTTGGACTGTTTGAATATCTATATGGAAACCAAATGAAAGTAACAACTTTTGTTTAACATTGAAATGTCACGCAATGTGGTGAATACATGATAAAAGGCAGGTAAATTGATTTCGGAATCTTTAGACATTCGTTGACGTGCATTAGAAATAAGTATCTTTCAACAAATATCACAATATAGAACAGTACACGAAAATCAGCGTCAGGAAATGGGTTACATTTTAGAAGCATCGTCAGCAGAAAAGTGTTAACAGTAGAACCTTAGACAACTGATTTTTGATGTTCATGTTCATTAATTTGTTGGAGTCACACTATCTAATTTGAATAAGTTAAAACAAACATAACCAATCTAGCTTTATAAAAATGCAGCCCTGAGCTGACTCAACAAGTTGTAAACATGTTCTGAGGAAAGACCACTCGGAAGGAGACCTGGGCTGCTAGATCATCTACCATAGTCGTATATTGGCTGCTGGAATGTTCAGTTCATGTTGATTACTTTTCCACCACTTCAAAACAAAATTGCATTTATTTTCCAACAAAAAATTCAATATGGGAAAAAATATATGATACAAACATGTGAATTCCAAATAGGAACCATTAATATATAATGCATCTGATGATAATGGTACAGTACTTCACTGAACTCTATTTATTGCCAATACTCTTACTTGTCATAGGAGTCATTGCCATGTTGGTTTCTGTCTGCCTCCAAGGATTTTTGCACACTCAAACCTTCAATTTCTTTCGGTTCAAACGTTTCGTTTATTATTCCGTTTTCGTTTTCATACACGAAGATAAGAAATAACACAACGCGTTGAAATCTCCGCGGACAAAGTTCACTCTAGTAACATTTATCATTACGACAGGGTTGTTGCCTCATGAATGAATTCCAGTATTATTATTTATTTACCTCAACTACAGTGAAGTCTCTTGAGTTTTTTTTCAATCCAGTTCGGATTCTGCTGCGAATTTATCTTTTGTATTCCAGCGTGGGGTGATTTTTCCTTCAGAAGCAATCAATGGGTTTGTGGATTGTATGGATCTTTGCCTTGGGAATCTCAATTTTGTCGACTTTGTGTTGCCAAGAATATAGTTTCTCGCTTCGTGGCGAAATAAAGATTGAGGTTTCTGGTAATCATCCCATTATCTGTCTGCATGCACTTTTCAAAACAGATTCCATCTTTTAGGCATATGCTGATTTTTTTTATACGGGATCGTGGAATAAAAGTTCGCACTATTGATCGCAGTATTGGGTTCAGCTTCTCAATGAAAAAAATATTCGAGAATCCATGTGTGTCCTTTGCTTCAGTTTTCTCGATGTTTTTCTTATAGAAGAAGATGATGCTGTGGTCTAATGTAATCCCTGAATATATTATGTTCACACAGTGGTGTGTAGTCTAGTAGAATTCCATTGTATCTCAAGTTCCCAATTGGCTACTTTATTTTTAAGATGGAAAATGCCTTTCTGAGTATTAGCAGGAGTCGAAGCTAGTTTTCGTGTTTTACTCAATTAGTCTGGATAGGAATTCTGCAAGATTCCTTTTTCTCCTCGATGTATTTGGATTGGCAGCAAATGGCCTCAACATGTATAAAACTCCGTTGATTCTCTCTAATTTCCAAGCGAATTTCTATCGTTTGTATCGTTTGATTTAGGTGGTTCTCATCTAGTTTCTTCTAGTACCGGTTGGAGTATAGGTTAGTTATGGCTGAATTATTTTTCTTCAATATGTTTTCCATACAACAGTCGATCGGGATTTCGCAGAGGTAACTTCCAGGTGACATTTTTCTGAATTTGGTCTTGACTTGGGCATTTCAGTTTGATGGTAGCAGTAGGGAAATATCCATTTATTTGAGTCGTCTAGTTTGTTTATGAGCGATATTGATAGATAAAGGGATGACTTTTCACATGTGAGGATGTTTTAAATATCGAGTAGGTGGACAGATATGATGTTTTTTTACAAGGACTGATCAATAATACATGATATTCTTCATTTATAATAATAACATTCAGAATTCGAGTGTAATTGGGATATGAAGTATATACGTTATTCTAGAATTGAATGTACGGTTATAAGAACGGAAAACATTCCCAATTGAATATTGGATAATTGATTTTAGGAAACAAAATATATGATGAAACATTAATCCATTTATTGTAATATCAGAAAAATATTTCCCTGACGAAATGAAGAAGCTGGGTCCTGAATCACATCGAAACGATTTTGACATATTTCAAAGAATCATTGAAAAAATATTTGTAACTTAGCTTTTTCTTTGAGTTTTTGAAACTGTTTTCGATTAATAATTGATCTTCATCAAGCAATATCCTTAATTTCTGTAAATAGTGCTATACTACCTTTGTTGAAAAGGGAAACATTCTCAATTGAATATTGAATAGAAATATTTTTCTGTGAATTGAAGTAGTTGTTTTGTGAAAACTGGATTGAAATTTCAATTTGGTAGAATATAATATTTACGAATCCCTGCATATTGATTATTTGGTTCATGACATCCTTATAATGAATAATCGTTCAATTCGATTGAGTTGGGATTGTATCGCGTTTCAAGAAAAACAAGTTTTTTGCTTGATATATATATAATGAAAATGTTATTTCTCACATATTACTCTCTAAGGGTATTGTTGCATATGTACCAATCAATAATACATTTATCCAGGTATTGTGTACAAGCATATAACGATGTTGATTGAGATGAACAGACCAGAACTCGTTTTTTAAAAGTATAGTCGAATTTCGAAGACTGTAGAACAAATTCAAACCTGCAAATTCTCGTTTTTTAAAATTATTTTTCTTCCAAAATTAATGAATATAACGAAAACAGTCTCAATGAAAGAATTCTGTTCAATTTGTCAATAATCTCTTAACTCACTGGATTCGCTAGTGTCCCCATTATCTAGCATCTACCACTACAAAAACTAATTATCATAAAATTCTGGAAACTTTTTGCACCAACTTCTTGCACCAACTTCTTGGCTGGTTTAGATGATTCTGTGCGATTACCCTCCTGTGGATACTACTTCAAACCACGGTGGTGGTATGACAACGAGCACATTACTTTCTTTTAAAATATGAACATGACGTTCATAAAATCAGAAGTGGAATCATCTGCGACTGAAAGAAAAACTTTAGTGGAGATGTATTTTTAAATTTCCATAAAAGTATTGTTTGCAATTTTCAATTGAGAATATTTTCCTCTTCAGCATGATAACGGGCAACTGTTATTTCCTCAAATAATTTGGCGCTACTCATTCGTCAATATTTCTAAACATTGAAAACATATATATTAGCAATATTTGATTGTTTCAATTCATTTCCATGCATTTTTTCCGCAGATAATTTTTCAGTGATTATTTATTAATGGAAACTTTCAATTCAAATCATTCATATACGTTTCGGCTCATCGAAACATAATAGTGGGAATATTCTACCTAGAAAATTGCCGCGGGAATAATTTGAGGTATATTGTTTTTATTGTCTGACCTCCTATATTTTCAATTTGACGCCTGTCATCAATTCGCATGAAAAATCAATGAATCAAAATCGGTATAGTACATTATATTATTTTGCAAGGAAATGTTTATGATCGTAATATCAAAAAATAATTTACAGAATACCACACGAGAGTTCGATGAAGTATCAAATAATTCTCCGGATTTCTTTCTCAAACTTGTTGTCACTCGAGCCAGTCGGGCTTTTGTGTCTATTTGCTTGCAACAAGAAAGTCCGTCGAATCATTTTCACTTTATTCTCACTCTCTTGTGATATAACAACTGAAAATATTACCCCTTACTTTAATTTCTGCACATAAAGGTCATTTCCTTGATAGAGATGCGATTGAAATATCGTCTTTTCAGGAAGGTTTTTCACTGTCTTGCTAATTTTCCAAAAATATCGAGAACGAAAAGCAAAATGTTTCACGTTCTGAGAGTGTTCTTATGTTTAAAGAGGTTGATCAGTGCATAAAATGAGCGATCATCAAAGAAGTTGAAGAAATTAGATAACAAGAAATTACGGATCTTACTAATTTGGCGTACGTTCGATAGTCGATAGTATAATAACTTTTGACAATGTTTTTATCATAATATCGTCAGCCGTTTTTCTATTGGTCCCTATTCCCGTTAGAACCAAAAATAAATGGTGTTCCAAAAGTTAGCCTCATCTTTTGGAGTGCTGGTAGGCCAGTTGATGACTGACCCTTTGAGTTTTCTGATAATCGACATCTTAGATCAGTTTTCCGAGTGCCAAAGCTAGAAGATTCCATATTTTCAGATTCAAATTTTCGTTACGCAACCCTGAATAGCCCTGTTATTGACCACAGTCCGAAATGAATCAATAGTGCCATTCCTTTGGGATGAAAACATTTTTGCCTGATTCTTGAGTAATTTTTATTTATTAGTCTCAGTCTCTTTATATTACCACGCTAACCTGGCAAGTTATTTTAAGAATTGCAAATTTCTAATCCAGTGTAGTTTTTTAATAAAGGTAGATATAACATTTTCCATGTTTCATTTTGGAAAAAAATATATTGGTATTTTGCTACAAAAGTCAAATATTTTCAATAATTAGAAATTTGAATAAATACACTTGTTAAATTGAAGTGACAGGTATTCATTGAAAACTGAACAAAACATTAATAAAAATTAAAAAAATGTGTTGAAATTGCCTACCATCAAGTCGAGTGCAAGCGTGGCATCTTTTCATCCGACTAACGCCCACCTTCAGACTAATAAATAGATAGTTGAACAATTTTTTTAGTAATATCTTATTGTGATCGTCTGGCCACTCATGAGCTGGCCTATCAGCCTTCCAAGAATGACAATGACTCTTGGTATACTCTGTATAGTAATTTCAGTTACTTGAATAGAATCTCCGAGAAAAACCGAAATAATTAATCAAGGCGTCGAGAGAGAGAGAGAGAGAGAGAGAGAGTTTTCTGAAAGTAGATTTAAGATTCAAAAGAGCTTATATTACCTATGTACATATTTAACAAATTGAATTCACGAGCACCTCACTACCTATATTACATAATTTTGGAATTAATTTTTTTATTGATTTATTAACACGTACACGAAAAATCTTGATCAATAAAAAATGCAAAATTATTGAATGAATCATGGTGATGATATCAATTCAATAATCCAAACAAGAGAATAAATATATCATGGTTCAGGGCAACATATCATTTTTATCTTATCTGCGTTACTGGATATCGTGGGCGTTTAATTACGTCCCGAAACCTTGAAAAAATTCTCTAAAAATGCTTTCAGTCCGACTTTGTCTATTTGATACATATAACAATTTAAAAGAACTCTTCACTTTGAAATGATTAATTGAAATAACTATATGATAGATATTGGTTTCAACGGAAGTGATTTAAATGAAGGTTTGAAAATCTAAAATTAATTCAGAAGTGTTTCGTAAAATTCACCTTAAATAAACGAAAAGCACTCAACAATATTGATCAATTTTTTCAGAAATATCATTGTTGTGTTGATCACCAATAAACATAATAGAGCAAGAGCCCGTGAATGCCAGACCTTCCTTATTTTATAAAAGCTGAAAGTTTGTCAGCATAGGTAGGAACAATGGGTTACTATGGAGTTTGGATCATCGTGGCTTTAGCAGGTAACAGGTACCAAACTTAAATTCGTCAAGTATAAAGTATAATTTTCTTATATTTTTTCGGAATAATATTAGAAATCACGCCATCCATTATCAGACACTTAGTATCGTGGCAACCCCTTGCCAGACACCCTTAAACTTTAATGACACTACACTTACGTTATAGTATAAAAGCTGAATTTTATATACGTTCCTCGTGTAACTATTAGAAGATGTTTCCTCAGTAGCCAGACAGTTTCGATAGTTCTATAGATATTATAACTGATGGACTGGCCGTCACGTGACTTTATCACACAGTACCTCATGAACTAGAGAGAGAGAGAGAGAGAGAGAGAGATGTTGTGGAGGATAGAAATAAGTCAAGCTAAAAGAATTCCACTGAACCTCCATCGGAATAAAAATGTTCTTTATTTCTCCTCCAAAGTTTTCAGAATGTTCAGGACTGAAAAAAACATTGGTTATTGAATTTATATTCGATATCATAAATTGGGAACCCCCGCGATTTAAAAATTTGTGATAAATGAGGCCTACATAAAAAAAGTTTAAGTAATCTATAATATTTCGTGTCTGCAGATAAAAAAGCCCACATATTATTGGGAAATACTGAGGAAAATAGTACGTGTTATTGGGATTGAAAGTGATATTTTTTTTATTGAGTGTGACGGAGATTGACGGACGATCCGTAAGTAAGCCTGTCTCATTTCATTTTAAATGGTTTGAAAGGAATCAGTTGCCAAATTACGTCAGAGATTCACTAAAAACTCTCAGGTATTTATGTACTATTTCAAATTATTATACATAAATTTTTAGCTATTCATAATCGTATTAACTTGTTCACATTTTTACAGAAATCTACGAAAGAGACGATATTGAAAAAGATCAAGCAACGGACTGGAGAAGCAGTGAAGAAGATAATTAAGATATCGACTATAATGATGAAATTGAATAAAATCATTAAACATGTCTTTAAATCCAGTAATTCAGTAATAATCCATATTTTCTATGACTATGAATACAATCAAATAAATGAACAATCAAATTTTAATGTCGAATTTTGTATTAAATTGAATTTTAAAAATAAAGTTCATGAAATTCCAAAACATTATTTACTCATTTATAACTGGTTTATTTTTCAGTGATGAAACATGAAAATTATAGTCAATAACTTTTTAAACAACAACAACAAAATGATAGATAGAAAATTCTCAGTTGTAATACCACAAGAGACTGAGAATGAAGTGAAAATAATTCTACAGATTTTCGAAAACTTGTTGCCAGGCAATAGACACGAGAGGCCGACGGGCTCGAGTGGCTATTGCCAAATGGCAACAAGTTTGAGAAAGAAATTTGGAGAATTATTTTCTACTTTATCGAACTCTCGTCTAATGAAAAAGGAAACATTCTCAATTGGATATTCAATAGAAATATTTTTCTGTGAATTGAAAAATCCACGATAAAAATAAAGTTATTTCTTGTGAATGTCTAACAGAAAACAACTACTTCCCCGGCTGAAGCCACGCTGGACATTGAACTACATCTGATAGATGATTCCACATCTGATTTTATGAACATCATGTTCATATTTTCAACAAATCAATCTCGTGTGGTATTCTGTAGATTATTTTTTGAATTTACGATCACAAACACACTTCCTTGCAATATGAAATAATAAACTAAACCGGTTTTGATTCATTTCTCACTTTTCATGCGAATTGATGACAGACGTCAAATTAAAAATATACGTTGTCAAAGAATAAAAACAAAATACCTCAAATTATTCCCGCGGCAATTTTCTAGGTAGATTACTCTCACTGCCCAAAACGTACATGAATGATTTGAATTGAAAGTTTCTAGAAATGTCGAAAAATAATGTTGATTCCTATGTTTGGTTCTCCTCCTGCCTGAGCTAATGAGAGCGTATGGCTTTTTCGCGATAATAGCCGTCTGTAGCTGTGATTGAGTGTAATGAATGATGAAACAAAGTTCGCCGGAAAATTGAATAAATCCGGCTGATAATTTACCTTCAGATATCGATAGACTTTCGTCGACCTGAAATGTAATGCGACTTACAATGTTTCATCGTGAAACATGTGGAACTGACCTAGATTAGAATGGATTAGCTAACCTACGAAAAAAGGATCAGTGATTACGTTCATTTACTTATTACATAAAAAATTATGATCTTTTGCGTGGCAATAACGAGTGGATGAATGTAGGAACCACATCACTCATTAATTTATATTTGTTTCGTGGCCAACTCCATTCTAGCCTAGTATATCGTACAGACTAAAGTGCAATCCCAAACCAATTTATCCTGACAACCCCCTATTGATTTAAAGACAAACTAGTTTATCCTGTAGATGTTCGCATATACTGGTTTGGTATGGGCCAAGCTAGTTAATTCTATCGCTCTTCGCATACACGGTTTGGCGTGGGCAAACTAGTTTTTTGCCCATATTGACATATGGGCAAACATATTGACTCCTTGGCGCCGTAGAGGTATACTTGAAGTTGATACTAAGTAATTATCTACCTACCATGACTTTTGTCTATGGGATTGATGGCGTGAAGGAGATATGTTGCTCTCAAATATAGTTTTTACAGTATGAATTGATAGGATTTGAAAGAAATAGATGAATTTTGACTTTTTTGAGTTACTTTGCCTCTCTGCTTGGTATAATTTGCAATGCCAAATATTGGTAATGTTAGTTGCAGCAGTGGAATCGAATTGGCGTTAGCTAATGGCGTTATCCATTCTGTTACTGCGGTCTCAACGAAAACTAAAAGATGGATGGATGTTGATCGTTTTAGTAAGGTTCGCAGACATCAGTTATTTTTCTACTTGACCTACCCTATTCTGATGAGGGGCAAATGCCTCGAAACCGGTCTACAGGTGGTCAGTCTGAGAGAAGTGGTTAGTATTTATTCATTTCGCAACAAACATTTGCAACGTAACCTTGTAGGACTTTGCACGATTATTCATCGGATGTACTCCAACGTCCGTCGAGGCACCAATCAGGAAAGTTGTTGTTTTTTTATGGATATTCGACCAAAATAAACCTATTGTATAGGTATTTGTAGTCAGCTGTCTTGAGGAATGGGACCTTCTTAATTTTTAATGAAATAATAGCTGGCTACCAATATGTTACAGACTTTTGTTTCGTATTACAGATTTATATCCTGAGATTCAGGATAACACGTCAAAGTTGGTAATGTCAGTTGGAGTAGTTGAGTTGAGATGACGTTAACTTATGGTGTTTTCAATTATGTTAATGCGGTCCGTACTGATGAGGGGCAGATACCCCGATACCCCTGACTGAAGTGATTCATATTTATCTATTTCGCGACGAACATTTGCAAAGTAACCTTGTAGGACTTTGCACGTCGAGGCATTAGCCAGGGAAGTAGTTGTCTTTTGATGGATATTGGACCAACACACACTTATTGTATAGGTATTTGTAATCAGCTGTCTTGAGAAACAAGACGTTTTTCATTCTTAATGCAGAAAATATTTGTTCCATACACCAGAATATGCTTCATTATAGGCCCCATTCCAATTAATTTTCACAAATATCAACCAATCATTGTGAATCAGTCATCAGCGGATGACGAAATTACATTTTTTTCGAGATTTTATTTTGAAGTCACGAATATTTTGAAAATTGAATATTACCTAAACACGTGTGATATTTGGTGAAAAAATTTCGCAAAAAAATATTGATAATATTTTAGAACGTATCTGTCTTTTTGAATGATAATCACTAGAATCAAAATTGCAAAAAAGGTCATTTTAATTTGCGTTTCTTTCATACAATCATTTGATTTGAGGTCAATTATTGTGGACTTGAAGCCACTGAATCGAATATTGTTTGGAAATTTAAATCAGCCAGATCTGTCAACAAAATGAAATGGACAATTTAACCAAAACAAGAATAGACCATATATGACATCTTGTACACAGAACTCTTGAGTTTTATGAGCTTATGCCGCGATCCTCAACTGTTGAAATTAAATTTCCTGGAAGAAATTATATTGCAAATTTCTTCTAGGGTACCCTACCAAGTGAAAAATTTACATTTTTTTGCTGCCATGGTAACGTCTTGAAATTACTGCATTTGATTGGTCGCAGAAAAGAAGTGTTAATTTCGTTAATATACTAGTAAATTTATTACAACATACATTCTGCAACCATACACCATGTATGCGTCTTGGACATAATATGGGACCTCAAATCTAAATTCTCATAATGGAAAAATCAACTCATAATATTATAGTTATGATCGATTCGGCCATTGATTTGAGATAAATTCCGAATAATGAGGTTTGTTAACAATAAATCCAATGTTTAATGTCAATAAACTTATCTCAGTACATTCATTCTATACTTTTCCATCAAACTCGGAATATGCTATTTTTCAATATCCCGAATATATAGCGAGAATTGAAACACACTGTATACGTCAATGATTTCCATCTTTTAAAAGGATCCTAATCTTAGTGAAATAATTCCATAGTGTACTGCTACCAAGGCAACAATGTATTTTTATCGCAGAATGAATTTTATCTTATCTGAATTACAAACGTGTATAATTTGGTTGCCGAATTATCATAAAATATTTATGAGACAACAAATTTATGAAATTTATGAGCGACGGGTTCATTGTTTTCAAGATGAACAATACACGAGATTGGAAGATGAATGAAAAAAAAACAATGGCTAAGAGTTGTTGTTATGAATATTATAGAGCTCTTTATGTTTTCAGATTTGAATGATGCTATGGGTTTTTATTCTTTTTAAACTTCTAGAAATTCATTTTGCTATACGAAAAAATAAAACAAAATTATATATGAGGTGACCCTATCTGATAGTCAGGATACGCATATTTGAATAGAAAAAACATACATCAATGATATTTTTAACAACAATATTTTTTCGATTATTTTTCCAACAAATATTTTTGATGTTCAACTGTCTCTTCCATAAGAGAGGAATGTACTACTCTGGGCGAGACTATCCAGGATACGATGGTATAATTCTAAGTTAATTCTAGGATCACTGAAAATTGAAACCCCCGTAAAATAATAAAACAAGAATAAAAAATATCACTTCTTCAAAAGGACTCCATTTTGCAGACGATGGAAATACATTATGATGCAGGACAAAAACAGGTTCCTTTACTGAAATCAATAGTTTTAATAGACCAGGGTCGATAATTTTCTAAACCAAAAAAAAATAATAGTGGGATAAAACGTTTTGGAAAAGGAAGAGAATATAACAAAAGTGAAAGGAAAAATAATTTACGGGCGATCTGAGGTCGGGAAGTGAAAGGGGGTGAGTTTTTAAGGCTAAAAACGGTTAATCTCGATTTCCGGCAAAACTAGAAGTCCTATGGAAAAAAGTTGAATGGCAAAGTTATAGGTGATAAAAAGATCTACAACTTGTGTGGTCACACTTTTTTCACATAACCCCAAAATGTATGTGAAAAATTGAAATAACCAAGTTTCTAGTTTTTTATTTTTCTTTTGCAAAAAAAAAGTTCCACGAAATTTGGTGAAAACATACCTTTTTATGTCCCAAACACACTGTGATTTATTTGATTTGAAATATTTATTTTTTCACCTTATTTTGACTTAATATCGAAAAACCACCCTAATTTTCAATCGAAAATTATCGCGTCAAAATATCAGCTTTTTTTAAAAAGTCGGTGGGCTTTTTATTCGTTGAAATCTATACTTTCTGATGGTGAACAAAAAATACATTACTATTGTAAATGTTCTCAGAAAATGCAAAGAAATGAAAAAAACTCGAATCCGAATTTGATAAGACATCTACAATATTTTGAGAAAGTTGTAGAATCTTCTTTAAATTATATGCGTAGATGGCTATTTATTGCTATTTCAAGAGAACCTATATACCTGAGTGACCTACGAAAAATTTTAGCCCATCAAAAGTATTTCATAGAGAAGTGGGGAAGGGGCTAGGAGGGTCTGGGCCTTACTACTGTTATTTCTTTGCATTTTCTGATGACATTTACCATAGTAATGTATTTTTTTTTCGCCATCAGAAAGTAGAGATTTCAACGAATAAAAAGCCCACCGACTTTTTGAAAAAAGCTGATATTTTGACGCGAGAATTTTCGATTGAAAATTAGGGTGGTTTTTAGATATTAAGTCAAAATAAGGTGAAAAAATAAATATTTCAAATGAAATAAATTACAGTGTGTAAGTGAAAAGGTAAGTTTTCACCAAATTTCGTGAAAAAAACAAATTTTTTGTGAAAGATAAAAATAAAAAACCAAAAACTTGGTTATTTCAATTTTTTACATAAATTTTGAGGTTATGTGAAAAAAGTGGGAATACAAAGGATTTTTTTCCATAGGACTTGTAGTTTTGCCGGAAATCGAGATTAACCGTTTTTTACCCTTAAAAACTCACCCCCTTCCACTTCCCGACTTCAGATCGCCCGTAAATTATTTTTCCTTTCATTTTTATTATATTCCCTTCCTTTTCCAATGGGTTTCATCCTACTATAATTTTTCTTCACTTTTTACCGTTTTTAAAGGCTTCAGCCCTGGTCTATAAAGGAGCCTACAGACGTACCAATTTATCGGACCCGATATCGGGGAGCCGACGTCGGAACTCGAAATCGTGACGTGTGTAGGCTCGTCGGCCGATATCGGTTTGTCGGATGGCCCAGACCTCCCCCGACCAAGTAGATCGGCCGGATTCCCCACCTTTTCTCCCTTTCGGTTGGCATGTGTGTAGCTTGATCGGACGGTCGGGACACGATTTACTTTCCCTTTTAATTTCTTCTCGTATTTCGTGCAACTGTTTGATTGTTCTAACGACATGAAAATTAATGACGTTCAAGAAATGAGTTCAAGCTCAATGAATGATAATGTGCAATGATTGCATTCATTGAATGTTGGAAACAACATAAGTGTCTTTGGGACCCAATCAGCCCTCAGTACCACAACAAGGATATTAGAGGAGGCCTACAAATCCCTTTTAGAAATGTACTAAAACATAAAACCAAGTGCAAGCTTATCCGACTTGAAAAAAAAATGGAAAACATGAGAACATCATATAAAAAGGGACACAAAAAAGTAGTACCTATCTAACTAAAATTTCGGTTGATTTACATTTTTACATTCGGGTAAAAAAAATCCTGTGAGGAAACACGAACAAGTGCTCCTAACCGAGAGTACTAGACAAATTTTTGTTTCCACGCAGTGAATGGAATTACTTTAAATATGCTCGAAATTCCCTACTGATGACGGAATAAGTCAGAAATCCGGGTCTAGGGATACCACTCAATTGTTTCGCCCAAACTTTCCTCTTTCTTCTTTCTTTTCTGCACAACACAATCGCTGTTAGAGCAATTTTTGCCTTTTCCGAAGGAGCCATCCTCGCTGGTTCACTTATAACTGATAGCACTACAGTCGATCCAATCAGTCCCGACGTCGGCTCCCCGATATCGGAACCGATAAATTGGTACGTCTGTAGGCCCCTTGAGAATGGATTTTGATGCAATAAAAAGAATTGGAGTTTGTTTCATCCATAAATTGAGGTTATCCTACGTATTTGTGCATAATTTTGGTATTTGATTATGATTCTCTTATTGTATATTGGTTCATAATCGCCAATGGAAATGGAATATTAAAAACATTGGAGATGAAAATATTTAAAAAAACTTTGAACTCTTTTTGTTAGAAGTATAACGTGAGTTATTTTATTCAACAGATTCAGAAGCTTGTGCGCAGACATACTAGGCCAATGAATAGAGACATTTACCTCAAAATGATTTGGACGCAGGTGATTTATATCGTACCAGGTTTGAAAAATTATTTAATTTAATAATCTGAAAAGTTCTCCAGTCTACCGGGTCGGGAATTTGGAAAAAATATAGAAAACACATTTTTGTATTTTTTCGTAAAATTTAAAAAATTGGGATGACAAAATAAATAACAAAAAATATATTCGAAAAGGGCGGCTAATTTTAGGTAACAATTCTTAAAGCCAAGCAACCTAGCAAGCGGGAAGTGAGTGCGCCTGAGCTGCAATTTGCATTCGACGCGCTGAGAAATGGAAAATGGTTTAATTTTGGAAAATAAAAATGCGTTAGAAATGTAAAATCCTGAGCTTTCTGGAAAACACCATTTTATAATACTACAACATGAACTTGAATTATAAATTTGCATTAATATTATCAAAACTTTCCGAAAATCAACTCATTACATAAATAATTTGTTGAATGTTGAAAATGACTGAAATTTTTCTTATTTTTGCAGAAAATGCTCGATCAATATGTTGTTTGAAGATTACTATGTTTATTTGCCACAGTGAAATCCTGATTCAAAAGGTAGGCATTCTTAACGTTTCTGAATTTTGGCTAGTTAGAAGAGTTCAGTGAAAAATTAGATAAAAGTGATCGAATGTCGACGAAGAAAGCACGCATTGTCAAGGAAAAAGTATCTATAAAAACAAACACTAACAAAAAAATACCCAGACTTATAGATGAAAACGAAATCAAAAACAATAAAGACAGGAATAATTAATAAATAAATTTTTTATACTTACTTATGCCTACTTTTTGTACTTATACAATAAAATTATATGAAAATAATTGCTTCTCACTCAATTTAACCTAAGATATTCTCAATAAAAATATAAAAAATAAATATTTTTAACCTCTTTTCAAGCCACTAGAAGCAATTTTTCCGAAAGATTTAATGACAACTTTTTCACAAGATTTTTTTACGTGAATCTATGGCATTTGGATAAATAACTGCAGAGCCTTTTTTACGTGAAAATTAGGGCCAAAAACGTTATGAAACAGTTTTTGATTTTTTTTTATTCCTGACCGGCTAGGTTGGAGAACTTTTCAAAATAATAATTTACACATTTTTCCGAACCTATAAACAAAAACAACATTTTGTGCTTTTACTGGAAAATTTACAACAATGACTGGCATATACCTGTTTTGTATTCAAACGGCGGCAAGCTTTCGAATGTGTTATTTCCTGATAAAACAACAGAATAACTTACGGCACACATTTAACGAAAAAAAAAAACACGTCTTCAGTGCGTCCAAATAGAAGCTCGTTTCCAGAGATTCTTTTTATATATTTAATTTTCCTGTTTTTGGTGTTTGCGAGAATTTAGGTGGAATTGTTTTTTCAATTGATTCGACCAGGAATTGAAGTCAGGACTGAACATCAATAACTGTACTTCGGACGCCCGTCCGAGCACCTCTCTCCCTACGCCCCCTCCCCAGAAGAGTACCTGTCTCGCGACTCATCGCTCCTCAGAGAGGTATAGGAACGCAGAAGGATCCGGATACGCCGGATCAACGCGCCGCGTGATCCTAGCTACCCACTCATTTCAGCCACGGTGGGGCCACCTGATAAGACTGGCTCTGGGATGTCAGTGCCCGAGCGGATTAATGCGCCGCTCCCCGCCGAGTCAGGCAGGGAATACAATTACCCGAACCCGCAGGCTAAGGACTCCCCCGTCTCTACTGAATTACGGTATTGCCCACTATCTAGCACCCTGCCCCCAGAGCCAACACCTGCTGATGAGTTACTGCGAGCGGTGGGGCTCCCTCAACCCCAGGGTGCCCATGTCAACAAGATAATTCCAACATCGGAAATATTTCTGTTTCGTCAGCTAGAAATCTCAGGTTACGTTTGATGGGTAACCGTCGCATCAGGCATGCGCCATCATATGTTGCTCGTGTGAGCGTGTAACGAGCTACCGTCCGCGTGAGAGTTCGCCGAAGCTACTAAGCATGCTACAATGTTACCGAGTGGGGACCTGGACTTTACCCAGCGGTGTCTTGGATCGTCACAGGCATCCCCCCAACCCCTCCGTCGGCCTAGCCACATGATGAGACTAGGCCCGAGTCAGGACTGAACAGTTAACGTGAAATATGAATTTCTTCAACATCAACTGTTCAGACCCTCGACGACAAATATCCCCAAACACCAAATTACACATTTCGCCATTTCGTATTGTTAGATTTCAACAGAAATTATTGATATACAGGGTTTATTCAAGGAGGTTATTCTTGGGTCCATTTTGGGAAAAAAACAATATGAACATTTGTCCTGAAGGTCTTAACTTTTAAACTACAGGGTGGTAAAGTTAAAAAAAATATGATAACTTTGGTATAACTCTGGATATTTTTGTCTTCTACGCATCAAATGGAATTTTCTGCTGTACCACATAATTTTTATTCTTGACAGTGGCGGGATTTGCACTGAATCATTTTAAAGAGAAAAGTGATACGCCACTGCTTTTTATTAAAGTTATTATTTTTGAAATCCTCATTTCTTTCTGAGCAAATCTGTTCTCTTGATTTTTTGTCGTTTGACGGTTTTTGCATAAAATATAAAATTCATTCATTTGCATCTCGCTAGACAAAATGCTAATACAAAATTACCCTGAACGCACAACAAATAAATTTAATCAAATATGCATGCCTCCGCTCTTTTTTTCATGGACTCACGTACTCTTCAGAAAATTCCGGGACTGTTTCTAATAGTTTCGGAAGAAACTATGATGCGATTTCTCAACTGCTCTTCAGTATGACAGTGTGCTGTAAACCAATGTTTTAAGATGACCCCACAGGAAATAATCTGAACTATTGAGGTCCGGGGTCCTAGGTGGCCAAGCCTGAGGTCCTCCGCGACCTATCCAGCGATTATTGTAATTTTGGTTCGAATATTCGCACGCCAGAGCACTAATTTGTCGAACAAGAATATGTAAGATATTCAAATTGTTCCCAATTTATTGTGTACTCAATCCGGGACCTTCCCCAATTGAATTCAAAAGCGCTACCTCAATTAGATAGATTTTCTGGTCCAATGGCACAATCTTCTATGAATGTTTGAAAATGTTCGTGCATCCGGAATCTTTCTACTTGGTAAGCGGTCTTCATACAACCGCCTGGCTTCCAGTGCGTTACCATCAGCAAGCCCATACATGTAATGCATATCTGCAAACTCAAAATTCGTAAAATGGAACATGTTTTTTTTAATAATATTGGTCATTTTGCTGACTTAAATACGTGAAAACTAGACTAGGTAAACAACTGTCAAATCTGTTTATGTTTACAAAACAGAATCTGCTTCCTACCTACTAGATACGTTTTTAATCCTTGATAATACCCAATTTCATAATAAAGTTGAAATGAATTAATTTAATTTTTTTATGCGAAAACCGTACGTCAAACGAAAAAAAACCAGACTTGCTCAAGAAGGAATGAGGATTTCAAAAATAATTTTTACTTTAATAAAAAGCAGTGGCGTATAACTTTTTTCTTTAAAATGATTCAGTGCAAATCTCTCCCGAACGCCACTAGCAAGAATAAAAATTATGTTGTAGAGCAGAAAATGCCTTTCGATAAAAAAAAATCTCAAAACTTTAGCATCCTGTAGTATAAAAGTTAAGACCTTTAGGACATATGTTCATATGAAGTTTTTTTCTCAAAATGAACCCAAAAATAACCTGCTTGAATATTAGCATGTTATTAAGAAACACCCTGTATAACCCCAAAACCAACCACATAACAATTCTTAATAAGTACATCCTGACCATAAATCAAAAACTGCCCATCTCGAACTATTGAATTTTGGCAAAAATTATTGATCTCCAATATCGAAAACTTCAAATATACGCAATCTAATTGGCTTATGATCATAAATCACAAAGCATGTTAAATTTTGACCAGATATTCCGAATGTATAACAAAATCCCCAAATATCAATTATGAATAGATTCGGTCCATAAATCATAAAAATCGTTCACCATCTTGGAACTGCCAGAGAAATTCTCATGAGAAATTCCTAATCTCCAACGTCAAAACCCCCTCAATATCATATTTGGGTAGGTTTTGACCATGAATCATAAAACTTCTCCGCCATCTTGGAATCGCCAAATCATAATTTGTGATACCAAAAATCTAATATTAATTTTGAAACGATACTAATTTTGAATAGATTCTTACCGTGAATCTTCAAACACGACCGGCTTTTTGGAGTCAAATTTCAAATCAATTGTATGAGTGAAAGTGGGTCAACTTTTAATTGACATGTTTTATCACCAATTGACAGTTGAAGTAAAAAAAAATTGACGGTTTGTAAAAAATGATTATATTTACATACTTCGTGCACTACAATCAATGAATAATAATGATCTGCGACCTATTCTACCGTTAAATTAATGATTGGAAAATATGATGTTTTTATCTTGTTTCAACTTATATATTGAAGGTTTACTGTAGCAGCGGGTTTCAATTTCAAGACTTTCCTTTGTTTTTCTGTGGGGTTTTTATTTGAAATTCGAATCTTTGGAGAACGGACAGATCATTGCTACTTTTTTGTCTTCGTTTCCATGGTCTCAAATGCAAATTGTATGTGTTCAATACTGACAGAAAAACAACAACAGCAGGGTACACTGAGCTCATATCGGAAAACATGATAAAATGTCAGTGAACCGGCATTATAATTACCTTTGAATTATTTTAGACATAAGTGAACTTGAAATATTCAAAAGATATGAATATGCTTGCAGAAAAAACTATGGAGGTGATATCAATACTGAGTGATTCTGGTATGAATTTAATCATAAGAATCTCAGAAGTACTGAAAAGTACAAATATGAATGTATTGTGGTAACGTAGTATAATATTCCTGGTAATATCAAAAAGTAATACATAATTTGTCGTGTATTCATCAGAAGGAAAAGTGGAAAATGTATAATATTTCTTAACTCTCACCTCCAAAATGTGGCATCTCAACTCAATACTAATTACCTTATTTTGAAATGTATCATTATTTACATTGAAATATGCTAGATGCGGTAGTCATTTCACTTTGTCTATGCAGAATAACTGCATTCGCATATTTAAAAAAATGCTAATTTCAAATGGGGAATCATTTAATGCTTAATATAAAAACAGACAGGTGTTTCATGTCAATTGCCAAATTAAAAAAGAAAAATTTCCCTGAAACTTTCTGTAAATAATCAAATCATAATGAACCATATGAAATGTGCATATCAATTTCATAGATGCCTTCAGATATATGAAAATAGTTCAAGCATAGAGAAACGCTCGTTTACCTACAGCAGTCCCTCTACAATTTAAATGTGTATTTCAATCATATTAATGATATTCCTGGAGAAAAAAATATATCAACACATATCCCGTAATGACCCACATATTGTGAATAGTTCATTTGTATTTGACTGACGGCTCACCAAATGCAACCTACATGGCGGATAGTTATTTGCATCGTAATGAAATGAAGCTTATCCATTTTTAATTTCAATAGTTTTACACTATTTTTCGAGATATTGTGTTTTGAGCTGTTATTCATTCAAGTGTCATTGGGATTCATTTTAGTTTTACGAATGTTTTGTGAAGTTTGAAATATTCTACCATTTAGCTCCAATTTCATTTGTTCTTATTAGGGTTTTGTTCTGGACATCTACAAAATCACGATAAATCTTTTAGTTTTCAAATTGTCTATAGATGTTCTTTGTGTTTATACAAAATGTATAGTGGTCTTCAGATCCACACCATGAAACCACAATAAAACTAGTAATGAAGATGCATTTTATATTTATGATATACTCCTGACAGCGATGAATAACAATAATAAATCCGAATGGAGTTCAATGAGATCATTGAAATAAACAAAAAGTATTTCCAAATAATTTCATTACACATGAAAAGTCCAATTGGGGATAATTTTAAGGTAATTTGTTAAATTACCAACTGATAGAAAAATACAAAAAAAATTAAGAAGTTTTATAAATGACTAAAAAGAAAAAAATATTTTTTAATTGTTTGAGCTATTGTTATTCTGTGAGTAGCAGATTCAAAATCATTTTTATATTCGCGGCAAGCTTTTGAATCTGCTACTCACAGAATAACCTAGGTCAAACAATCAAATGAATTATTTTTTCCTTTTTAGTGCATTTGTATAAGAGCTTGTTTAATTTTTTTATTCATTTTTCTTCAATTTATGAATTTTGGCAAAAAAATTGTGATGTATGTCCCCCACATACCAATTTTGAAAGAATCGAACCATAGTACAAAACTCGTCCGCCATATTGGAGCCGCCATTTTGTTTTGTCTCTAACAATAATTGTATAATGCATTGTCACCGGAATTATGACCATCTGCCAAATTTCACGTTAATCGGACAACTAGAAGTGGGTCAAAATAAACTTGTAAGATTTGGACTAAACAACATACATACAAATGTGAAGTTAAATAAAAGCTCGAAAATTCTGTCATGTCTGCCCGGGTCGATATGGGCAGATTTTAATTTTCAGTTTAAACAAAATAATTTAAAAAAATGTTGATTATGGATTAATAAATGCATTGACAACAGACTATATAAGAGAAATCCGAAGCCTGGTTCATATATTTTTTTCACGACTCTATCACTGAATATTTGACTTGTAAAATGATGGCCAACTTATTCAAAAGCTACTAGTTTTCAAAAATTCCACTACATTTGGATGTGGTAATTTCTAGAAAATATTTCTTCTAACCTAATCGTCAGGAAGAATATAATACTCGAATGGCGAATAGAATATCTAAATAATACGGTTTGAAAAAAATATGGTTTTATGATGCTTTCAAGAACGTTGCTGAGAGTCTCAGAATGTGGCCAAAGGATTTTGTGACGACATTTGACTTGACAACCGTTTTAGTAGGGGGGCTCGTAGACTTATAGCAACTTTGTGAAAGTTTTATGGATATTGTTACAATAAAACGTATTTATTATAGCTATCAGTAATTTAGATACATGGGCGTTTTAAGACCTTCCATAAAAATAAATTCAGGCAAACTTCAAGTGGCCCTATTTTTGTCGGCAATTGTACCTGTTCCAAAATATTCAGATGTATATGTTTCAAGCTCCAATTGATTGTGAACATGAGAGCCATTATTACCACAGTAGAATATTGAATGAATTAACTGTTATAACTATCCCAAATTTTAACTTACTAGGGTGAAAGCCTCTGAGAAAAAAGGCTGTGACAGACGGATGGACTTTCTTTTCTGTTCTATTAAATCACTATAAATATTTGAAATTTCGGAAATGTGCATTTGGAGCTTTTAAAAAATACTTTTTATGAGGAATGAAATTCAATATACAAAAATAAACATTTATTGAAATGTACAGTATTTTAAGAAGTAAGAGATGCGTATTTTCTTTTTTTTTATATCTCTCAATCACTGCATGTATTTTTTATTTCTTCGGTTAGTCATTTCACGATTATTGCCTAGCAAACATTCATATAAAAATGCCAAAGTACAGTTTTAACGAAGATGTGCTCACGTTCTGGTTGAAAATGAGAAAAAAATGTATTTTACCTCCGTCTGACAAAATAATATATAATTCAGAATGAGACGGAGAATACGAGCAAGCATATTTCATGCCCAATGAATCACATCTCAAGAGTAGACGAAACAGAGCATGAACAGGTAAGAATTTCACTTCCATCCATTGAACGTGTTTGGTTTATTGAGGTGAAGAATTCGTCAAGAATTTCTTATCATTATAATCTCTAACAATGCTACAATTTGTATTCCGTGGAAAATTCCTCTGAATGCATTATTCAACTGGGTATATTTGAGGACTTTTGTTTTCGTATTTTCGAGTTTTGTATTCTCATAGCCTTCAATTCGTAGGATCGCTTATTTCCAGTTCCATCTAAGATCAATAAATCTATGATTTCAAAAACACTCTTTGCTAGTTGAAGTACTTACTCTAGAAAAAAATATCCGAACGAGGCTACGGCAGGCAGTCTTGCCACGAAACAACCGTATTTTTCCTATCGATTTGTATAATATCCTAACAAAAGTATTTCCAAGCAAATATATTTTCGTATATTTGAGATTCCAATGTACATAGATATTACACGATGACAATTTATTTCATGTTGTTGAATGGAATGGAAAAGGAGAGGCATTCAAGCAAAGCATGATAATGAGAAAATCTGTATCAGAGCATCGAATCACAATATTTGCTTGATCTTCTATTCTACAATTATGATAAACTATTTTGGTGTTGGCTTCTCCGTGATCTCTGCAGGATAATTCTGGATGAACTGTTGCGATGACTTCATCACTTATACATTCATAACGATGGAATTTTCCAAAATCAACATAAATAATTTTACCGCTAATAAATGAAGCCATTTCATCAGTTCTTTAAACTTGTTTTTATCCCCCTATAAAATCAATTGGCATTTCTTGATCTGCTCATACTATTGAATATTCTCGAATATTATTTTCTCTCAATTGTCTTTCATAATTTTTTGTCGAGTAACTATTGATCAAAAACTCTATGTACCTCCAAATTGGTGAAGCCATACTTAAGAATCGTTTTGAAATCCTTTCAAATGTTTTTCGCACATCCTTCATTGTATGTAATAGAAAAAATCCATCAATTTCTATTATATCTATAGAATTTGGCGTATCGTCATCAAGACTTTTTTCTAAAAAGTGACGATTTGTGTTTCCAAATTGCACCATGGATATGACACATTGAATAAAATGTACCAGAGTTAGAGGATATGACAAAACTTTTGTATTGCTACTTGGTATTCAAATTATATTGCTGACAGCCTTCCAGACAAATTCCTTCACTTCTTGAACTTGTTGCCCAAACTATGTTTTTTGGCACAGTTCGGTAAAAAATTGTGTATTTTAATTTTTTTAATAATTCGTTCAAATCTTGCAAATGATTTATAACATTCAGAAATTAACTTCTCAATTCTTCTCCAATTGTTTCTATGGTCAATAGATAGAACCTACTTTTCCACTGAGATATTGAAGAGAAAATATTTTTATAATACTGAACTAATTGGATTTACCTACTTTGGAAAAGCATCGTTGAATTTATGGAGTTGCAACAAACTTTGTCGTATGGAATGTTTTTCTAAATCTCCAGATATATCTTGTTTTTTCCAATCCCTCTTTCGTTATATAGGTGGCTAATTATACTTGTTCTTATATCATGGCTTTGTGCTCACCTTTGTCGAGCTGATATTGAATTAGTCAAATGTTAAATTACTCTTAATCGTTTAGCAGCATCCGCATTGACTGCTTTTATTATACAACCAAATCGATTGGTACTTCATGCGTAAAAAAATTTAAGGTTCATTAGTTTCTGCATAATTACAATTTGAATTATTTAATGCAATTTATTGGAGCAAGCCTGGATGCGTCAGAGATGGTTCGATTTCAATTTTTCTAAAACATATTGCAATTAGAAGTACAGTACTACAAAACGTCCATTCTCATTTTGCGTTAAAACGCTGCAAAATAGGTGAGAAATATTTGAAAATATGACCGAAAACGGGCAAGCGCTTGAAAGCGGCTGAGTAGTGGGTAGTACAGCTGATTTATAACTTCCGCGCAGCGCGCTTGTATTAGTATATATACGTTCCCCAGCATCTGCTCAACTACCCCACTACTCAGCCACTTTCACGTGCTTGTCCGTTTTTGGACATGTTTACAAGTATTTGTCACTTATATCGCAGCACTATAACGAAAAATCAGAATAGATGTTTTGTAGTTCTATACTTCTACTTGAAATATGTTTTTGAAAAATTGAATACGGACTATCCAGGCTTACTCCAATACAATGCATTAAAAAATTCAAATTGCAGTTATGCAAAAACTAATGATCCGTCAGCGCCTGAGTTTTCTCTACAATTCGTCCATCGTACTACACTTCATATTGTATGTGAAAACCTGTTAAAAACTAAAATTCATTAATGAATAAATTGTTGCAAAAATCGAGAAAAACAATGTTTACCTATTATAATGATATTATAAACTCATTAGTAATTACCATCCAGCATCACCTAACCTATGCTTTCCGTATCGGAATTCAAACCAGAGATTAAATATCCCTCAAGCCCTAAATACTAATTAGCTTCACCGAGTTCGGGTGTTTGGGATATTTGGGATTCAAGTTGAGGGGCATCAATACTGTTATATTAGTTTTATTGAAGTAGAAACAGAAATCTAAGATGGTCGTAAATGAATATTAGCCGACGACCCTCATTATAACCTATTGTTCGAAATATAGATAAGCAATAAAAGTGTGGTCCCTTCAAAGATACCCAGGTCCGGATTGAAATATCTCATGAAATAGTTTGGCATTTTAATGATAGTGGGTTCTCCATTATTTTTGGCTTTTGTATTTAAATATATTTGATTTGATAAAAATTCTCGTAAGGTTGATTTAGAACCCTTGGTAAGGATATGTTTGAATGTGTGTAAATAATAAAATTTACTTAACTGGCCACAAGACTTTCAGTACTAATGTGTGTATTAATGAGATTATACCGATAATGGTCTATTTACGGTTACAAGATAAATTACCTACCAGATTTGGAAAACAAGACTGTTTTGAGAACTGACCGCTTTCCAATTTCAGAAATAAAAACAACATTTAGTCATTACCTACCTAATATTCCGTTGTGTCAGTTGTGTCTATTTTAAAGTGTCCATTCGATTTTTGTGTCGTGAGAAATGTGGCGTCCATGGGCTCATCCTGAAGGTAGTACTTCAACTGGTGATCGTAACCACTAGTCGACAAATGTTACACCCTCATGGAAACAAATTATATTAAATCTTTATACTTCCCTTCTGTCCACAGTCGAAGACTAGATGAAGCACCATGTTCAATGACACCAAAGCAACTATACAAGAATATATGTTGAATAATTATATGTACTATGAGGAAAAGTACCCAAAAAACAGTTACTAGAAGTTTTACGCAGTTATTCGATAAAAAAGAAATATTTTTGTGATTCATTGGTTGAAAGTTTAGGACATACGGTGCTAAGACTTCCTCCTTATCACTGTATGTTTAACCCAATTGAACATATATGGCATCAGCTCAAGTCAGCAGTTCGAAGAAATAATACTTCTCCAACCTTAACTTCAACTGTGGTAGCTCTTATACAAACAGAAACTGCGAACATTCCTGATAGCAGCTGGGCCAAGTGTGTTTCCCATATTGAAAAGGTGGAAAAGTCATAAATGGATATAGAAAAAATTCCCAAAGAAATATTTATTACCAATTTGGATGACGACAGTGAAACTGATCTTCGTGAGTGATTTTGTTGATAAATACCTTTTAACGAGAAACTGAACTTTTCATAAAGTATAAAGTTTGACATTTTACATTAATTAGGTATATCATATATTATTATATAATATAATTATATATATATATATTATTATCATATATTATATATAAATAAACAATTCTCAATTATATTCAAGCGATTTTTCTTAATAATTTAACCCAATATCATTATACCTACCTATACAACTTAATTTAATGGCTATGGCAGGTAGAATCCACCGCCTGCTGAAAACTCAAGTGGTTGATGATTTACGACCGTCTTAGATTTCTGGTTTTACCATACAAAAATACTTTATAGTACAAATTCTAATTTCTGACATCGCATGACAGTCAACAACCCTTGATGTTCCACTTTATGTTATACAGTAGGTTCCTTAATAATATATATACATCCTATTCAAATTTATATATCTCGGCAGACTATCATGTTCATTCCCATTCCTACAAAAATTATTCCTCCTTTTTAATCTCCCATTTTCATCTATTATCCAAACTGATCGTGGTGCAATATGGATAACTTTTGGAGGTTCCCACTTGTTATTATTTCTATAAACATTAGCACCTTGACCATATGAGCATACATTTCTTTTTTAATTTTACTCATAATGGAATTTATTTCTTTTGGTAATTTTGTTCAATGTTTCTGTAAAATGTTCGATAATAATTGGTTTTAGAAGATTATTTTTGATTGGTTCTTGTTTTTCTACTGAATAGAAGTTGAGCAGGAGAATAATTCCCCAGTGACTGGTGTATTTCGATATTCCGAAAACATAATCTCTTGTCTATGTTACCCACAAATGATTTCTTCAGTATACTTTCACAGATTCCAATAGCTTTTTCTGCAAGGCCATTACTTTTAGGATAATAATTTCAAACTGCCACTCTTTATTGAATTTTCTAAATTCGAATGAATTGAAGATCATGTTATCTGCAACTAATATTCCACAAGTTCTGTCCATTTTGAGCAATAGTCTATAAGGACTAAATCTAATAATCCTGAAAATTCTAGAATATCACATCCTACATTTTCGAAACTATATTCATTGGTTCCTTCACATTACTGAACCGGTATTTTTCACAAATCCCACACTTATTACTATAATTTTCAATGTAATTGTCCATACTAGTCCAATTAAACAATGACTTTGCTCTACCTTTGATTTTCGATATACCAAAATGTGATTCATGTAAATGTATTAATTTTTTGCCTCAAACAGAAAGGAATCATGATTCTGTCCTCCCAATAAACCAACCCTTCAACAGAAATCTGATTTCGATTCTTGAAGAAAAATTGTAACATTTCTTCCACCTGGGATTTTAAATTTGACCAACCATTATTATATTAGTATTCAATATTTTTTCAAGAATTGGATCAATTTCAGTCTCTTTCTGTAATTCAGTTTCGTATTGATTACTCATATTGATAGTGTGGTCAACATCACTCAAACATGAGTCTATATTTTATCAGCTTTAGAGCAAGCTCTGGAAATTTCATCAGCAATTAACATTTTCCCTGGTTCATAAACTAGGTTTATATGATATCTCATCAATTTCAATCTTATTCGTTGCAATCTACTGGATGGAATTTAATTGCCTTGTTTTTCATCAAACTCACCAAAGGCAAATGGTCAGTATGTATTATTGTTTTTCTTCCATAGCTATAATGATTATAACTTTTATAGAAGAATATAGCACTGCCAGAAATCCCTTCGATTTGACCATATCTAATTCCAGTTTCTGATAAGCTTTTAAAGGCGAAACATACCAGTTTTCCTTCTTGGAGAAGTACATAACCTACTCCCCTTTTATTTGAATCCGTTTGATGCCTATTTCTTTTGAACCTGAAGTAATTATAACATATTGATACATTTGTGTGGGAATCCCGCCAAAAGTCTCGGAAGAGAAATTTTATCATTGGGCATATCATATTCACATATAGACTTTGTACGTTCTTCGTCATGCTTCATTGAACCTTTAGTGAATTTATGACTTAAATATCTTACTTCATTAACACGACATTGGAATTTTGTTCTGTTAAATTTGATATTATCATTTTTAGTTCTCAATAAAACTTTTTCTAAAATCATATGTTGTTCTAATAAATCTAGAAAAATCAATATATCATCTGAATATATAAACACATTTTCAATATCTCCAAACATATTCTCAATATATTTTTGGAACACTTCATCGGATATATTCAAACCAAAAGGTAATTTTCTGAAAGAATAACAACCAAACATTGTTCCGAAACTACAAATTTTTGTACTTTCGGCATTCAATGATATCTGCCAAAACCCATCCTTCAAATCCAAAACTAAGAAGAACTTGACGTTTTTTACTCAAGTCATTCATGGTTGGAATGCTGTAATATTCCTTCACATTGCAGCATTCAAATCTTTAGGATCAAGACATAATCTTAATTTTTTATTGGGTTTTTCAACTATGACCAACCTATATATGTGCCCATTCTGTCGGCTCTATAATTTTTTTTATTATACCCATATTTTCCAATCTGTCAAGTTCTACTTTTACATCCTCTCTTAATTTAAGAAGAGGAATTCTGTAGGGTGGTTTACTTGTGGGTTGTACATTTTATCTTTCAATTTCAGTTTATATTCATTTTTGAAGGTTCCTACTCCCTGGCATCGAGAACATCTGAAATTATTTAAAATTTTATTTTTGAATTTCATTTACAGTTCTATATATTAAATAAGTTTTTGTATAGTTTCGAACCCCAAAATAGATCTAGAATTGGTATTAGTAACTATTCTTATAAACTATTGAGAAACCCAGTTCACCGCATACATCTATTTCATAGCCACCATATTTTTCCAGAAGTTGTTTTGTTTTTTTGCATGTGAATTTCTTATTACTGAAATTTCAAATTTTTTGTAAAAACCTCACTCAAAGGAATTATGTCGACATCTGCACCTGTATCAATTTTGAATTCAATGTTTACATTTTCAACTGTGAAAGTGACATTTTACCGGAACTACAGTAATAATCATGTTCATCAGAATTATTATACAGTGCTAGTCAAAAGTCCCCTCCCCCCCTCGTATCTTTTGAACGGGTATACTTATAATAATGAAATTTGGAGGGTGGAAATAAACGGATGTAGGCTTCTCAACTGGTCATAACAGGTGACGCAATAGTCATAAATGACGTCACAAGGCCACTGTGACCAATAATTTTAAATGGGACCCTATGGCAAGTGACAGCTCGTTTGAAAGGTATTGACAATACCTATTCAGTCATACCAATTTTGTTTGGGTTTCGGCTGATTTTGATTGATAAATTGAAGAAATACGAAAATTATAGTTTCGCATTTAATTAATAAAGATTTTAAAGTACGCCTCTGGTTAATTGTCAAAAAGGTTGACGTTTTTGAATTCTCTACTTGTCAAAAGTGTTTATACCTTGAAAATTTACCTAAGCTATTGTTTAACGAGACGTTTAAGTGTTTACATAGGCAAAATGGTACGTACTGTAGTCGACAAAGTAGCAGCTATCTTAATAATTGGTGAATGTAGAAACAATTTCCATGCAGCGGAACGACTGTTTAATGAGAGGTACCCCAATCGCCCTATATCGAGGGTTTATTTGAGGGAGCTTCTTCGGAAGTTTGAAGCATCAGGTAGTGTTCAAGATGCCAAACGATCTGGTCGACCAACAATTAGTGATGACAAAAAAATTTACATAATTGGAGAAATGGTAGTAAACCCTACTTCTTCCACAGCCCAAGTTGCGTCTATCTGTGAAGTCAGTCAAAGGACAGTACATAGGGTGTTGGCTAAAAACAAATTTCATCCATACAAATTAAAAATGGTGCACCAACTTTCAGATGATGACCCCGACCGAAGACTAAAATTCTGTGAAACTATGTCCAATAAAATTAACCAACAACCAGGCTACATACAGACAATTTGTTTTAGTGACGAAAGTACTTTCTTTCTCAATGGAAATGTTAACACTCAAAATGTGAGGTATTGGAGTGACACAAATCCTCACATCTTTCGTGAAAAACATACTCAATTTCCAGAAAAAGTAAATGTTTGGGCAGATATTTTGGGAAACCACATAGTTGGGCCTCTTTTTCTCGATGCTAACTTAACCGGTGAATTGTATCTGGAGATGTTACAAAATGATATTGAGTCGTTAATTCTTGAAATTCTAGAAGATAATCCAGATGAATTCGACAACTTGGAAATAACGTTTCAACAAGATGGTGCTCCTGCACACTATTACGGTGCAGTAAGACGTTACCTAGATGAAGAATATCGTGGTAGATGGATTGGACGACGAGGTTCGATCGAATGGCCAGCTCGGTCACCGGACCTTACACCATTAGATTTTTTTCTATGGGGGTACTTGAAATCTAAGGTTTACGCTACAGCACCTGACAGTATTGCCATTCTGAAACAACGAATTGTTGAAGAATGTAGGGCAATATCCGCTGACACACTGGGACGAGTACGACAAGAGTTTAGCAATAGGATGCATTACTGCCAGGAAGTAGATGGAGCACATTTTGAACACTTATTATAAGAACTGGTTCTTAAATCTTTATTAATTAAATGCGAAACTATAATTTTCGTATTTCTTCAATTTATCAATCAAAATCAGCCGAAACCCAAACAAAATTGGTATGACTGAATAGGTATTTTCAATACCTTTCAAACGAGCTGTCACTTGCCATAGGGTCCCATTTAAAATTGTTGGTCACAGTGGCCTTGTGACGTCATTTATGACTATTGCGTCACCTGTTATGACCAGTTGAGAAGCCTACATCCGTTTATTTCCACCCTCCAAATTTCATTATTATAAGTATACCCGTTCAAAAGATACGAGGGGGGGAGGGGACTTTTGACTAGCACTGTATGAATGATTTTCAATTTCTGGAATTCTGAAGTTACACGCCTCTTACATCTTTTTTCAAAAGCTGTACATTGTTTATATTCATGTGATAATCCGCACCTGCAACAATTTTGCTAGGAGTTATTACTTTGTGGTTTCTTGAAGAAATTGGTATTTTCTTTATTCCAGTATGATTTGCTGTTGTTCATCTCCCATTGCTTGAAAACTTCATCCCTATCATTCTTGATTGGAATTTCTTTCTTCTCTATTCTATTGATTTCTGAATTTTGGATTTATTCTGTTTGTTTTTTAACTAATTCTGCTAATCTAATTGTGTCTATTGCTTCTTCCAAAGTAACCTTTCTTCATAAGCTTTTGTTGTGATTCACGATCTCTTGAACTCAGAACCACTTTGTCCCTGAGCATATCATCTGGATCTTTGAATTCACAATCTTGACACAGTCTTCTGATGTCCATCAGATATGAATCAAATCATTCCATTTCATTTTGTTTGCTGCTGTAGAAAAGGAATCTTGAATGAAGTATATTTTTCTTTGGTGTACAGTATTTTTCAAACGCTTTCAAAACTTTGTATACATCTTTCTTTTCCTCACCCTTCAATTCCAAGGAATTGAATAACATTGAGAAATATTGCTACTTGCCTTTCTTTCGTTTCTTTATTGAAAGCAGAAATGAAAAAATAAATTTTGAAGTTTTGAAGGTGGAACAATAAATTTGAATATATATATATATATATATATATATATATATATATATAATATAAAATATATTTTATATATATATATATATATAATATAAAATATATTTTATATATATATATATATATACATATAAAATATATATATATATATATATATATATAATTTACACATGAATTTGATATGCTCCATCATTTTTGGAAAGAAAAACGAACGTGTCTAAGATATTTACCTCTTTATGATTGAAATTTCAACCCTGGAAATAATCTACATGCTAAATTACAGATCTACAGTACTCTACCGATACAGTGATGTGTCAGGCATTAGTAGTAATCAAAAAGGAATTTGAGAGTGTTTAATTTCCTCTATAATATCGGAGTTTAATATGATTATTTACAGAAACAAACTTGGGTATAGGATATGAATTATGTGAGGTGACCATGAATCTAGTTGCAATTTCTGAATCAATTATAAAAAAAATATTTAAAATGTTGATGGAAACGTTCGATATAACAGAAAGTTGCATTTTTCTTCTTTGATAAACTTAGTGATCATAAAATCAAGCACCGCGATAGTGTTTCTGAAGTGGATGTATGATTCACCGAACTGGGTGAACTTGGACCAACTCTTCGTTGATTACTCATCGAGCAAGTCTCAAGGAGTGTCTTGTTCTTGCAATAATAGCAGAGTAGCCTACCGCACACCTAATAATTTCCAACAGGTCACAATAATTCAAACAAGTTACTGAATAGCAAGGGGAGTGGAAGAAGGAACAATCAGGAAACGTGACTGGCTCAAGGTATGCTGCATTCAACCGATCCTTTCTGCGTTGTTATAGCCTATTGTGATGCTTAGATTTCATCGGCGAACGCGTAAAATACGTTACGAACGATAAATGAGACTACAATTTCTCTATTGTTTCTTCGTTAAATAACAGCGTTTTCAAAATGTACCATGGAACTAGTTCAATCAGTTAATATAACCCCAGCGCAGAGCAGTCACGAAATCTCAGTATTCGGGCTGACGTTGACATAATGGAGATATCCTCAAAAAATTATTGACAGGGATCGCCGTAAGCAGAAGAAACGATAATTCAAAAGTACCGGCTGTTTTCGGAATTTTGAAAACCCTAATAGCGAGATATGAATTACCCTATACTAGTATGCTGTAATTTAAATGGACAAATTTAAAACATGTTAGTTCTTCATGTTACGTAACAAATATATCGAACTTGATAATTGATGAGACGACAAGACAGTCTGACAACCCAAGTTCAACCCACTGAGTTTTTAAAGAAAGAGCGATTTTCTGGGTTCTATGTTGTTCAGTTTGAGGTTGTTGAACCAATTTTCTGCTTTTTTGAGAAAATCGGCCATAGTTATGTGGAGACTTTCTGCAACCGGATCACTATTTAACAAAATTGTGGGAACAAAACATTTAAAGAGATCGTTTGCGTAAATAACAAAGGTTCCAAAGCGAAATCCTCAGGTACTTCATATGAAATTGTATATACATATATATATACATATATAATATATATATATATATATATATATATATATATATATATATATATATATATATATATATATATATATAAGCAAACTATTATGCAGTCGTGCCATCATTATGAGCTCTGTATGTTCAAAGACAAATGGAAAACTACATTGGTACAATGTCAAATCCTGTGGCAATTACTTTTCGATTAAATTCAAAGCATGATACCTAACATACAAAAGAGTTCCTGTTGATTGTTGTTTTATTATCACCCGGTTGTTGATCACCGACACATCAACTCAAAAATATAGCAAACAGAATATCCAATTCATGCGATCAAGCTGTCTGCGAATTATCATGAAATAAAAACACTGCCAAAATATTCTCATTGTTAACAAACTTCTTAATCATAATTAAAAAATGACTATCTTCATTGTTTTTGCTTTCAGTTTCCACGCATGAATTCACTAGAAGTGATAAACTATAATTTTTCCATACTTCTCATTTCAGCGCTTTTTCATGCATTGTTATAATATCCTGATTTTGTTTTATTTGTTTCAAATCTATTCAACCAATTCGGATATTTTTCGAAATGCTCGTTTCACCTTACCGCTCTGCTAGTTTTGTTATTTGAAATGATAGTTTGAGTAATCAGAATTTGATTTTATGTTTTTCAGTTCATATATAATTCAAATGAATATAGGCTCATATTAGAGCGACCGATGTACATATATCGGAAGAGAAGGGTTCACATTCATTCGCTTAGAAAGTTATTGACAGTCACAATCATATACACCGCCTTCCTCTTTCCACGCCTTCACGATTGGCAATATTCTTTATATTAACCTTAGTCCCAACTTTATGTCAAATGAATGTATTTTTTCTCCGATTGACAGCAAATATTAATTTTGCAGACACATATCAATCAGCAAAGTATTACTCTTCCTGCCTAGGCAGCAAAGTGAGGACTTTCCTGCCTAGGCAGCAAAATAAATTATTCTCAATGGGAATAAAACATTTGACATTTTTTGCCAAAAAAAAACATTCATTAGCAATTATTACATAATACTTTTAACAAGAATTTAAAAAACATATTTTTAGTTGTTATTAACATTGATAGTGAAATTACTACAATTTTGAATAAATAGGCCACTTTTTCTTTCCTCAGATATCGTTCTCTTTACATTCACTATATTACCAGTTTGATTCGCCTCATGAGTAGTTCCTACATTTGTCAAAACTTCTTCACAAATACTGGTTTTACTTGCCATTGAATCCTCAATGAACCCTTCTGCTAAAGTTGAGGATTTCCACCCACCATGTCTTTTCAACATTGTTATGTCACCTCCTGAATTTACAAGTGAAGTGGCAGAATTTCTACGGGGGCAGTGTCCCGTATATTCTTTAGCATTCGGCAACTTTAAAGAGACAGCTATTTCTTGAGGTATTTTACCAAATTTATGGATACCAACAAATTGCTTTACGGATTCACCTTTCACGTATTTAAGAAAAATCTTGTGTCTTTTAATTCAGCAGGCGAAGAGCTATCTATTTTCTAACAACATCTAAATATTCCATCATCACGAAAGACCTCGAATTCTTCGTCTTCGTGTTACCAATAGTTTATTTTTCAGATCTTCAACATTATCTAACATAAAATTCAATAGTTCGTCGCAGCGACATGCACCCGCAATTCCAAAAATCAATACAACCTAAAAGAATGGATTATAAATATTTTCACTTTATCGTATAAATAACTTATTTAAAACTTAATTTTTCTAATAAATATTCATCATCTGGAGCATCCAGTATAAAGTTTGTAATATCTTGTTTATCGAAAACTCGGGACTTCTTTGCCTTGTAGCCTTCGGATGCCCGTTTCAAATATGCCCGCAACTTCAGATATCTTCCTATATCTACGCCATTTTTAACATTCATAGTTGCCTTCAACATGGGATATACAGACCAAAGTGTAGAACTCTTCATTGTTTTAGATAATCCAGCAGAATAAGCAAGTAATACATTCTCCGAAAAAGTCTTCGCATTTTTCTCCATGCAATAATCCATAAATCGTTTATAATTTCCTTCATATTTCATCCGAGACTTCTCCGGCAACAAATTTAACTCAATATTTTTTGCCACCTCCCTTATTTCTGGAGGAGTAAGTACTTCTAAGTCGCTATCACTGTCCATAATATAAATATATCAATATTTTTCCACAAAACTGTCAGAAATTTCATAAGTTGTCAAACTCTAATTATTATGGACATATACGTTTCGGAAGTCTGTTAAAGATGTATTACTTGAGGGAGCTTACTATAATTTGGAAGAGTACTATTCGTTCAATTGTACAGCTATATTGTGTGTTTTGTATGTTAAAATTTGTTTGTATCTTATGTGTATATTTATTAAAAAATGTTTTATACTCTTGTGTAATGATGAGAAATACTTTTTTAAGCGCATCTGACATACTACTTCATTAATGTGTAGTTACTATAATTGATTTTTATATTATTAACCTACAATTATTGAAAAAAATTTGTACTTTTAACTTTGTCAATAAGAACATGTTTATTCTTTGACAATAAAGTATATTTCTCTCTTTCTCTCTCTCCATAGCAACCAACCAATCCAACACTTGCGATTTCTATCAAATTTTGTTTTAATTTATCACTACAGGAAAAATATAAAGATTGTGGGAATTGTAATAATTTGCAAATACAATATCCTACATATATCATTATAAACAATCGGAGAAACAATTATATGTTCAACTCGGCAGCAAAGTAGATTGACTGTCTTAGCTGAATTCCTAGCCACGCTACGCTCGGCTATGAACTATCAGCCGCGGCAGTCGAACTACTACTTTGCTGCCTAGTAAAGCAAATAACTATTTAACACGATTCTATTAGCTTCACTTGTGACTAACAAACAATGTAATCACGTCTTGGAAGTACATTTTAACCTACTTCTAATTGTCGTATCGAAATTAAACTTGGTATGTATATGTAGTTTGGATGACAATACTATAATGTGGAGCTGATCTGATAATGGAGTCAGGAGGTGAATAGTGGAACTCTTCAGTGGCTATTAGTTAAATATGGTGAATGCACTGCGGCCGTTCTCAGCATAATTACAATTCAAAAATATGGCGAATGCACTGGTTCTAAGCATATTCCCCAAAATTTAGTTATTAATAACTTCCATCTCATGTGGATGAATCAATCGAAGAGTTTTTCTCCCGTAGTCTTCTTTAGTCTTCAGTAGCAATATGGACTATGAAGTTAAAAATAAAATTAAAGTTTGAAAAAAGTAAAAAACACGCATATATGGCCATAAAGACTAAAAAGTTTAAAATATTAACAATAAAGTCATTGACCAAAAACAATTATTTTATGTAAAAAAAGCGTGGGTTGCTCTTCACTCACTGTTCATATTGATATTAAGATAACTGATATCAAGAACCACATGAAATATACTTTACCTGTGAACATAACATCTTTTAGCAGTAAACAATAAGAAAACTTCTGACTGTTCATCATGTCTACCTATGTGTGTTATACTAATAAAATGCTCTGGCCGACCCTTGGGCGAGAAGCGTGTATCCCTGTCCAAACCTATTTTGTTTACTGCTTCAAATCAATAAATAAAATAGCTAAAATTGTTAGAGGAGTACATCATTGATGGATGAGGTAATAAAAGACCCAGATAACAGAACTATATAACTATAAAGAAAAATAATTTAAAAAAATTATTTGCTTCTTTAGCTCAACATGAATGAATGAATTGTAACACCATTAAGTATTCTTAAATAAATTGGTAAATGTGTCTTGCTGCACGGAGTTATTCAATGAGAATTACAAGGCTTTGAAATATATATATATACAGGGTGTCCCTGGACTTCCTCTTTTCCTCTCAGGAATGTATAGATGCGGTCAAAATATCACCAGTACTTAATATTACTTTTGTTCCTAAAAGCCTCCGTTACCAAGTTACGGGCCCTCAAAGTTACAAAATGAAAAGTGTTTTTCTTTGATAACTTTCAAAGTGAATATTCAAAATAATCTAAATTTTGATGATTGACTAAACAAATGAATTCCTTCGATGAGCTTTCATGCAGGGGTCAGTTGTTTTGCTACAAAGTCAGGAACGGACTACCCCTGATGGTCCACACCCCAAAACTTTGAAATGACAGATAAATGTTTAATAGTTTTCAACAAAATAAGGTTACGTAGACAATTTTCTGAATAAAAGTACTCGTGTGGAAAGTCGATCGAAACAACGATTCTTAACAAAAATGCAGTTTTACTCGACGACATCAAACCCGATCGTCCACCATTATTTGAAATGAAAAATTTTTATTCACTGATGAAGCAGGTTTCAGTAGAGATGGAGTAATCAACTCCCATAATCTCCACATAAGGGTCGAAGAAAATCCCCATGGGATATTGCAAACCAAACACTAACGGAAATTCAACGTGAATGTTTGGGCTAGTATCATAGGAAACCATCTTATAGGACCATTCGTTCTACATGACCGATTGAATGGAGAACGATATTTGGAGTTCATTCAGAACGATTTGAATGGACTTTTGGAACATGTTCTATTGCAAACCCGAAGAGATATGTGGTTTATGCATGATGGCGCTCCTCTTCATTTTAGTTTGATTGTGCGGGACCATGTGAACCAGATTTTCCCCAATAGATGGATTGGTGGATTGGATTTCTTTCTGTGGGGGCATCTAAAAAGCCTCGTTTACGCTACAGAGATGCCTTGTTGAATAGAATTACATTACATTGTGAAGCCATACGAAACGACCCTGGCATGCTATTTCAAGTGCAGGGAGGGTGTTTGCGCCGACTAAGAAAATGTATTGAGAGAGACGGGGGTCATATCGAGCAGTTTTTGTAGCGGATTTTGCATTTCTGTTTGTTCTTGAGGCTAGCGATTGATTATTCACACCATGAGTTTTGTAAGGTGAACGTATTTGCATGATAAAAATTCGTTATGAACATTGTACCTATCATTTCTATTTTCATTACAAATTAATCTTTTCGAATAATGGTGGACATCTCAGGTAGGATGTCGTCGAACAAAAATGCATTTTTATCAAAAATCGTTGCTCCGATGGATTTTCTACACGAGTACTTTCATTCAGGAAATTGTCCAGGTAACCTTGTTTTGTCAAAACATATTAACAAATCCTAGTCATTCCAAAGTTTTGGGGTGTGGACCATCGGGGGTAGTCCGTTCCTGACTTTGTAGCAAAACAACTGACTCCTGCATGAAAGCTCATCGAAGGAATTCATTTGTTCAGTCAATCACCAAAATTTAGATGATTTTGAATATTCACTTCGAAAGTTATCAAAGAAAAACATTTTTCATTTTGTAACTATGAGGGCCCGTAACTTGGTAACGAAGGCTTTTAGGAACAAAAGTTATAGGAGGTACAGGAGATATTTTGATCCCATCTATACATTCCCGAGAGGAAAACCTGTATGTATATATATATATATATATATATATATATATATATAAATATATATATATAACAAACCTGCAAGATATTCAAGCGATTTACTATACACAGAAACACAAATATTAGATATCAGGCAATTATACAGCGTACAAATAGGATGTCTAATATACAAAAACAAAACTGAACATGACACCCCAAACCATCCATACGCGACGATGTTGGTGCCTGTTACATTACATACCAGTTACCTCTAAATCCATAGGACAGAGAAGCTACTGGTATCTAGCACCGAAATTATTCAATTACCTACCAAAAGAAATCAAAGACGAAACTTCACTAAAACGCTTCAAAAAACAACTATTAGCATTTGTAAAGAAAAATAAAAGAACTGATATTCATAAATTGATTGAAGGATCATAAAAAAAGGGAGATTTAACTAACCTAACCTAACCCCAAAAAATATAGTATTATATGCTCACATTTATCTACATCAATCCCATAGAACATTTTACTCTTATTACATAATTGTTTTTATCTACACTATATTATTTACCACTATATACAACACCTCTGCAAATATTGTTATGTTTATTCATGTTCGTATTTTAAAAATGTATTCTTTTATGCACCTATTTATCTATTTTATCCCACAGTAAAAATTGTTCTTACTATATTTATTGATTATTATGGCAATAATGTAATGTTTATCTATGTCATATTTATATTTATATATCTTAAAATTGTTTATATTAGATTCCCACATACAAGTATGTATAAATTTTCTACTTTTTTTCTTTAATGAATAAGCAATTTATTAATATTTATATTTTATTAATATATATTATATATATATATATAGTTATATATATATATATATATATATATATATATATATATATATATATATAAGTGTGACCCATTTAAAATGGAACCACCCCTGTAAAATAGGCATTTTTCAGTCATTCTCAAAATTTGAAAATTAAGCGTCAAAAACTGTATCTTGACATAAATTTTCATAACTTTAGTTTCATTTCCAAGGCACTCGATGGTTTTTTTTCTTCGTTAAAAACGGCAAAAGTTTATTAGGCAATCTTTGTTTTGAAATTTGACTACACCACTGGATTCGTAGTCGTTATATATGAAAACCATGAAAATTTCATAAAAAAATATTGGTTAACAACGAAGTTACAACAACTTTAATTTTGGAAACAAAGTATTTGATATTAATTTTCATTTAGATTATAGACATATTTGAAATCTGGCAACATTGCCGATACAAAGTAGAACACCAGTGAATTTGTACAGCGAAAATCCGAAGTCAATAGCTCATTCCATTCTACAGTTATAACTCCTGAAAGTATGGTAATGTGAGCGATTTCTGGTGAAGCGATTTTGTAATAAAAATCTAACTACGCCACTGGATTTGTGAATTATATTCCATCAAAATCATTTATTTAAGTTTAGGTCATAAGTTATTCGAAAATAACAGAAAATTTTTTTTAAAAATTAAAAGTGTATTCGAAAATAACAGAAAATTAAAAATTCATTTTCAAGTATTTTAGAAAAGGTATCAATAATTTGAGGAAAGCTGAACTAATACATTGGGCATAGGTACTGTACTAAATCAATAGTAGGCTGTGATTTAGTACACCACAAATCGCTCACATTACCATACTTTCAGTAGTTATAACTGTTGAACGGAATGAGCTATTGACTTCGGATTTTCGCTGTACAAATTCACTTGTGCTCTACTTTGTATCGGCAGTATTGCCAGATTTCAAATATGTCTGCAATCTAAATAAAAATTATAATCAAATACTTCGTTTCCAGAATTACAGTTGTTGTAACTTCGTTGTTAACCAATATTTTTTTATGAAATTTCGATGGTTTTAATTTATAACGACTACAAATCCAGTGGTGTAGTTAAATTTGTAAAAAAAATTGCCTATAAACTTTTGCCGTTTTTGACGAAGAAAAAAAACCATAGAGTGCCTTGGAAATGAAACTAAAGTAATGAATATTTGTGTCAAGATACAGTTTTTGATGCTAAATATTAGAAAAAAATATTTTTGAGATTGACTGAAAAATGCGCATGCTACAGGGATGGTTCCATTTTAAATGGGTCACACTGTATATATATATATATATATATATATATATATATATATATATATATATATATATATATATATATATATATATATATAATATATATATATATATATATATATATATCCAATTTGTTGTCTCATCTCTCCTCTATTACCCTAACTATGAAAGTATGAATTGAAAACGTATGAAAAAGTCAACATTGAAAGCATCACAAAGTTTATCGATCCGAAAAAATCGGAAGGGTGTTACTAGCTAACATATTCTCCAACCAAATCTTATCAAATAATATATGGGAGCTAATTGAAAAACGTGAGATAGAAAATAATAATTCGATGAGAAAAAGAAAATATACCTACTGAATCAAACAATTTGAGAACACAATCGATCCGTTAAGAAAAAACTCAAGGAAAAAATTGACCAACACAAAACAAGGTAAAACAAGTATCTGAATCTAATTCTATGGATGCATACTTTGAAGTGGTGCGGAATAATTATTGTGCGAGACTCCTTTATTATCTCTTAATCTTCTGATGGAGGGACCACCATTTTTCTTGGGAATAATACACTTCTGCGAGACCACTTCAATTGGAATCAATTTTGAAGAATCAAAATATGTGCTATGTTTATCAAGTATTGTATCCACGATTTTGTAGTTTAGAGCTATCAAAAATTATTTTGCGCAGTCGTTCTATTTTCATCGATTTCAACTCGTTGCTATCACCGATGATAATCATAGCTCTAGTTATATTACACCCGATAAAACTCATAGAATACTTGTAAAATCATTAACTATTATGAAACTTATAGGGAATTTCCTATGAGACTCATATGGTGATAGTAGCAACTCAATGGTTCCTCAAATTAAACGTAGGCAAAATAAAACACATTATTGCGTCCCTAACTACAAAAAACTGTCAAAGAATAATAAAATTATGGCCACATGACCCCTAAAGTACCATCATAATGGTAACCCATGTCCTTGTTCGACTAAAAGCTACATTAAAATGAGATTTGTTTCCAGAATGATAATTGAAATCCTTGGATTATAATGTTTTCATCATAATTGTAATACATTTACTCTGTGCGAGACTTGACCTGAATATTTTTTCAAGAATTGTATTGAAAATGGAAAAAGCAAATTAGATACACTTCAATAGGCATATAGCTATTATTTCATCACCTATTGTGAATTAAGTAATATAATTCAACATGAACAAACTACAACTAGATTTGTGTTAATAATTTCAATGCGCTACTACGACTTAACATAGAAGGAAGTACCTGTGTGAAAACAGCAGCCAAAAGATAGCAGCCAATTTGCCAAAGATTGCCGAACGTTCAGTGGCGTCAGACTCAAACTTTATTTGTGGTTCAGCGAAGATAAAAAAGTACTGTCCTCATTTTCTTCCTTACAAAATGGAAAATCATGACATACTAATGAATTTCTTTCAGAATGATTCCCAACACCATTTAATCCAAAAATGATAATTCTGCAGCATGGTGGAATTATAAAGTGCCAAGCTGAAAACCGTCTCAATAAAAGTGGATACATATCATTCTTCCCTATACAGAGAATCATTTCGTGTGAAAAAAATTCCTGCATTACTTGCAGAGGGGGTAAAATACCAACCCCAATTTAAAAAAAACTATTTTGGGGGTGAGACCTTAAAATGCCCCAACAAAATTGACTACAAATCATTGTTGACAATGCAGAGCATCATTAAGTGTTGAAGAAAATTCTCGCATTACTTGCAGAGGTGGTAGAATACTAACACAAATTTAGAAAAAATCGATTTCGGGTTTACCCCCAAAATATTTTTTTTTAAATTGGGTTTGGTATTTTACCCCCTCTGCAAGTAATGCAAGAATTTTTTTTTTACACCAAATGATTTTCTGCATTATCAAGAACGATCTGTGATTACTTTTGTTGGGGCAGTTTCAGGTCTAACCCCTGAAATCGTTTTTTTTTTTAATTGGGGTTGGTATTTGTAATGCAAGAATTTCACACGAAATTCTTCTCTGTATAGGGAAAAAAATATGTATCCACTATCGTTCAGACAGTTTTCAGTTTGGCACATTATAATCCCGCCATGCTGCAGAATGATCATGTTTTGGATGAAATGGTGTTGGGAATCATTCTGAAAGCAACTCATAAGTGTGTCACGATTTTCCGTTTTGTAAGGAAGAAAATGAGGACAATACTTTTTTATCATACCTGCATCATAATCCTTGTTTTATGAAGTAAAAAGCGTGCGAAATGTCAAGATTAAAACACGCCGTGTTTTAAAGGTTGCTAGATAACAAAAACAAGTCCAACTTTCATATCAATCATATGAACTGTCAAATAAGCTTGTAAACAAGACATATGTCCATTACATACCTGATTAGATGTATTAAAATATAAGGAACATTATCCTGACCTAAAATGAATTTCCAGCATTGTTATTGAAGTTATGATGCAGGTATAATAAAAAATAGCGTATGATACACGTTATAACTGCCTTCAAAGCACTTGCAACGTTGAGTGCACTCCACTCCGCGTCGTGCCCTCAAACTCCAAATAAATTTTGAGTCTGACGCCACTGAACTGAATCTTTTGGCTGCTGTTTTCGCACAGATGAGGAAATTGTGTCATATTGACCTAGATTCTTTTCCAATTTTGGGAAGAAACTCTGAAATTTCCAAAATCGCTGTCTAGATATTCTTTAACCATATTTAAAACTGATTATTTCTATGCATCACGAAAAAAAACGGGGTGTTGCCATAAGAAATTAAAATTTGTCCTGAATATTTTTTAGGTAGTCTCGAAACTTAGAATATTTCGTAGAATCAATAATATTGGAATATATCAACTCTTCTTCAGTATGTTCAACAATCTTGAAAATTTTATAATTCTACTCAAATAATTCTATAATTACGAAATATGCGAGTGTTGTTGAAATACTTTCTCTAGTTTCTCTGCAGGTATTATTGGTACAGAAAAAAAACGATTTTTTTGCCGAAACGTAAAATCGGATCTTTTGAGAATACTACCGGAAATTTTGGGTACCGCTGCTTTTCAACCTACTTTAATTTCTGAGGAGGCTCGATACGTGTTCATAAAAACAAGATTATGAGAAGAACAATTTCATACATTCATTCTGGAAAGATTGCTTCTTGAAAATGTGTTTCCCATTTCTTTCGGTCTTCCTGATGATCGTGGAAGCGTGAAATAGATTTTCGTCGACAAAAATGTATTGAAGACCTAGTGAATGCGATGTCTCTCCTGCGTCAATGTTACGAATGATTTCTGGTGAGTACTCTCTTTTGGAAAACATTCTTCTTTGCCTCATTCATCTTTATGAGTTCTTAATTAAGACTGGAATAGAAAATCAAATAACTATCTGAATGAAAATGCAAATTTTCAATTTCAGATTTTTTTTTTTGAGTTAGGGCCTTTCAGAATATCTATCAGATGTAGTTCAATGTCCAGCGTGGCTTTAGCCGGGGAAGTAGTTGTTTTCTGTTAGACATTCACAAAAAATAACTTCATTTTAATCGTGGATTTTTCAATTCACAGAAAAATCTTTCTATCAATATTCAATTGAGAATGTTTCCCTTTTCAACATGAATACCCACAAGAGGTTATCTTGACGATGGAAGATAGTGACTAAAGTTTATCTTTCAGTCGCAGATGATTCCACATCTGATTTTATGAACATCCTGTTTATATTTTCAACAAATCAATCTATCATACCCCATGACAGGTTTTAATGTCAGAAAACACTAATTTCAAAGTGTCTCTCCAAAAGAATAGATTCTAACTTTTTCCATCTTTGCAAAGTGAGATTGCTTCTTGAAAATGTGTTTCCCATTTCTTTCGGTCTTCCTGATGATCGTGGAAGCGTGAAATAGATTTTCGTCGACAAAATGTATTGAAGACCTAGTGAATGCGATGTCTCTCCTGCGTCAATGTTACGAATGATTTCTGGTGAGTACTCTCTTTTGGAAAACATTCTTCTTTGCCTCATTCATCTTTATGAGTTCTTAATTAAGACTGGAATAGAAAATCAAATAACTATCTGAATGAAAATGCAAATTTTCAATTTCAGATTTTTTCTTTTGAGTTAGGGCCTTTTCAGAATATCTATCAGATGTAGTTCAATGTCCAGCGTGGCTTTAGCCGGGGAAGTAGTTGTTTTCTGTTAGACATTCACAAAAAATAACTTCATTTTAATCGTGGATTTTTCAATTCACAGAAAAATCTTTCTATCAATATTCAATTGAGAATGTTTCCCTTTTCAACATGAATACCCCACAAGAGGTTATCTTGACGATGGAAGATAGTGACTAAAGTTTATCTTTCAGTCGCAGATGATTCCACATCTGATTTTATGAACATCCTGTTTATATTTTCAACAAATCAATCTATCATACCCCATGACAGGTTTTAATGTCAGAAAACACTAATTTCAAAGTGTCTCTCCAAAAGAATAGATTCTAACTTTTTCCATCTTTGCAAAGTGAGATTGCTTCTTGAAAATGTGTTTCCCATTTCTTTCGGTCTTCCTGATGATCGTGGAAGCGTGAAATAGATTTTCGTCGACAAAAATGTATTGAAGACCTAGTGAATGCGATGTCTCTCCTGCGTCAATGTTACGAATGATTTCTGGTGAGTTTTTAAAATTGTGGAAGCGTGAAATAGATTTTCGTCGACAAAAATGTATTGAAGACCTAGTGAATGCGATGTTCTTCTTTGCCTCATTCATCTTTATGAGTTCTTAATTAAGACTGGAATAGAAAATCAAATAACTATCTGAATGAAAATGCAAATTTTCAATTTCAGATTTTTTCTTTTGAGTTAGGGCCTTTTCAGAATATCTATCAGATGTAGTTCAATGTCCAGCGTGGCTTTAGCCGGGGAAGTAGTTGTTTTCTGTTAGACATTCACAAAAAATAACTTCATTTTAATCGTGGATTTTTCAATTCACAGAAAAATCTTTCTATCAATATTCAATTGAGAATGTTTCCCTTTTCAACAGGATACATTCATTTGAGAGAATATATTGAAATCAGGGATCAGGAATAATGAATTAGTTACAATTTTCAAGCACCTTATGAATATTGAAATCTCTCATGAGACAGAACTTCGGACGTCTCTTGTAAAACACTTGCAATTTGTAACGAAAATATAATGAAATTGATTTAAAAAAAAGTACTTTCGAATCTGCTACTCACAAAATAACCTTGAACAATTAAAGACATTATGTTTTTCTCCTTACTGCATTTGTATTAAATCTTGTCTGGATTTTTTTTAACATTTTTAATTATTTTCAGTTGATAGATAATCTCCGACTCCAAAAAAACCCACCTACCAATTTTGAATAGAATCGGTTCATAATAACAAAACACGTCGCCATGTTTGACAAAAAAATCATGATGTCCGACCCTAAAAACCCCCACACACCAATTTTGAATGGAATCGGGCTATAATCACAAAATTCGTCGTATCTTGGAGCCGCCATCTCGAATTCGTGGATTTTGACAAAAAAATCATGATCTCCGACTCCAAAAACCCGCACATACCAATTTTCATTGGAATCGGGCTATAACCACAAATCTCGTTGCCATATAGGAGCCGCCATCTTGAATTTATGAATTTTGACAAAGAATTCGTGATCTGTTTCCGAAAACCCCCAACCAATTTTGAATAGAATCGAACCATAATCTTTCGCCATATTGGAGCCGCCATTTGTTTTTTTTTTCTAGCATAAATTCCATAATGCATTGCCACCGGAATTATGCCAAATTTCACGTTGATCGGACAACTAGAAGTGGGTCAAAATTCACTTGCAAGATTTGAACTAAACATACGTAGAGTTCCGTACCAAAGGTGGAAAAAGTAATTATTTCGATAAAGAAACAGGTAGATTATTTTTGGGTATGAATTTTTGTAGAACAAATTGGGTAACATTGAAATTATTCCATGTGAATATCAAATAGAAGCTGATTAGTGTAGAATTCTAAAAAAAAAAAAAAATTACCTAAACTGAGAAAAATTTGTTGTTTACTCCATGGCACCAGAAGTATTGATACAAAAATGAATATTGTGGTGAGATTTTCACTGGCTCATGTTTCCTTTTTACTTGACCGGCCCCCCTAGTGGTCAAGTAATAGGTAATCGGTTTTGAAGTCCACCGAGACGATTGAGACCATTTCCAGAGGGAAGTTTGTCTGTCTGTCTGTCTGTGTCTCTCTGTAATCTTCCACGATAACTGCCGAACCGGTTAACCTACAGGCCTGAAATTTGGTATGGAGATACAGTTTCTGGCCCGAACGTGACCGTTAGTTTTTGGCTGTCATCTGTCAAACAGAAGTGTCACCATTAACAAATGACAGAAACTATAGCGCACGGAACTTGACATGCAATATGGCATTTGCAAGCGCTTGAAAAACTGTATCCAGAACAGTCAAAATTATTCATTCAAATGGCATCAGTCAAGAATAAAAAAATAGCAAAGTTGAAAACTTTGCCATTCAAAATCTATCCAATGGAACTAAGTTCGGGAGGGAGCAACATAACACAAAAATCAAATTAAGTCAGTGTGGGAGCTTTCCCCGTTTTCCATCGTCTGGCGCTACGAATGTTTAATTTTCCTCCTGGGCGTTACCATCCGAGACTGCCGCTCACCCGCGCTTTGACTACGACTGGTGCAGGACCGCTCAATTGACTGGGGTCAAATATCTCAGTTGGTCATTTGATCGGTAAATTGACTGTTGAATTGACCGATCAAATTAACTTCATACAGCCCTAAAAAATCAACGTTTTATTTCAAAATAACCCGAGGCTCGTGGCGGTCAAGGTCTGGGGTGTCCCACAGCTGATTTTTCACTCTCTACAAAAGTAAAATATAATTTTACCATTTCAATTCTTGAAAGTTAAATTTTGCTTTCCTTAGATTTTGTCCATAAAATTATTATAGACAGCCATGTATGAGGGATAGGAGACAATTCATATTCGTATATGAAAATAGTTTGAAAATGGCAGAACAAAATAATGAAATGAGTTTGTACAAACATTGCAATTATACGACGATACCATATTTCCTTGTGACAAATCATGGACACTTTTAAATAAAAAGCAAATTGCAAAATCTTTATAGTTTTCAAAAAATGATATAATCATATTGTCCGGCTGTACCATATTTATAGAGAACTACTATGAACAGGAACTCCATCAGGTTTCCCTTCAACAAGTATTTTTTTAATTATATTAAATGCAATGAAATACCTGTGTTTAATTTAAAAAAATCATATGGCGTGGACATGAGAAGGAAAAGAAAAACAGTACACAAACTAGAGTCTGGTGTAGTGAAAACAAAAATGAGGATAGCTGCTGTAAGTATAGTGTTGAAGGAAGAGACAGACTTATTTTTAGTACTATTCAATGCTACATATACCTCGCAGCAAACGAAATGATTTGTGAAATGTCACCATTGATAGTGATTGGTGATTCCAAAGCGACTCAAATACAAAAGTAAATTGAACAAAACATGATGTATTTGTCGCTTTTCTTGAAATTGAGATTTGAATTTGAATGTGATTGAGTTTTAATGCTGGAAATTTTTACGCATTTGAATTCTAGTAATTGTACTCCTTGAAGCTTCGTTCTTTTGTGTAACTGAAACCAAATAGTATGGAAAGCGATTGTAAAGCGTTCTTGATCGAAGTATTATAGAGGACAAATTATTTAAGACAAAGGGTTGTACCGATCATAACTCACTTTTCAATCATACTTATAGTTGAAATTAAAATTTGGCTTTTGTTAAAAGTTAAATGTTAAAGACTTTTATACCTTATTGGGTTATGGTTATGAACAACTTCAAACATATTTGTGAATTTGAAGTATATAGGTGAAATTAACAATATTCTTACTTATACTTGTGGTGTCAACTTGAAAATGTAGTTTTTTTAATTTCAAAAATCGAGTAGGTATTTTAAAAAGTTATTATTTTTTGAATTAACATTAGTTTAGCGCTTCAAATGGTAGGTGCATAGAAAGTCGGACAGGATTAAAAGAGTCCTAAGTGGTTTTAGGTAAAACTCCACATCGATAGCATAATAATTTTAGCTTTGACAGGTTGGCGTTTAACTTGAACTATTCCAGCATCATGTTTCTGAAAAAAAGCATGTATCTAAGGATCGCCAAACCCTATTACTTTATATTACCATCAATACATTGGAAGCAAACTATTTAAGTCCTGGTTTATGGACACCGGTGCAGCCGTAACTGGTCAGGTTGACAAGAGTCTTATCGATATCTGAGCCAAGCAACGTCGGGCGCGTTTAGTACTTGAATGGCTGACCACCTGACAAGGAAGGTGCGCGTAAAATGCCCTAACAACTGTAGCGTAGTAGCATATTCGCAGCTGCAGCCGTATTATCAATGAGCACGAGATAAAACAATAGATATGCCGTCCTTCGTATGGGACGTTGAGATGGCGGTCCCGAGTTCATAGATGTTGAGCTCGTTAAAGAACCCTACCTCTGAAACAACAGAGGATTCCGCAAAATTTCCGGTTGGGGAATGTGCTCACCGGCGTCGGTGTTTAGCCTTGGTCGCAGAAATAGGCCGACGTTAAATAAGGCAATAAAAAAAATCCTGGTTTGAGGGAAAGCTGTTACCAAAAATAAAGCCAAACAGTGTAATTGTAGTATTAGATAACGCGTGCTATTATTTTAGAGTGGTTAGGAAAACACCTACATAATATTCTAATAATGCCACTATTTCAGAATTTTCAGAAGCAGAAGATCGACACTACGAGAAACACTATACAACATATCATCTATTAAAAATATTCAATACAAAGATAAGAAAAAAGAATATTGTCACGAACCTGGGTTCGCTTTTTATTTATTTATTGAAACAATACTAGAATGATTACTATACGTTTACTCCACTTTGAAAAACAAAATACAATATTGCACTCTGACACTAAAATAAACACAACAGCGCTGTACTACTTCGAATGAATGGCACAAATAACATCAATAAATAAGAGCTGAACTCTGTCGCGTGCGATCCGCTTAATATTCAAAAATATATGTCTAGAACATCCCGAGAAGGTCATCTCCGGAACCATCTGGCTTTTTCGCGATGATTCTGTGACGTCATCGGAAACCCCCAACGGCCACATCGTCTAGCACGCGCGAGATGAACAGAGGCGGACTCCACTAATTCCGTAATAATAATTTGTTGATCAAAGGACACTTAAAAATGGTCATAGGTCCTGTCCTCCGTTTGCTAACGTATTATTCTGTACTAAACCCAATATAATTTTTGTGGACTCAATCTTCCTAAATATACTGAGTGTTGTAACACAAATCTAGCGGGAATTCAAGAATATTAGTGCCAAGAATTGAATTGAATAAAAATTGAGAAACTATACATGCAGAATGTTCCAATTTTAATTAATACAAATTGAAGTGACTCTGAATCTTATGGCGATGGTGGATTAGAATAGTATCATTTAATAGTGGACCCATAAAATTAGAATTTTAGAATCCGCTAAGGTGAGAAACATACTTTTAAATGCACCTCAATACATAATATTACTTCGCACTGTATTTGTGTTACAAATCCAGACTTGTACACCATTTTTGTAAGTATTTTTTTTTCTATTTTTTATAGTGAATTAGTTGGTGTAGGCCTATCCTAGAATTCTAGCATTAGACCTCCCCCAGCGGGGGTTCTTCATCAATGAGAATGAATTTTCGGAAGGTCTCAAATAATTTATACAATACAGAGAAGCAATCAAATAATGTCCCTACTTTTTCTGCATGCATTTTACTCTGAGCTGCAAAATTCACACAATTACAATGATCCAAGTATCAATAAGAAAAATAGAAGAGAAAATATGGTCAAAATTATATTGAATGAAACTATTTAATTTTTGTTGCACAGAGTAATATCAGTATATTACTTTACATAATTTCACTCAAACTGTGTATTTTATGTTCATTATGTTCATTGCCCTTATTATCTTCCTCGAAATATTCAGTTCAAACAATTGCGCAAAACGAAATAGATTTGTAATTGACATGCTTGTGGAAATTTCGTTAGAACTGACTCCTTTTCCATGAATCGGGGTGAGATTGCATGGGAAAAAGTTCATTAGAGGCAAAATATGAAATGTCCTTTCAATTGTAAAAAAGGCAGACGTCAAAGATATCAATTTGTTTGAAAATATGAACAGATTATTCAAAAATCAGATATGGAATCATCTGCGACTGAAATATAAACTTTGGTCACTATTTTCCATGGTTCCAGATAACCTCTTGGGGGTAATTCATGTTGCAACATTCTCAATTGAATATTGAATGTTTTTTTTTAATTGAAATATCTACGATGAAAATAAAGTTATTTTTTTCTCTCTCTCTCTCTCTCTCTCTCTCTAACAGAAACAACTGCTTTTCCGGCTGAAGCCACGCGGGACATTGATCTTCATCTGATAGATATTCTGAAAGGACCCTAACTCAAAGAAAAAATCTGAAAGCAGAACTTTGTATTTGCATTCACATAGTTATTTTATTTTCTATTCCATTCCTAATTAAGAACTCGTATAGATGAATGAGGGCAAAGAAGAATGTTCTCCGAAAAGGAGTACTCAGCAGAAATCACATGTAACATTACATCACTAGGTCTTCAATTCAATTTTGTAGACGAAAAAACAAATTTTCTGGAAGGCATTTCCCTTTGCAATGATGGAGAAATGTTAAAATAATTTTTTTCGAGTTACATTTTGAAAGGGTTTTTTTAATACATTTATAACCTATCATGGGTTATGATAGATTGATTTATTTGAAAATATGAACAGGGTGTTTATAAAATCGGATATGGAATCATCTGCGACTGAAATAAAAACTTTAGTCATTATCTTCCATCGTTCAAGGTAACCTCTTAGGGGGTATTCATATTGAAAAGGGAAACATCTTCAATTGAGCATTGATTAAAAAGATTTTTTCTATCGAGTCCTCTCACAATATCTTTCAGATGTAGTTCAATGTCCAGCGTGGTTTAGCCGGGAGAGTAGTTGTTCATATTTATCGTAGATTTTTCAATATTCAGAAACGTATTTCTATTCAATTGAGAATGTTTCTCTTTTCATCAAAAATTTCCTTCACATAAACGACTTTAATGTGTTGACACCAAAATTAAATCGATTACGCGAAGTCGCTTACCCCATTACGTAAGATACATTATCAATTCATATCCTCACGACCTTCATTCGAGAATTTTTTCCATCGTGAAATAATTTCGTCAGCATGCAGCATCTTACATCCGCGATGTTAAAGATCCCAACAGTCTGCGACTGCCGTTCTTCGGTCATCGAGTTTCTGAAGATTGCTCGACCTACTTTCGGAATTCTTCGATGCCTATACATGGATTAACTAGGTGACAATTCTCGTGTTTTGATAATGAGAATGAAAAGTTGCGGTGTAATGAACTTCAGACTAGCCCATCTCAAGGCTCTGGCTGAACATAGTAAGTGAAAATTCTGAATATTGTTTGTACTTTAAAAATCTAATAGTTATTTAAAAAAATCGGACTGGTGAATTATACAGAGAAGATTTAACTAAATCATTCTGTTCACTGATTATTCTGTTCAAAATTTTGGGACATTTGTATTTATTGAATTAGGATGCTACATGAATTTTTTTTATAGCTCATTTGGAATCTACGCATATGACTTTATTACTAATTTTTCTTTCCTACGTTTCTCAAACAATTTTTGAGAATGCTATAGCGTTTTGAGAACACCGAGTTTCAAAACGCCTCCATGACCTTGTAGAGAAAGCGTGACGTCACAATACTGTTGGGCCCGTTGATCCTCTCTTCTGCAGTAGGCAGCGAGCACGTGTAGCTGCCGCTAATATTGTGAAGTGTTTATTGTTCGCGTCGTTATCAATATTCATTCTGTAATTTTCAAAATGCCTACTGCAAAAATAAGTTACCGTTGGTGTTATGAACCTGATTCTGATTATGACAATTCAACAAGAAAAACACTGCATAAATTAATTTTTTGCGTGCCCTTCGAAGAAAAAAGGAAAAAAAAGTGGTTTTGTGTTGCTCGTCGCAAGTACATACCAACATAAATACAATTATGTACGTACGAAATTTTAATGGTAAGTTGAAGATACCTAATCAACAAACATGTTTTGGGATCTTAAGATCTTATTATCAGTTTGTGTACCAGGAAAATATGCACGTGGAAGTACAAATTGTAAACCTTTTATAACAATGATTATAGGTGACATATTGGTTAGAAAAAAAAGGATGATTTCATATTTTGTTCCCGAATTGCCACGTAATGGCTGATGTTGGGTCCTAACACCCACATTGAGAAAACTCTTCGACCATGGTCTGGATTTCATCACATCAATACCCAAATTTGAATCCGTCAAGACAGTCTCGAATAGACGCAGATACAATGCAATTGGTACAATTGAAGATCCAATAGATTGCGAGAATATAGATTGGTCCGTGAATATCTTTAATTTAGAAGATAATTATTTCTTCTTGTTAGTTGAAGATGGGGTGGGTAAGAACAAGATCGTATTTTGTGCCACCAAACCTGGAATTGAAGCCATGAGAAACGGGAACAACTTTTCATGGATGGGTCATTCAAAAGTTGCAGTAAACAATTTTATCAGTTGTATAGTGTACCTGTGGACATTGGAAGTAGTAAAGAGGAGACAAACATAATTCCAGCGGTTTATTCCCTTTTACCAGACAAGAAAACGCAGACATATGAGAGGTTTATAAAACTACTAAATACGCGTACGAATTGGAATCCTATTTTAATACATTTTTTTTTGAAGAGCCGGCCATTCTGGCTTTAAAAAGGATATTTCCGAATGTGAAAATTTCAGGAAGTAATTTCCACTTGAATCAGTGTTTGTGGCGGAAAGTCCAGAGCATTGGACTAGTGGAAGAGTATGGTAATGATGAATCAATAAGGTTGCATTTTCGGATGTGTGGTTCCCTGGCGTTCCTTCCAGTCAGTGATGTGGTAGATGGTTGGTTAGGCATTATGGAAAATGCTCCGAATGGTACGCAAATTGATTTATTTAATGACTAGTTCGTCAATAATTGGATGGAAAACCTCAGTTTTCCAATTGGTATTTGGAATGTTCATAACCAAAGACACAGAACAACGAACAATGTCGAAGGATGGCATAACCATTAGAATAGGCTAGTCAATAAACCTAAACCTAACATATTTGAGTTGATATATCCAAACGACATGACCTAAACCTTGAAAGAAAGCGCAGGAAAAAACAATAAGTGAACATTGACAAGTATTGAAAAAATTATTATAAAATATATGGATAGTGAAATCAACTTGTTCGAATGCTTGAAATCTCTCAGTTATGAGAAGGTGGGAAATTATTGTCCGAGAGAAATCATGAAAAAGGTTGTGGGTTCGAATCCCACTTGAGGATGCTTTTTTTTTCTTCAATTTAATAATCTGTCCATAAATTAGTATAATTTGGGTATTTGTTATTTGTTGATGGTACCGATGTGATAGTGTTTCATAACATTTTTATCGTTTTCATTAAACATATTTCTTGGAAACCTTCGAAATCCATTAAGACGATGAACCTCCGAAACGAGACTAATCAAATATTTCTTGACCTCTACATATCCTATGTTTTTTTATAAACATATTTGGCCAATAAGTAGGTATGTACACGTATCTTTAATCTTGCCTAATGAGCGGCCGCAAGTGGTCCGGTTGAAGCAGGTATAGTACATCCAATATCAATCGCAGAAGCTGTTTCTATAGGGAGCAAATAAAAACTCACTTCGCTAACACGAGCGTATATGCGAAGAAACGGAACCAAAAATAATCTGTACTACTTGTATACAGTTTCCGTCGGCACAAAGAGCCCTCTGGTCAACGTGGACTTGAGTGACGGCTGTCTGTTTTACAACCGATTCGTCTGGGCCAATCAAGTCGAACATCAATGCTAGCAGGTGTGTCTATACGACGGGAGGTTATATTTGTGTTTTAATAGCTCTGAAAGATTAAAAACCAGTAGCGTCTGTGGTCTTGGTGTGTGCCGATCGAAATACGTTTTAGGATATTCTAGTTTTGAAAGAAAGAAATTATTTTTCTTTCTTAATGTATTTGTATAAATAAAAGCTTGTCTTTAATTTTTTTTCATTTTTTGTTAATTATGAAGTATTTTTAAAATCTTAAAATGTCTAAATAAAATTAGTTATCTCCGCCACTGCTGCTCACAGGATTCCGCCGCATGACTTTTTTATGCTTCTGCAATTGATATTGGGAAAACTATACTATTCTCTTCGGCCGCAATTGGTCCGACACCATCAAATGAGAGGTCTCCACTAGTAGAATTCAGCACACCATGAAAAATTCCAAATCCAAGATGGCATCCGAAACAAACTGGCGGATCAATCAAAACAAAGGAATTTGACAACTTAGAATCGTGATTCAAGCATGAATCCCGCACCCAAGTCAAGCTTTCGTATCGTTGTCATGGGCTTTCACAAAATGCAAGGCAGCACTGTAGACCTCGCAGTTGTGTATTAAGGATCGAAATTGTTTGAGGAAGGAAAAGCTTACGTGGCACTGAGTCGAGTAAAATCTTTGGAAGGATTATGTATTGAGGAGTTAGATTGCAACAATTTTTTCTGAATTAAGCGGTTTTATTGTGAATAAACATAATAATAATGCAGATAATGTACTAAAAGCTAACTGAAAAATAATTAGGTAGATACCAGGTACCAGTCATCACACCACTCTCCTCAACAATATAGGGCATTGATCAGACTAAAATAAAATCGTAGGAAGGGTCGAATTTCTATTATCTACAGTCAACCGCTCATATCATTATATGTTTTGTATGCATCTTTTCAATAGACAACTTATGCAAAATGTGTGTGAAAGTAAATCCGTCACTATCATCGTGCGACATCACAGAACGACCATTTACATATTTACTCAGGTTACGCTACGCCCCACGATTTTATTTAAGTCTGATCAATGCAATGCCCTATATTGATGAGGAGGGTGGTGTGATGACTGGTACCTGGTACCACCTAATTATTTTTAAAGTAAAACTTCTTTACGCACGCTTGACTTGGGGGTAAGCTGGTAAATACGTGACGAGAGCGTTACGAAAAGTGTGATCGGGAGAGGCGAACGGTCTCGACGCACGCTTGACTTGAGGAGTAAGCTGGTGAATGCGTGGCGAGAGCGTTACGAAAAGTGTGATCGGGCATGGCGAACGGTCACGTCGCACGCTTCACTTGGGGAGTGAGCTGGCGAATGCGTGACGAATTTACGAAAAGTGTGATCGGGCGAGGCAAACGGTCTCGACAAAGGTGAGTGCGTATCTCATACTAGTTGCTGGCGTCGTAGCGTCATATGCAGCGTTCCTTTTTCCTTGTCTATTTTCTCTCACTACTAATACGCGGCATTCTACTCTGGACATTGGGGCGCGTTTGATTATCTGTACTATTCTTGTCTCTCTCTTTCTTTCTCCTTGTTACTCTTCCGTATTTCAGCCTCGCGTTTCTACAATTTACTTCAGCAAATTTTTAAAATAGGATAACATAAAATTCCACTAATACGTCAATAATAAAATACTTATTAATTGTAGAGGTTCACCATTACAAATGATTGGTGACATCGTGATTGAACATGACAATAATAAAATGGAAGTTGATGATGAGAATCCCACTATAGATCATGTACAAAAACAGAGACAAATTATTGGAGTTAGGTAAATTAATTTTTATTTTAATTTTATAATCATTCATGACTCTAATAATAATTTACTAAATTTACCAAACTAAAATTATGAAATTATAGGTTATTAGAAAATTATTATATGTATATGTATATACATGTATATATTATACATATATAAACATATATATATATAAAAAATTTTATTCAGTCTTGGTTAAAGCACATCGTTTTTTTTACCTTCAAGTACATAAAAAAAATACTTATTTTATTTATTAATCATTTTATTGTATGTGTAAACGTTCAGTTCAAATCTTGTAAGTAAACTTTGACCCACTTTTAGTTGTCCGATTAACGTGAAATTTGACAGTTGTTCATAATTCCGGTGACAATGTATTATAGAAATTTTGCTAGAGAAAAAACGAAAAGGCGGCTCCAATATGGCGGATGAGTTTTCTGATTATTGTTCGATTCTCTTCAAAATTGGTACGTGATGGTTTTCCGGGACAGGGATCACGAATTTTTTGTTAAAATTCCTAAATTCAAGATGACCGCTCAAATATGGCGACGATTTTTGTGGTTATAGCCGATTCCAATAAAAATTGGTATTTGGAGGTTTTTGGGGTCGGATATCATGTTTTTTTGTCAAAATCTACGAATTTAAGATGGGGGCTCCAAGATGGCGACGAGTTTTGTGATTATAGCACGTTTTCAATCAAAATTGGTATGTGGGGATTTTTGGGGTCGGATATCATGATGTTTTTGTGAAAATTTATGAAATAAAAATGGCGGCTCCAAGATGGCGACGTATTTTGTTATTATGGCCCGATTCCATTCAAAATTGTTATGTGGGTGTTTTTGGGGTCGGAGATTATAAATTTTTGTCAGAATTCAATGAGATGACGGATTTTATGACTGACTAAAAAGAATTGAATAAAAATGATTGAAAAAAATTAGGAGAAGCTTTTATTCAAATGCACCAAAAAGGAAAAAATAATGTTTTCAATTATTTCTGTGAGTAGCAGATTCAAAAGCTTGCCGCGAACTGAAAATAGGTATTCTGCGCTGCAAGATTTTGAATCTGCTACTCAAGAATAACTACTACTCAAACAATTAAAAAAATTAAGTTTTCCTTTTTAGTGCATTTGTATAAAAGCTAGTCTTGAAATTTTTATTTTATTTATTTATCAATTTTATCGGAAGCGCTGAGAAATTGGATATTTTCTTCTTTTGTAAGGATTTTTTTGAATGTATCCCTCAATGTTTTAAGGACATAAATGTGAAAAAAGGCGCAAAAAGTTTTAATGATTAGACACGATAGTATTCCGTAAGTCTGAGATAGTCTCTTAGTCTAGATAAAAACTATCAGATGGTTAGAAAACTAATTTTTGAAATATTGTGGTATAATATAACATTCACCTTCTCATCCTATTTAAGTGACCAATCATCTCATTAACCTATGGATAGTTTAATCACGTACAAGGTATATGTATGATCAGTATCATAGTCCATTTAACTGGAAGATATGATTCATATTTTTTCCTCAAAATGTATATGAGTGGTATGTATCAGAGTGGTACAGAATGGTTGTTATATTGACTCCGGAGTAACAAAAGAAATCTTAATCCTGTTGTGACAAGTATCCAATGGAAGTCAACGTAGGCAATTGAATATGGCAATCATTTATTAATAAAAAAAAATAAAAAGAAATGTTTGACAAAAAAATTCCAGAACCCACGAAAACAATTGAAAACATAGTGAAAACCCGTCACTACGTGAACTTCAGAAGAAAACTGAAGGCAGCTATAAATAGGTCATCGTTAAGAAAGAATTTGAAGGATAACTATGCCACAAAATAAATTTTTCACAACCAGTTTATTAGGTATTATTAATCAGGCAGCTGTACCGAAAAATCGGAATGATCGTATGAGAAAACTGTCGTGAAACCCCAAACCCGAATTAATTTTTGGGAAAACGTGGAATTGTTGCCAAGATGAATGAAGAAATGAAAGAAGATATTTCACAATTTCGACTTATGGTGATCAAAACAGAGTTCAACAATCATTAAGCCAGAAAATGTCGGAAATTAAATTTTTCCTTATCTATCTTTAAGTATGGTCGATAGCTCATTCAAGTTGGAATGGCGTCTAGACCTGAAAAACTATATATCGCCGATAAAAAGTACTATTGTTAGAAACAAATTAAGATTCGGAATAACAGTGTTTCTGTAAAAGCTCATAATCTATAATTGATATCGTGAACATTCTCAAAAATAAGGAGAATTTCCTCGAAAACAAATTCTGACTCTCGTATCTCTATCTCAATTAGTAATAGGTGTGATGAAATAAGGCTCTGCGCAACAAGCGCAGAGTTATACATATGAAGAAATATACCATTGAATATATATTCAAAAAAGTTCTAGTATCATTCAGAAACTTTATGGAATAATATTATGTGAAGAATATTTTCTTCAATTTGAATTATGATATTGCGAATTAAATATTTTTTTGGGATATTCTCAATGATATTATAGCAATAGATCACAACCAATTTGTTGTTGATTATCTGAGCAAATAACAATTATTTTATGTGAAGTCAAAGATATTAAAAACATTGATTTTCGCAACATGACTGTCGTCAGTTGAAGATTATGATTAAAAAAAATATATTTGAGAAATATACATTTTTCTCATTCTTGGGTTGTTTAAACAATATATCAGAAACATATTTTTTTTCCGAAATAAATCATTTTTATTTTTTTATCGAGTGAAAAATTTGTTATAAAAAATAACGGATTGGATTTTTTTTCAGGTCCTAATCTATAATAGATATAATAATTAGTATTTGAGATTTTGTAGGTCATTAATGAACCTTTCAAACGAATAAGCTATAAAGTTGGTATAGCTATTATGAATCATCAGTTACACGCATTTGTTTTTTATTTAATTTTTTGAATTATTCAGCCTTCAATTGTTTATCTTGTAAATAAATGAAAAAAAAAATGGTTCTGACAATTGGAGGTAATCTGTTGACCTAATCTCATTAAGTGTATGAGAAGTATCCGCAAAGACAAAAATTTTTGGCGACTTTACTGAATTAATTACACGAATTTCAATCAAAACGATAACTCCCAAAATTGTTTAATCAACAATATTAACAACTATTTGGAAATCGATTTGTTTTTTCGACTTATATTTTCCCTTGGAGTGTCTGAATACTACTATTTTTTTTATTTTCAAATGTATATTTAAGTAATTTTTTATTTTTATTTTGATTACATCTAATATCAACTGAGATTTCCAGGAGTCCAGAACTTTCGTATATGAAATTTCCTATTATTTAGGAATTTTCACAATATCAATTAAAGTTTTTGAGCAATTATCGAATAACTTTTTTCCGGGTCTTAATTTTTCTATAGCAATCGTAATTTTCAACGGCCAGATATAATTTTTAGAACATTAGTCTGAACTTCATTCCGAATCGAATGAGCTAACGACCATTTTGAGTCTGATCTAGGAGGATTTGAAGTTGTTAACTATTCTGACAAGAGAAATTGAGCTTCAGTCTCAAATTGCCCGAATATTGTTGTTTATTATTTTATTATTGTTGAAATAGAACGAATTATGTAACTTATTGTCACCAATATTCTTGAAGCTTGAACAATAAAAAGAGACGAACAGTACCCACAGATATTTCTGCATAACGAGCAAACTGCACATAAAACTAGGTAGTGTAATGTAATGATTATTGCGTACAAATTACATAACTTTCATTGGCTTTGTTATATGGGAGAATTATAAAGCATTGTTTATTCCAAGTATTGTGGGAAATTAGTTGTAGACGAATTAGTCGTGGTTATTGTGATGATGTTTGATATCATAACAACTGCTCCAACACCAATTTTGGATAAAAACTATAATTACTGAAACACTCCGTTTTATAAGGTTATAGTGTATGATCAGAAAATAATGAAAACCGCCAACAAAAGCCTCAGACAAAGAGTGTTCCAGACCAAAGCAACGAGAATTAATTCACACAGTGGTACATTATAGAGAATACCATTAATTTTCTTTGAGACTCATGCCCTGATAGAATAAAATCGCCACCATTATACGCTTCCCAGGGGCATACGATTATTGAAACAACATTGGTTTGGTGTTATGAAAACATGGGCATGAGATCGTGAGGAGAATTGGAGAGATAAAAATTGGAACATTTCGCCTCCAAAATATAATCTACCAATGATATGAAAATATTGGTACATTTCAATTCTGTTTTTCCTATATGACGATGTTGGACCACAATCGATATATTTTTATTACAATACAGGCGTTTTTGTGATGTCTTAGTTGGATATAAGGTTACATTATGCATTATTATGCAATATTGAAGTGCAATATTGTCATCATTATCAAACCATTATTATCCAGTGTAGAATATGGTTTTCGGATACTTGTACGTTATTCAACAGATTCACTAAGTTAGATTTAATATTGCTTTTCTCTCCTATAATCGATATGAGTCAAATATTGAAATGCCAATATTGATTATGAACTTTGGAAACAATACGCACACAATAAAGCCTCCAAGATAATGACGAACTATTTAAAAAATATGCAAATAATCATGCACTCGTAATTTTAAATTAATTAAAAAAACTAGATTCAATATTCAAATCGAGTTCTAAAACTAAGACATTTCAATATTAAAAATAATATTGAACAATATTTACAAATATGTAGTTAATTTCAACCAATGTAGTTCCAAAAGCATTACAGCTAAAATTTTACATTTTGAATGTATTATTTTTTCTTTTAAAGGATCAATATCATTAACGAATTCACAATTTATACCAGTAAAAGGTACAATAACTAGACTCACAATAACTTAATGGTTTTTTCAAGCAATAAAATCGGTAAAATCATAAATAGCACATAAGCGAATAGGGGGCGTACGAGATATTTTTAGAGAGAATTGCACATCACCTTGATATGTAAACATTTCAGTGATGACGCTGAGAGAAAAAAATACATTGTCATCGTTTTATTTGGTACAATGTAGAATCTGAATTGGGCCGATATACTGTGTTAACAAATCAAAGAGATGGCTGAGAGGATGTCAAAAGAAACACAATTTTGAAATATAATCTATTATATAGATTATTTCTCACATAATGCTCATCCGAAATAAGTCAATAATTTAATTTAAAGTAGTTCGATTACTCCGAAAGCAGTTGACGCACTTCAATAGGTCTACTACCAGTGAATATACCGTATTCGATGCTCTATCCCTATTTTATTATTACTTTTATTATTCTAAAGGTCACCTGAAATATAGAGAAAAGGGGGCTCTTTCCAATTTATAAACTTCTTCCTAACTATTACCCTTTTCTAATTTGCAGAATTTCCTAACGACGAGTCGATGTCGATACTTCCACGCGTCAATATGGTATCTTACTAGATATACAAATTTTTTTTTTATTGACGTTGACAACCAGTGCATGTCTTTTAACAGTATTAATTTATGTTTATTAGTGCAATATCAGTATAAAGTAATAAGTATATTAACTTTCTTATGCGAGATAAATATATTTTTTTTACGATAACTCACTCAATTTTTTGTATTCCTAAACTTTATAATGTAGCCTATTACTTTTCTTCAATGGACTGTATACATTTATTCGCTATTTTCCTATTTTCTCAGCGGATGACCAAACTTGAATACTTTAGGCCCAACCAAGAGAATAACCAAGGCAAACGACACGAATTCGCGTTGTGTAGATATTTCTCCAAACCGAACATAACGCGCCGAATGTTTTCAGAGTCTTGTCGGTGATGTGGAATTGCTCAAAATAAATACGCTTTTCCAGAGTTCGTCGAAGTAAATACATTGTTTTGATGTTTCGAATAATTACTGAAGGCTTGTAAATAAACCTTCTGAAGCTAGAAATCGTAAAGTGATGACGGAAGAGGATTGTCAGCAGCAAGTCCCTTCATCCGATATGATTCGACGGGCTGTGGAAGATGTTTTTCGATGGTGCTTGTAAGTTGAGGGCAATGTGTAGGCAAATATTCGACACTAATTTTTATTTTGATATATCTGGAAAATTATTACTAATTATTTTGAGTTAGGGAAAGTATAGGGGTTCATTTTTATAATAGATTCGAACCATTCGAGAAGAAAATTGGGGTAAGTATCCATCTGAAGAAGTCAAAATATGAAAGTGGTGCGTGATCCGTACAACCTTCAATATCCATAATAGGTCACAATATATTATTGAAAATGAAATTTTATATAGAAAGATGTGTGTTCGAGAGGTTGTATGTGACACTCTTAGAAATGTAGAATAACTCAAGAACAATTCATTCTGAGGACAAGGATTGTTCCATGAATTTTAATCGAAATCATGAGTTGAATCTAAAAAAAAAACAGTTGTGTGACACCCCAGAACTTGACCGGCTCGTGCCTCGGGCGAATGGGGTTATTTTGTAATGAAACATTAATAAAACAATTTGATCAGTCAATTTAAAAGTCAATTTAACAGTCTATTGACCAAGGGAGATATTTGACCCCAGTTAATTGAGTGGTCCTGCACCAAACGCGGGTCGTCCTAGTCAAAGCCCATGTGAGCGGCCATCTCGGATGGTAACGCCACGAGAAAAATTAAACATTTGTAGCGCCAGACTGGGAAACGGTGGAAAGCTTCAACTGCAGACCTAATATGATTATTTTGTTGTATTGCTTCCTGCCTGAATTTAGTTCTGATCCATCGAATAGATTTTGAATAATTAAATGTTTTGAACATTGACATTTTTTTATTTTTGACGAATGTCAGTTGGAGAAATAATTTTGACAGTTCTGGATATAGTTTTTCAAGGGCTTTCAAATGACATATTGTCAAGTTTAGTGCGATATAGTTTCTGTCATTTCTTAATAGTGACACTTCCGTTTGACAATTGACAGTCAAAACTGTATCTTCATACCAAATTTCAGCTCGATTGGTCAAACGGTTCGGCACTTATCATGGAATATTACAGACACACGCACAGACAAACAGACAGACTTCTCTCTGGAAATGGTCTCAATCGTCTCGGGGGACCTCAAAACGGATATTTCCATCAATATCTCGGTGATCTTTTTTCGCACGATTACATTACTTGACCACTTGAGGGGGGCGGTCAAGTAATATAGTGGAATGTATGATGTTTCATTGAAAAAATATATTGACACTTTCGGAAAAACCGGAAATGTCACCAGAGCGAAAATATTTAAACTTATAGACAAAATGACCTTAAACTTTCCCACCAATTTTCAGAATCTCGCAATTAATAATTTTCCATATACATATAGGTCGCAGCAACTGGTCGAGATATATCCTGGGTGGGAAAAATGTATTGTTAAATTACTCATTTTTGAAAGTAACGGTAGAAAAGCTCAAGATTAGTATCTCTGTCTTTCTATCTCTGCGTCATGCCATTTTTATCTAGTTAATGTAATTTTTAATTAATAACATTCACTGAAAAATATTCAACACGTTGGAAATAATCAACTGCACTTTGCAGGAAAATATACGAAAACAATGAGTAACACATAATTCATCATCTTACGATAAGGAATCATAAAGTAAACATGTTTGATTCATACGGTTCTCGATGAAATTGATAGTTTAATATATTTCTACCCATATAATTACTACATATCTGTTATAAGCCAGAAGAAGATTAATTATAAAATGATAAAATTATATAAGAATCGAGTTCACTCAGGGAGTACTTTTGAATTTTAAATCGGGACAAATCGTCAAAAATAACTCAGTTAAGAATTTTAGTGATAATATCATGAAATAGTTATTTATATTACTAGGGCGGTATGAGCTTCATTACAGTTACGAGTTTGAAAATTCAGCACAGAAATATTCTTCAGCCTGTAGGCTTTCTCTGTTACTAACCACTATTTCAATGAAAAATAATGTCGATATTAGCAAATAAGCTCAGCTGCGAACGTACCTCGATAGAAAATCTGGAGTAAAACGTTTACATAAGAAATTTTTATTGAACGCAGTCGTCAAAAAATGTTAACTCACTAAGTTAAGCCAGTCAATTTAATACAGTTAAATATTAAAAAAAAAACAAGTTATTATTTATTGAACTCTATTAACTTATGAACCTTTCTTTGTTACAGATGGGGCTAATCATTGGAATAGATGGGGCTAATCATTGGAATAGATGGGGCTAATCATTGGAATAGATGGAGCTTGCCCAGAACAAGGAAAAGACAAATCCAACGTGTGACGGCGTCAAAGATGACGGTAGTGTATTCCACATCGAAATTCCGAATACGAAGACGAACATTTGTTCTTTTACTTCTGGTTGACATCGTGCGACGATACAAGTTGCTTTGTATATTAAGCCTGGATCACCGTCGATTTTTTTGTGTAGATTTAGGCAAGGCGTATGTACGGGATAAAATCAGTAAATCCATTCGATAATTGCATTTGAGGTTTTATAGTTATTTTATTGAATGTTTCATGAAAATTAACAGTAATTGTTATGGTTAGGAAATACCGCATATATAAAAATAATGAGAATCCATGGAAAAACACAATTCAATGAATTATGATGGATCGGTCGAATTTGCCTTTTTTTCTGTCAACTTATTACGTCTAATGACACTAGAATATGATCTGGGGGCAACTAATTTATTTTTTCTTACTGACTACTGCTGAATTTTTCGCATCATATTAGTGGGTGGAAATGAGATTATGTATTTAGAAACTTTGTACCCTGGTGAATTGATACAAGAAGGTCTTTAGGGCCTCTTATATTTTACTTTGGGTAATCTATATATTTTAAAACAACCAGAAGTATTGATTTGAGTAGTTTGCTCGTATTTTTTCATATTCATCGGAGATGCTTTTCAACTATAGTATTTACTTGAGTTTCCCTTTATATATTCCAAGCATAAGAGAATCGCTTGCTTTTCGGGGACAATACATTATCCGATGATTCATCCTATCGATTATTATAATCGTATAGAAACAAAACACTCGACACTGAACTATTATCAGGGATATAAACCGAACAAACTTGTAACAATTCTGGAAGTTATATTATTATTAGCATAACTTACATAAAAACTCAATTTCTTCAGCAATTTCTCACCTAATTCAATTAGAGTTAGGAATCCTATTGTATATGATGTTTGCTTCCTATTTTAAGCTAAGGAATATTTTCAGTGGCTCATATTTCTGCAATCTCATTGAATTTGTCAACATTACCTATGTGTGAAAGTAAGAACCAAATTCCTCAACGTAATCCCAATTTAATTTGTCAAATCAATATAAGCTCCTCGTATATTCTAATATGAGCACGTGTCACATAAATTTCGATGGCGAACGCAAAGAAAGTTATTTGATCGTCTTGTACCACTGGATCATTGCCAATGGAAAAGTTAATAAAGGTTCAAGACAGTTATTTCTCTAATACATTTTGTCAGAAACATTAGTTTTTTCCCAAGACAGGTGGAAATCAAATTCGTATTCTTCAATTCACTATTTTATAAGTGAGTTTCATATGTTGAAAATATTACTTCATTAAATTAGTAAAGGTCATATCTCTTTTTATATTCGATTACTTCATAACTGTATTGAGGAAATAATCTGTTTCAGTTCTGAGATATATTTGTATACAAATTTGATGGTGACTTAAAAGTTCAGGAGCTTATGCTTATGAATAATTTACTACTGAAATCAGATTGAATACTCTGTACACAACATAGGTAAACGATAAAATACATACATTTATTCACATAATTGTAAATCACAATGAACTTATTTATTTAGCGAGCAAACTCAAACTGCACAGTCACAAACATGGAAGTAGATTTAAAAATATAACCTTCGCGATTCTTCCTTATAAAACTACGACCTATCACAAGACTTTCTCTTGGCTGCTTCGCAAGGTCGACGAAAAATATGATTCAAATTGATATGAGAATGAACATAGTCAAAAAGATACATTATTTATATATAACAGAGTAGCTTATACCAGTGAGCGGTGAGCGGCTTGGCAATTTCCATGACTCTAACTCCAAAACTAACGGTACTTCCATACAAACTTTCACCCCTTTAGGCATGGAATGTCAAAGAAACCTTTCTTAGTTGTTATCTGTCATTATAAAAATGAGCTATAAAAATTGTTCTCTTCAAGTCCAGCTATTTTGCCTGGGCATTGATGAATCAGACAATCAGTCAGGACCTGTAATTTTATTTGTATAGATTTTTGTTATGATAGATACTAGACGTTCCAGAAAATTTACAATGAAGAAGTCGTTGAAAAAGGAAACATTCTCAATTGAATATTGAATAGAATTATTTTTCTGTGAACTGAAAATCTACGATACAAATGAAGTTATTTTTTGTGATTAACTACTTCCCCGGCTAAAGTCACGCTGGACATTGACCTACATCTGATAGGTATTCTGAAAGGACCCCAACTCAAAAGAAAAAATCTGAAATTGAAAATTTGCATTTTTATTCAGATAGTTATTTGATTTTCTATTCCAGTCTTAATTAAGAACTCATATAGATGAATGAGGCAGAGAAGAATGTTTTCCAAAAGAGAGTAGGTACTCATCAGAAATCATTTGTAACATTGACACAAGAGCGACATCGCGTTCACTAGGAAGACCGAAAGAAGTGGGAAACACATTTTCTAGAAGCAAAGATGGAAGAAAGTTAGGAACATTTCTTTCGGAGAGACACTTTGAAATTAGTGTTTTTTGACATTGAAACCTGTCATGGGTTATGATAGATTGATTTGTTTTGAAATATGAACAGGATGTTCATGAAATAACTTACACTTATTGGCCAATCAATGGAGATTTTTCCGCGACAAAAATAGTACCTGGAAACCGACTGTGCCATCATACGAAAGACGGTAGTGATATCACGTTATGTTTCCTACTCGCAACTATCAATGCTTACTTTGTTATAAACACTTAAAAGCAAATAATCTTCTTTTTTGCGTTTTTTGCTTGTAATTGTAGAAAATCAGAATACAATAAAAGCCCTGGAAAGACTTGATCGGATTATTAGTAACGGAAAAAAACCTGAAAAATAAGCGTTTTTAAAAAAATTCATAACACCGCCATTTTTTTAAGTTGCACCCAGACTCTCCAAGACATAGTAATGATTGACATGTACTTTATGCGTTAAAAACTCAGGTGATGTCGACTCATTAGTTTTTGCCTAATTTCAATTTGATTTTTTTTGTGCACTTTATTGGAGCAAGCGAATATTGATCGAGTAATTTTTATTTAATTATTTTTAGTCATCCATGAAATCCGTCATCTTATTGAATTCTGACAAAAACTGATGATCTACGACCCCAAAAAAACCCACCGGGCCATAATAACAAAACACATCGCCTTCCTGAAGCCGCATCTTGAATTCATGAATTTTGACTGAGAAATCATGATGCCCGACTCCAAAAACCCGCACACAGCAATTCTGAATGGAATCGGACCATAATCACAAAAGTCGTCGTCATCTTGAATTCGTGAATTCTGACAAAAAAACATGATCTTTTGACCCAAAAAATTTTGAGGAATAAATCATGACATCCGACCCCAGACCCCCACATACTAATTTTGAATGTAATCGAACTATAATTACAAAACTCAATCGCCAGATTGGAGCAGCCATTTTGATTTTTCTTTGGCAAAAATTCCATAATGCATTGTCACTGGAAATATGCCAACTTTCACGTTCGGACAACTAGAAGTGGGTCAAAATTCTCTTTCAAGCTTTGAACTGAATACATACATAAATATAAATGTGAAGTTAAATAAAAGCTTGTAAAAACACGATTTTTTGCTCTTAAATGTTCATAACCAATTGAGCAATGATAGTTGTGAGTAGGAAACAGTCGGGTTCCTGGTACTATTTTTGACATAGAATCAGTCGATGTGTGCTCTATCGATTACCCCATTATTAGTGATTTGGTAGGTTGATTAATTCCAATTAACATTGGGTCGAATGTATATTTTGTTCCTATTAATCGTTATTTAAGAATAAAAAATGTCAGGTAGAATCATTTCATATGTAGTGAAAAATAAATAAACACCAAAAACAACAAACAGGAAGGTTAAGGATGACATCTCTCATCAAGCTACAGAATAGAAGAATCCTGTCACTTGAAAATCTGAATAGTGTGCGCTCATCCAGCGATCGAGTACATTATCAAAAAAATCAAGTGACGAATTCGTATCAGGCAATGGTGCAATATTCTAATTCGTCATGAAACAACGACGTGACAAAATATCTAGTATTATTGCTTGAGTTGACCTCATAGTGGACTGTGGCCTTCGCCTGAAGACTTCTTAGCGGAAATTGAAATATTTAACTTTCCCTTCGACCTGACTCACTTCGTAGACGCCGTGTATAATCTTGAGACTGAATGAACAATATCAGCGTTATTTTTGAATCAGCTTCAATGTAAGGTTTTATTATCGAATGCAACATTCTCGTTACCTTAACAGCAATAGTTCTAGACCTTTTTTTGGACATTTCATCATTCAGAGAAGGAAACAAAATAACTATCGATTTCTATAAAAAGCCCTCTGATCGGCAATATCATTGTAATTTACCGTATCCTATCGATTTTATCTTTGTGGTATCGTGACTGACTTTTTTTCGTAGATATCAATTTCAATATAAGTTGTATTGCTAAACCAAAATTATTGTTTTGAATAATTCTGATGGAGAAACCACAATCTTCTACCCCCTTACTCAAATTAGTTTTGGGGTGAGTCAATTGAGAATCGTCACGTTTCTATGTGTTTGATATGTTTATTCGTATATTATAATTTTTTATATCGTAGTGATGTATATGTACATATTCACAACTCTATCCTGCATTCATTATTATATTTGTTATTAAAGCCCTGAAGAAAGTTCGCTGAAACGTCGACATTGAAAATATAAAGCACTGAGTTAGTTGTGCTCCGATACGCCTCTTGCTCGTGATCAGAACAATAATGAGTTAATTTGAAAATACTTAACATTCATCAAAATAGTGAACCTGGAAAATTAATTACCCCAGATAATGAGATTAGATATTTGGATCGCATCACGATCTCACTGTAAAGAATCGATGGCTTTCAGAATAGATATATATATATATATATATATATATATATATATATATATATATATATATATATATATATATATATATATATATATATATATATATATATATATATATATATATATATACAGAGTGACCCATTTGAAAGCGGGCCACCTCTCTAAAACTGTTATTTATTACCCGATACGGATTTATTTTTTTCAGTAGATAGAGCATCAATAGTTTTAGATGAATGCCATAAATTCGAAATAAAAATGAAAATTTCACGGCGTACTTCGAATTTTTTTCAAGGTCAAAAATCTAAAAAACATACTAGCGATTTTTTTGATAAAATTTGACGACGCCAGTAGATTTGTTATGCTTTCAAATGGGTGTGACCAAAATTTCACGATAAAATAATTTTTTTTAACAGAAATATAGCATAAGTAAAATATTCATATCAATATCGAAATAATTCAAATAGTTGTCATATAAATCGCAATTTTGTAAATGATATGGTGTAAAATACTCCTACAGATCATAACAACTCTATCTGGGATATGTTATATCTCTTAGAACACTGCACTTTGTTGTCAAAGAATAGAAATGCACATCTTTACATCCAATAATATAATTACCAATATTAATAACATAAATGAACTACTACAAAATAATGTGTTGACATGACAGTGCCTACACATTGAATTTCGGACTGTTCAACCAAATCTCCATTTAATTCGATACATTTATCGTATCGTTTTCTAATATTAATCATAACATTCGATAATTGGTTTGGGATGATATCTCTGCAAGCCTGTCCTATTTTTTCACGCAGTTTCTCTTTGCTCGTTAAGCGAGTTTTGTAAAATTTTTCTTTAACGAAGCCCCATGAAAAAAAATCCAATGGAGTCAAATCTGGGGATCTGGGGGGAAACTCGATCAATGCACCATATCGCCCTATCCACCGATTAGGAAAATTTTCTTTCAACCAATCTCTCACAATCCTGCTATTGTGGATGGAACAGCTATCTAAATTGAAATATAAGATGAGCCTCTTCTGCCAGCCCTCTTCTGCCAGTGGAATTTCATCCATAGCATTGGAAAATTAGTTTTTCAAAAAATTCAAAGAATTTTGACTATTCAAATTGCTTTCAAAAAAAAGGGGCCAATTATTTTGGTATGTAATATTCCACACCAAACATTTATTTTTTGTGAATACTGTCTTCTGCAATTTATTATCCAATGTGGATTTTCTTCCGTCCAGTACCTTGTATTTTGAGAATTAACTGTTCCATGAATGTTGCCTCGTCATCTTATTATATTTCCTACGATTTCTCCTTATTGTTCCACGCGGTAAGTTAATGTCCAAACTTGCAATTCTCACACTTGTTTTCGGATTATTATTGAAATAATTTCGAATTCGTTCGGAATTATTTCGTCTCTGTCTTTGTACAATATTACTATTCTTCAGGATATGTTTACAAACAGCTCCATACCGATTGAAAATTTGGTTTAGTCGGCCAACTGTAGCTCTGCTAATATTTCGACGCTCCGGATGCATGTTATTGAAAATTCTACATACTTCCCTTTGGGATCTGTCGTTGTTACCACGAAGTCTTACTATTTCAAGTCAAATTATCAGCTATACTTCTTTATTAGTGTAGGTACTTGAGGAGTTATAAACTTCACTATTAATACTGACAAATTTGTGTCTTTTCGCCTATTGTTCTGATAACTTGTTATCTCTATAACAACTAAAGTTACAAAGCCCCCTAATAAAAATAAAATTTTTGAAATGTGGTATCCCAAGCATGTTTGAATGAAACCAAGATTGATATTTGGAATAACTCTCAAAGAAGAACTGCGTGAAAGAATAAGACAGGCTTGCACAGATATTACTCCAAACCAATGATCGAATGTTGATCGAATCTTATGGTTAGTTAGCATTGGAAAATGGTGGAATAAATGTATCGAATTAAATCGGGATTTGGTTGAAAATTACGAAAATGAATGTGTAGGTATCTCATTTCAATCCATTCTTTTGTTGTAGTTCATTTATGTTATCAATATTGGTTATTATTAATTATTGAATATTGATTACTATTTGATGTAGAGATGTATATTTAATTTCTTTGGCAAAAAACTGCAGTGTTCTGATGGACATAACTATCTCCTATACCATGGAGTTACGTTTGGAAGAAACATAATTGGACGCCATTTTGAATAACTGCTGTTTACAGACTCGACTGCTATCGACCTAAAAGAGCATTTCAAACGATATTTCTAACAAGATTATGATTTATATGATGACTATTCGAAATATTTTGATAAAGTGATATGAATTTTACTTATGCCATATTTCTGTTGAAAAAAATAATTTAATCCTGAAATTTTGGTCACACCCATTAGAAAGCATCACAAATTCAATGGCGTCGTCAATTTCCATTAAAAAAATCACTAGTATGTTTTTTTGGATTTTTGACCTTGAAAAAAATTTGAAGTAGGCCGTGAAATTTCTATTTTTATTTCTCATCTCTCATCTACTAGAACTATCAATGCTCTATCTTCTGAAAAAAAAAACTTCTGAATCGGATAATAAATAACAGTTTTAGAGAGGTGGCCCGCTTTCAAATGGGTCACTCTGTATATATATATATATATATATATATATATATATATATATATATATATATATATATATACATATATATATATATACAGGGTGTCCGGTAAACCTTGTACAATATTGGCACTGGTGATAGACCAGGTCATGACTGTTCAGAATATCAGAATTTCACCTCAGTAAAAATCTCACCGTTTTCGAGATAATGGGCATATTTTGAATTTCTGGCAAATCGCTACCTCACCTTGGATTTTTGAGTGCCATGTCTACAAATAAGACTAATTCAAATATCTTTGCTGCTGAAGATTACTGATGAGTGATGCTTTCAGACGTACAAAGCAGTTTTTCAGAAATTGATACAATTTTTCGAGAAATGGGGGTAAAATGCCAGATTTGATTTTCACCAATTTTTTGTTAACAACTTTGACATTATTGTCTGAAGAAACTATAACCATGTGGAGATGGAAATGTATCACAAGAAATTGAGCATTTTGTCCAGACTCTAAAATGGTATGTAACTTGTTATAATTATTTTTGGTATTCCGATTATATTATAGTGTGGTGTTATTCTGAGCTAAAATCAACTCTTACGACTTTGTCGGTAATGTGTTTAATTTTTATCTTATCAAGATGAAATGATGAAATAATTATGAGTAATAACAAATCAATTGCTTAGAAGCATTAATGAAATGTAAAAAAGTAAATACTAATTGAACGTTTTCTTTAATTAAAATACAATGTAAACCACAATATCTATTATTCGGCATCGCACTGAATGATATTACAATAAATGTTCGAATTGTTTCCCATCCGATCTTATGCAGATACGACATCTTCTCAAGAAGGACCTTTTCAAATGCGTTATAGCCCCCGAATCAGCGATTCTCTGAACGGCAGTGTGAATACGCCATCTCAATTGTTCCACGTCAGTTATAGGTGGGGCGTAAACTAGTTTTTTCAAATTGCCCCAGTAGAAAAAAACCAATGGATTTAAGTCAGGTGACCTGGGTGGCCACAGGATTGGGCCACGGCGTCCTATCCATCGTCGTGGGTACATTTGATTCAAATATTGCCAAACCCGCACGTCATCATTTTGAAGCCACATTTTTGTCTCAGTACTAAAGGTACATTTTCTAAAAGAGGGGGCAGTTCATTTTGCAAGAAATTCGGATGAATGTTGCCATTCAAAGTTTTTAGCAACTCGTAAGGGCCAATTACTTCGTCATTTAAAATTCCCATCCATAAGTTTATCTTGAACTGTTGTTGTGATCTGTCCTCTCTCATTAAATTTGGATTTTCTAGGCTATAGCTGTGTAAGTTATGCATATTCGTATACCCATCTCGTTTGCATGAAGATTCATCTGACCACAGAATTTTATGAAAAAAGTTCGGATCCTCACGGTTTCTTCGTAACATTTCACGGCAGAATCGTACTCTTACCGGGTAGTCCCTCTTAAGTAATACTCGTATGGATGACATTGGTAACGTTTTATAATGGAATGAGTTGTAGATTTCGGAATACTCGTCCGTCGTTCGATTTCTCTTACAGAAATACTTGGGTCTTCATCAATTTCTTGCAGTACTCCTTCATCATTATCATGGTGCGGTCTACCTTCGCCACCTCGATTTCCAGGAATTCTGCCTTCCAAATAAGAGTTGTCAACTCTTATGAAAACACGAGAACTTGGATGTGATGCATTCGGATATCGTTCTGCATAAAGCGCAGCTGCAGTAGTAGCACTGCCTCTACATTCACCATAAATGTAGTGCATTTGCGCATATTCTCGGGAAGTATAACGTGTGTACGGCATGATGGTGGAATAAATACTGCCGGATGAAACAAAATGAGTACCTATATTTTTTATCTTCAATTCACATTAAAAACAAAAAGTGGAAAAAAAGTCTGGTACAGGACAAAAGTAAGATGCGCAAAAAATCATGTTTAGCAATATATCTGTCGATCTCTGAAACTTCGTTGGAATCTGGATGTTGGACAAGTGCGACATTTATTACAAGAATTCGTGTATTAATCGGTGCCATGTCGAATAATCGACAATTTAATTTCGATATTAATTTTATTAGGATGATTACATAAAAAGTTCATTTCGTGAACATACTCTTTAATGCTATCAAGCAATTCATTCCTTATTATTAATAATCATTTCCACTTTTCATCCTGATAAAATCAAAACAAAACACTTTTTGCGCGAAAGTATTAAAGTTGATGGAAGCCTAGAATAAAACCACACTCTAATTCAATGGAAATATCACTCCCTCCAAAAATAATTTTAGTACGTTTTATACCATGGTAGAATCTGGACAAAATGGGCATTCTTCTGTAATGAATGTCCACCTTCACGTGGTCATGTTTTTTTTTCAGATAATAATGTCAAACTTTTGTTAATACAAATTTGTGGGATTCAAATCTGGCATTTCACCTCTATTTCTTGAAAAAATTTATCAATTTCTGAAAAACTGTTTTGTACGTCTGAAAGCATTACTCATCATTAATCTTCAGCAGCAAAGATATTTGAATTAGTCTTAATTTGTAGACATAGCACTCAAAAATCCGAGGTAAGGTAGCGATTTTCTAGAAATTTATAAAATTCCCATTATCTCGAAAACGGTGAGATTTTTACTGAGGTGAAATTTTGATATTCTGAACATTCATGACCTGTTTTATCACCAGTGCCAATATTATACAAGGTTTACCGGACACCCTGTATATATATATATATATATATATATATATATATATATATATATATATATATATATATATATATATATATATATATATATATATATATATATATATATATATATATATATATATATATATATATATATATATATATATTCTTGACTGTGTGATATTCAGTGAAAATTGTATTTGGGATGCAGTCAGTAATGACAAGATTAAAGTTCGAGCTTCTGAAAATCTTTATTCTCTTTTCCAAGACTACATTATTATTGATGAAAAACATGTGATATATTGTTCAAATATTACTTACTAACATGAAATTATAAAAAGAAATTGGCACAAAGAACATTTTTGAAAGGGAAAACTATTTCAGTCAGTGTCAATTTTATTATAGAGTACTAGCTGGTGCCCGCAATTTCGTCCGCGTAGAATTTGTATTTTTCCTGGTTTTCTTTATGTGATTCCATCTAGCTTCGAACATTAATTGCTGGTGCCCGCGACTTCGCCCGCGTAGAATTTGTATTTTTCCTGGTCTATGTAGCTTCGAACATTAATTTGACAGGTTGTCAGATGAAATGATTAAAAAATAACTGATTTTCATACAAACTTTCATCCCCTTTTTCACCACCTTAGGAGTTAAATTTCCAAAAATCCTTCCTCAGTGCTCACATATAGTGTCAAAGAAACCCACATGCAAATTTTCACGGACCTATCCCCAGGAGTTTGGGCTGTGCGTTGATACCTCAGTCAGTCAGTTATTCTTTCATATATTTAGAAAGATAGATATATGATAAAAGTTATAAAATTATTTCTTCATGTTTATGGAATATACCTATACGTTTAAATTGAACTCAGATCATCAATATCTGTTCTTCTATTATTTGTTTGTGATTTCTTTTTATTGATGTGGACCATTTCTGAGAAGAGTATTTTCGTTAAGTCTTTTTCAACATCTAAAATTCTTGAATTTTGGTAGCCAATACGATGATCTTTGTCTATAAAGTGATTCGCCAAAGCACAATATCTTATACACCACCTATAATCACTTTTGTGGCCTGTGGTTCGATCTTTGGGCATCTGTTTGGTTTGACTGATGTAGACTTGTTCAGATCACAATCTTGACATGGTATATAAACAATATTAGATTTGAATTCTTCTGGTATTGGTAATTTCAATTTGGAATAAAAATAATAAATTTGTTTTTGCCATTATAATATTTTCGTTTTTTAGTACGTTAATCAATTTGCTGTCAATTCGTGAATGTGAGGATGACTTTTGTAGTAGAATCGATTGTTATTGTTATTATTCAATAAATTTGGTATTTGAGGGTTTGTGTTAGGAGTACTGAACAAAATTTTATTAATCAAGGAGTTTGGGTAGGAAATCATTCCAAATAATCGCCCTCCATGAAAATCCCTGTGTTCATAAAATGGATTTTGTATCGATTTGTTTGAAAATATGAACAGGATGTTCGTAAAATCAGATGTGGATCATCTGCTACTGAAAGATAAACTTTAGTCAATATCTTTCATCGTTCAAGATAACCTCTAGTGGGGTATTCATGTTGAAAAGGGAAACATCCTCAATTGAATATTGAATAGAAAGATTTTTCTGTAAATTGCAAAATCCTCGATAAAAATAAAGTTATTTTGTGTGAATGTCTAACAGAAAACAACTACTTCCCTGGCTAAAGCCACGCTGGACATTGAAATACATCTGATAGATATTCTAAAAGGACTCTTACTCAAACGAAAAAATCAGAATTTTTTTATCATACTTTATAATAAAATTGATACTGTCTGAAATAGTTTTCTGTTTCAAAAAGAAATGTCTTATGTTCTTTGTGCCAATTTCTTTTCATAATTTGTAGTAGTAACCATTTGAACAATATATTACATGTTTTTCATTAATAATATTGTAAGATAGTCCTGAGAAAGAAAATAAAGATTTATATAAATATAATATATATATATATATATATATATATATATATATATATATTATATATATATATATATATATATACATTCATTTCAACTTCTCTATACCAAAAATATCAACTGTATTAGATGATTGTTGATTATAATTATGAATTTTTATGTCCATAGTTCCACGATAAGTCAAAATAAAGTGCTTTACAGGAAATGGGGATGTTCTGGCAACATGAAATTTTTGGAATTTAATTTTAGTTTGGGTATTGACAAGCAAATTTCAAATAAACATATCAATTCCAAAGGACCACAACAGATCCCTTGAATGAGATACCTTTATCATTAACATCAAATAATTTTCAATTCTCTCTTTCAATGTATCGCTGAAGATACTCAATGAATAAATTTCTGGAACAGATTTATATTGAGTATACTGGTACCCGCGACTTCATACGCGTGAAATTGGTATTTTTCCCATGGTTTTTTTTGCAGATAGAAAAGGAATGTCTGAATATATTATTTTGATTCGTCTGAAAAATAAATATTTGCTTTGGGTCAAAAATTATTGTATTAAATGATATAAGTCGATTTGACTCACTAAAATACTTAGTTTATTTCAAATTGGGTCATGGAGAATACTGAATCCAAATCAGTCTAACTTCTAAACCAACAAAGAATTTCGGATTTTGTGATGTAACAAAATATTAGGTACATTTTATTATGATATTGCTTTAGATAAAAGACATATTCTACATATTTTTATCATTGCAAAATTGTATTATTCTTTCATTTCTTCAAAAGAAAATGGAAGCTATAGAACAGAAAGCTCGCTAATGAGCTCTAAATAAAAAAATATATTTTTGAAAAGTGGCAATTAAAAAAAGTAGAAGAGCTCCTAAGCGAATGAAATACTTATTCACTCAAATGAAATACGCGACAAAAATCAGATTAATGAAAACAATCATACTAATCGTTTTTACATCACGTTAGGTGATTTGAAATATATTCACATATTGCGAAATTCAAATATAGGTAGTTGTGAATAGGCACCTATATATACATTGGAGCGACATCATACTTATGTTTTCACTTTGTTCATAAAATCGGCTTTCTCTCGTTCGAACATATGTATGTATCTATGTATACTAACTCGAAAAGGGAAACATTTTCAATTAAATATTGATAGAAAGATTTTTCTGTGAATTGAAAAATCCACGATTAAAAGAAGTTATTTTTTGTGAATGTCTAACAGAAAACAACTACTTCCCCGGCTAAAGCCACGCTGGACATTGAACTACATCTGATAGATATTCTGAGAAGGCTCTAACTCAAAAGAAAAAATCTGAAATTGAAAATTTGCATTTTCATTCAGATAGTTATTTGATTTTCTATTCCAGTCTTAATTAAGAACTCATGGAAGATAGTGACTAAAGTTTATCTTTCAGTCGCAGATGATTCCACATCTGATTTTATGAACATCCTGTTTATATTTTCAACAAATCTATACTAACTCATTCATGATATTTTGGAAAAAATATCTATTTCTTCATTCAGACATATTTTAAAACCAATAAATATTTATTTTCCCCGAATATGCATATCACATATATCATGTACGACATGTTTCTCACAGCAAGTAAATCGAAATTAGTAGTGTTAATAAAAGTGGCACTTTTGATTTAATCCAATATCAATTGGTGTCCTTTGAAATAATAAGTTTATTTCGCCATATTGAAACAACAAATATGCTTGACTTATAAAAATTATTTCATGATTATAAGGTACTAACATTGACTATTGACTACTGATTGTTATTTCAAAAGTTTGAAATTAAGTCAGTTCAATAGGTATTTGAATACTTCTGAAGGAAGAAAAACACTTCTTCGATACCACAAGAAATACATTTAAACACACTTTACTTTTATCATCCGGTGTAGACAATTAAATTATTATTCATAGAGAAAATCAATAGTAATGAGCTTTTTCTCTTTATCTTGGACATAAAATTGGCATATCTCATGTATATTTTATAACCCCTTCATTGGTTTTCCTGCTTCATGCACCGACATACGGAAGTTTTGGATCGGAGAATTAACGATGTGTTACGGCTATGCTAACTTCTTGGTTACTCAATGAACGATTCGAAGCGGAAATAATTAAAGTAGTTTTGCTAATGGAATTCATTTTCAAATCCATCATTTATAGCGATTTCTCATGAACAGCATCGAGTAACGGGATGCAGCTGGATGATGTTTGAAAAATCGACAATATAATCGAATTTTAATCTCATATTTCTGTGTCTTCCGCTATGCATATTTCTTCAAGATCCACGAAATGAATGTCAGAGGGATAAATCGAGTATTTCGAAATAATGGCGAAAATTCTTCTCGTCAGAGATACTTTTCCAGGAGATAGAAATATGCATCGTGATAATCATTCTTCTTAGCCCCACCCAAGTTGCACTACCAAAGCTGGAGAAGGAAATATAAAATAAATATTACTTGACAGTTTGGTTTTAGATCGGTTCATTACACAGATTTGCGAACCCAGCGGTTCGTGAAAAATACAATTTTAATGGTGGACATCACGCATACCTTTTGCTTTCATACATACCTAAAGCATTGGACTGTGTAGGACCGCTCAGATCTTCTAGAGTAGATTGTTTTTATCTGGAACATTTTAGATATAAATTGGAAAAAGCCCTCAGTTCCAAATTAATCGAAGCTAGGGTGCTATATTATTTCACAGGTACATATTAATGACGACTTCCATTTACGCTGACGATACCTTTCCGATAACTCTTAGAATGCTGAATTTGGACTTTTCTTTTAGAGAGCAGTATGAGCTTGAGGTATGGACAAGAGATCAGATGTACCGATTTAAAGTTTCGAAATTTTTTTTTTGCCAATGTTGCAGAAAGTGTAATATCTTATTTACTTCAAGCGACTGAGACTTCACTAGATCTACCCGATTCCAGTGCTAACTCTTTCGACTCTTTTTTCTTGCACATATTCACACAAAAAATCGAAGTGTTTGGATTGCTATGACTTATCAAATGAAATAATAAAAAGGATCATTGATGCAATTATATAAGTCCCTAGATGATAATTATCGTCCTATTTCAGTAATTATTATTCTCAGTGAGATTCTGGATATAATCTTAACAGGTTGGACCGTTATTTTGTGATGAATTACTTTTTCTGCTATCAGTAAGGGTTCAGAGCCGGCCAACAAATCCACAATTGATACTTTATTGAAAGTCGTTAGTTGCATTATTGAGGGCCTTGAGAGGGGGAATCTCGTCGCTATTACACTGTGTGACCCTGTCAAGGCATTTGACAGATATAACCCAGTCAATTTGTGTAAATGAGACATGTTCTGGTGTTAAAAATATTTAACACGATGTTCCTCAAGGCTATATACATTGGGGCCATTGCTATTTTTGATTTGTCAATAAATTTAACAATTCTATGTCAACTGACGGAAATTTGAAAACATTAGGGGAAAACAGAGATAAACCATTTGAACTGGCTTCACGTTGGTTCACAGTAAATCAGTTGGAATTTAATGTAGAGAGACTAAGAAAATTTCGTTATTTACATTTAACACTATCTCCGAGATAAAAATGGAAAATTTATGGGCGTAGTTCGTGATGGGACCTCGATGAATTGAATAGGAAATTATCTTAGAGTCATTTTCGCATTCAGACAAATAAAAAGAGCGGTGGACCTCGATGCTTTTGAAAGTGCATATTTCGCAATATTCCATTCACTCATGAAATGTGGGGTAATTCCTTACATTCAATAAAAATATTCAGACAACAGAAAAAGGGTCTGAGAATGATGAGGAACGCTGAGTACAGAAACCACTGTAAATTATTTTTCAAAGATATGGGAATTCTACCATCACTACATCTTTTCATTTGCGCACCGTTCTTGAAATTCATAAAAATAATTAATATTTTTCTGAATATCTGGATGTACATCATTATCAGACAAGAAATGCTAAACTGCTCATACAACATCGTCTCAACCACAAATACTTTAAACTTAAAATCATTTTTGTTGAAAAACTGTTTTTATAACCCTGAGGAATATCTAAAGTAATATTTCTCATAAATTCTTGACAGTTTGCCAGGGTCAATACAATAATGGGCATATCGCGTTCTTTAGGGATGTACCTTGATACTCGAAAATTTTCTTCAGAGAACTTATAAGGATCCCACTTTTGATTTGTATTTTTGTGATCGATCATATGAAGTTTTTATCATTCTCATCGCCACTTTCTGATTATATCAATATCTAGATATACAATAATTGACACATTTCAAAGTATGGGTACAAACAGCCCCCACACATTTGAATTGGCTAGAAAGTAAAAATACAATTCTATGGATGATAGTTAATGCTCCATGGTATGTTTACAATATAAACATTCTTTGGGCCAGAATGTCATTTGTAATAATTTGAAGTGTATTATACAGGGTCCTTGGATGCAAGAAATTGAACTGTTGAATGCTATGATCAGTGATAAGAACACTGGGCCGATTGAAATTTTAATCGGGGTTGATGTAGCAGGAAAATTAGTGACTGCAGAAATATATTTTTTGAATTGTGGGTTGGTTGCAGTTGAGACTACTTTAGGATGCACTTTGATGGGAAAAATTCCAAAATAAATATTCCAAACTATTCATCAATGTTTGTTACTTCTCTGTTTTCAGCCAATTTGTCAATTTCTGAATTATGGGTATTAGATATATTTGGAATTACTGATTCCAAAGAACAAATAAATAATAAAATAACTAATAAAAAAACTTTTTAGAGACAAGCTTTTATTTGAGCTGTGTACTTAATACATTTAAGTCTGACAATGATTTAATTATTTTTGTTGAGTTATTTGGTTTCAAAAAGCTTGTCGGGCGATGTGTTCATAATCGTAGGTACCAATTAATTTGATTGGGCAGTGATTAGTTGGTAAGTAACAACTTGTCGAAGTATCAATTTTATTACAATTCGCGCGACAACCTTCTTGAAACCAAAGAATTCAACAAAAATTAAATCATTGTCAGCGATGACTTAAATTCATTTTATACGTTTTGACTTGTCGTTAAAAATATTTTTTATTAGTTATTATATTTCCTGCTTTTTAGTTCGCCTTAATCAGTTTATTTCCAATAGAGCATCGTTATAACAAGTTCTCTTCCTTGTAAGTTTTGAGCTGAAAGAAATCATGATTTCCGACCCCAAAAATTGATAGATTATGACAAAAAATTCATAATCTCCGAACCTGAAAACCCCCACATACCAATTTTGTAAGAAACATGACCATAATCAGAAATCTCGTGTTCTATCTTGGGGGCGTCATCTTGAATTTTTTGATTTTGACAAAAAATTCATAATCTCCGACCCCGAAAACCCCCGCATACCAATTTTGAATCGAATCGGACCATAATCACAAAACTGGTCCACCATCTTGGAGCCGCCCGTCATCTTGAATTTTTTGATTTTGACAAAAAATTTCATAATCTCCGACCCCGAAAACCCCCGCATACCAATTTTGAATCGAATCGGACCATAATCACAAAACTCGTCCGCCATCTTGGAGCCGCCATCTTGAATTTATGGATTTTGACAAAAAATTCATAATCTACAACCCCGAGGACCCCTCCATACCAATTTTGACACAAATCGGACCATAATTACAAATCTCCTCCACCATCTTGGTGCAGCCATTTTTTTTCTCTAACAAAAACTCTATAATGCATTGTCACCGGAATTATGAACATTGGCCAAATTTCAAATCAATCGGACGATTAGAAGTTTGTCAAAATTCACTTGCAAGATTTGAACCTAACGAACTAACAAGTAAAAAAAAGAGGAGGAACAAGCAGTAATGACTCATTTTCTTGAAACAGTTATTGATGAAGGAAGGTATGAAGTCAAGATGCCTAGGATTGAAGGACATCCTCCATTACCGAGTTATTTAGATATGGCAAAGAAGCGACTAGTGAATTTAGCTACAAACTCAAATATGAAGGATATTATGAAACATATCATGAGGTTTTCAATGTATGGATGATGGAAGGTATTATAGAAGTAGTACCTAAAGAAGAAATTTCAGGTAGAGGTCTTCCTCATAGACATGTCCTGAAGTTGAGCAGTTGAACCACTAAAATTCGACCGTATTCGATGCTTCGGCAAAAGTCAGAAATCATCCCTCCTTAAACCAATGTTTGGAAAAAGGTGTAAATCTGATTGAAATAATACCGTCAATTTTACTGAGATTGAGGTTGCACAAGATAGGCGTGGTCTCTGACATAAAGAAGGCTTTTTTACAAATAAGCTTAACTCCTGGGATAGAGATTTTCTGAGGTTTCTTTGGTATTCCGAAGATAACCAGATTAAATATTACAGACATTGGAGAGTTGTTTTTGGAATCACCAGTAGCCTTTCTCCTACAAGCTTCCGAGAGGCAATCCATTATATTCTCTTTGGGTTATTTCGAAGCTGAAGAAGAGTTTTTACGTCGATAATTGCGTTACTAGTGTCGACCATTCCGATCTCAATATTTTTATAGAAGGAGCAAGTAGTCTCATGTTAGATGGCAAATTCGATTTACGAGGATGGAAACATTCTATTTTGATCCCTCCAGAAGATGTGAACAACAATGGCCAGTTCACATCAGTACTAGGTCTGAATTGGGATCAGAATCAAGATATGATGTTTCTTGGTTGTGAATGTTTCAGAGAAAGTACTCTAGAAGTTGTCACTAAAAGAATAATCTTATCATTTTCTCATCGTCTGTTTGATCCCATCGGATTTAGCAGCCCTGTTTCTCTTTTTCCTAAAATGTTGCTCCAAAGAACTTGGCAGATGAAAATTAGTTGGGAAACTGAAATTGAGGGGGATATCAAAATCCTATTTCTCCGTTGGTTTGAAGAATTGAATATTCTGAATGGTCTGAATATACCAAGACGGTTGGGATGTCATCCCGATTTCAGAGCTGCACATTTACATATATTCCAAGATGCGAGTCAAGATGCCTATGCAACAGCCGTATTCCTGAGATTGAAAATGAATGATATAGTTGAAGTCAACTTGATAAGGCAAAAACCAGAGTTTCACCATTAAAAAAACTTAGAATTCCAGGATTAGAGTTGATGGCAGCAACAATTGGAGCTAGGTTGTCCCTTTCGGTTAGATAGAGCATAGATAAAGAGGGTGTGACAATGTATTGGCGGACTGATTCTACAACTGTTTTATCTGGGATCAAAAGAGATGAGATATGGAAACCGTTTGTATGGAACAGAGCCCAAGGAATCCGTAACCTCACCGACAAATATTCATGGTTCCATGTTCCTGGGCATTGTAATCCCGCTGATCTAGCTTCTCGGGGATGTACTTCAAAAAAGTTGTTGGAGCTGAGATGGTGGGAGGAACCAGATTGGTTACGGAAGCCCATGGGAGAGTGGCCAATACAGCAGTATGAAAACGATGAGGATATAGTATGTTCCAGAAAGAAGGAAGACAATTTCGTCTTTTTTGAATACGAGTAAATAAGAATAAGAATAAGAATAACTTTATTCAGGATAAAAAATATAGTTTACACTGATAGGAAAAAACGAATGAAGTGAATGAATAAAGTTTAGTGAGCGATAAGTGCTAATGCACTTGTTTCGCATAAAAAAGTATTTTTATTTATTCACTTAGGAAAAGGATACAAAACTATGTAATAACAGATAAAGTGAATAAATGAGTACTCGATAAGTGTTGTTCACACTTGTTTCGAGAAATACAATACAATAAAATACAATACGATTAAATTTATAAATAATGAACCTACTGACTAACAATTACATTGATAGAAACTTAATTTAAAATATTTTTTTTGTCAACAAAATTGGAAATCGTTTGTCTTGGCTGCCTACATATAAATTGTCTCAATTGCCTTTTGAAGTGGTGAAATATGTCTATGTTTTTTATTGTATTCGGAAGAGTGTTGAATAATTTTGGGGCTAGATAGGTGTAGGTATGCTGTAAGAGTGATTTTTGTGTTAATGGAATGACATGATGATCTTTTTTTCGGGTGTTATAATTGTGTGGCGGTAAGCGATAACTTTTCTTCTTATGGTACGTTAAAATGATATTGAAATAAAAGAGTTGATGAATATCAAAAACACCGGCTTCGCAAAATAAGTTGTCTGTTGGAAAGCGTGAATTTTTCGAATGTATCAATTTTAGAAACTTGTTTTGTAGTACTACAAGAGGACGAAGGTGTGTTCGAAAAGCCCCTCCCCAACATGCTATCCCATATCGGAGGTGACTTTCCACAAGTGCGAGGTAAAGGATTTTCAGATGGTGGGTGGAGAATATTTCTCTCAAGGTTTTGAATTTATATAGAATACTTCGCAACTTTTTGCAAATGAAGTTTATGTGTTCATTCCATTTGAGATGTGAATCAATAATTACCCCTAAATACTTCACCTTTTTTTCAGGAAGAATCAAGTGTTGATTGCCTAGGTCTATATGTGAAAAGGGTGGTTTGTTTGTGCTATTGCAACTGAATGGCATTTACTGGGTTTTCTCCAAATTTATTGTTGATAGTTTATATTCAAGCCAGTTTTTTATTGTGTCAAAGTCTGATTCTACGGTATATTTAAATTCTTGCCAATTATTTGCCTTATAGAATATTGTAGTGTCGTCTGCAAAACCTGAAATTTTTCCTTTACTTTCTAGTGAGAATACTTCATTTATGTACAGATTGAATAAAGTTGGTCCAAGAACCGTACCTTGAGGTATCCCCGTATCAATATACTTCTCACTGCTTATAATTTCATCTATTCTCACAGTTTGGACTCTGTTCGTGAGGTAACTCCTGAATAGATTCAAGGGAGTACCCCTTATGCCATTATCTTCCATTGTTTGTAGAAGCAATTTGTGGTCGACGGTATCAAACGCGATAGGTCTATGAAAACGCATAGACTAGGCTTGTTTTCATTGAGCGCTGATGATATTTCTGATGTTAAAGCTAATATTGCATCTTGTGTAGATACATTTTCTCTAAATCCAAACTGATGATCAGATATTAAATTGTATTTTGAGATATATGAAGTCAGTCTTTTTTTGATTATTTTCTCGAAAATTTTGGTTAGATGTGTTATTTCCCTTTTTAAAAAGGTAACAATCGATTTTTATGCTGTTTATGATTGCTACTACCAGTATTTTTCCAAATTTGAAAGCTTAGTAAGATTGGTTGGATATGTTCGTAGATTCATCCACAATTGTCGAGATGCGAATCAGAAGAAAACTGATATTCTTTTTACAGAAGGAATAGCCTTTCTGTGATATACAGTGACCATGGAGGCAATTTTGTTGGTACAGACAACGCATTCAGGAAACATGATTGGAAAGCCATTTCAGAATAAAGTACAGTTCAGGGAATCAAATTGTTGGTAAAACAACTGTTACGAAAAGTTTTGGGTAGAGCTTGTTCAACCTATGAAGAAAATACGTCTGATTCGATACTTCTGATACCGAATATGTTTTTGAAAGATATGCGACCTAATTTTGGACTTACTAACGAAATTGCAGAAGCTGACGCCAATGAATCGACTGATTTGAATAAGCAAATTAGATATCGAGAGGTTGAGGAAACATTCACAACAAAGGTTTCGAAAGGAGTATCTAGGCGAGCTTATTCTTCATTCGAAAAAGAACGTGGCTAAAGATTTGATCAGAGTTGGAAGTATTGTATTGATTGGGAATGATAGTAGCAAACGACTTGATTGGCCACTTGCTATTGTGGAAGAACTTCTACTAGGTAGAGATGGAAATGTACGACTTCTTCGTTCGAAAACGAAGACAGGGCTTTTAATGGGGCCTATTCAGCGTGTTTTCCCATTGGAAGTTGAAGGAGAGGTTGTTCAAACATTGGAAAAAATCAGAACAACTGAAAACTCATTGTCCCTAACCCCATGGAATCGAAGGATTTTGATGAAGAAAAAGAGTTGGAACACGAACCTGAGTCCCATTCCACTGCTACTCGATATGGGAGAAAAACTATTAAACCAAAAATATTCCGATAGTGAGTAACTTCTTAGATAGTCCACGTGACTCAAGGTGGGAGAATGTAGGAAATGACCCTTTCTGATAGACATTTTTGGTTCCTCTGGATATATATTTAAAAAAAAGTTGAACACGGTTGTTTTTTAGATTGATTTTACAGTTGTGAGATTTTGAGAATATAAGTTTTTTATTTCCATTCGACTAGTTAATTCATTTAGTTTTTCAATTCCAATTAGTTTATTCAGAGTTATATCTCTGAACTCCATTCAGGGTTGATATATAGTTTCACCGGGTGGGTGGTCTTGTATAAAGAAGTTCTTATATATATTCACGGCGGTGAAAATGGTTTCAGGCAACGCTGATGACAAATTGCCACCGAATAGGGTGTTAATAATCGTTAATGCGTCTTATCATAACGAACAAGGTGTAGCAGTGATTGACGAACCAAAATGTTGGATTTACAAATGATATGTTGAAATCAGATTTATACTTGCCGATAAAGAACATTCAGCTTTACGATTACCTCCCCATCATCCAGATTTAAATCCAATGTTAGTGTGGGCTTCTATGAAGCAATACGTACCTGAAAAAAAAAAACAATATTCAACTATGCATTCGTGGAAAGTTTGTGTGATGAATTTTTCAATTCATTTTCGGATGAACAGTTTAATACCAGATGTAAAATTAGAACGGTTGACGAATTGATAAAAACTGTAGGATCTTATACTGACAGTAAAAGTGAGACTAATAAAACTACCTCAGAATCAGAGTGAGGTGTTTCAGAATGCATATAAACGTATTAGTCCCATATGAAATAAACACAAAACATGAATAAATTGTATACCTTTTATTGCGGTAATTTTATTCATATAATTGAAAGTATCTATATTTGTGCACCCGATTGTACCTTCATTACCAGCATGGACCAAGCGTACAATGTATCCTTTTCCTCTCGAATGCATTCTCACTTTAATTCTTTGTGTAGGCACTGGGAATTTCACACATTTTTTTAAGTGTCCATGCGTTTGACGCCTTTAGAGATATATGGGATCAATTTATACTGAACTGTAATAGAGCACTTCAGTGCTCCGAAGCACTTTTCGAGATTACTAAGCACTAAGCCTTCCCTTACCTTTGAATCAATAAGTGTTTTCGAAACATGAAAACGCGGCCTGCGGCACCCCCAAGAACTACTGAACGCGTCTGTGTCCTTATTTTATGCATATTCGAGACATTACAGTGTTCATAACTTGGTAGAATTCAATGCAAACAAAACACAAGCATGTCTTTTCTCTAGAAAAGCCGATCTCACTGTGCCTAACATAACTTTGTCAGGAGTAACCATACCACTGAAGTCATCCATATCGATGCTTGGTATTACTATCAGCAATAACCTTTCCTGGGAAAATCACGTGAGGTCCATTGCCAAAAGTGCATCCCAAAAACTTGGTTTTTTGTTTCGTGCCAAGAGCTATTTCACCTCCAGTCAGCTGCTTATGATCTATAAGGCACAGATCCGACCTCTCCTGGAATACTGTTCCCATATTTGGAGTGCGGCACCTAAACATATCCTGAAGCTATTGGATTCTGTCCAAAAAAGGGCAATTCGTCTCGTCGGTGATGCCTCGCTTACAAACTCGCTCACTTGTCTGGAACACCGTAGAAAAGTTGGCGATTTGTCTCTATTTTATAGATATTTTCATGGGCGATGCTCTTCTGAAATATCAACAATCGTTCCTCCGTTGGCAGTCTCTTCGAGATTAACCCGTCAAGTTCAGTCTTCACACCCCTTCGTGGTCACTTTGGAGACCTGCAGAACATCACTTTCCAAAGACTCATTCATCCAACGAACTGCGAGGCTTTGGAACTCATTGCCTAGGGAGGTGTTCCCCGAGGCATACAATCTCCAGAAATTTAAGAAGAACACCAACTCCTACCTTCTTTCCCTTGGTTCCCACGATGTTCACTGAACATTACAGGATATCCCTTTTCGTGGAAACCGGAACATATAAAAAAAAAAAAAAATATAAGAATTGTGTTTAATGTTTTGCATTTAGAGCTTGGCCATTTTTCTCTGAATGCAGAAACTTAATGAACAGACTTTCTACAAACGATGATATTCTATTAAGAAATCTTTAGAACAGTTATAGGTAAAAAGTTAATATTCGTATGACTCTCTGCGACTGGGAGAGCCTTCTGACCAAACCAGTTGTCAAAGTGATAGCAATTTCAATTATGTTTTTCAATTATGTTTTACTATGATTTTGGCGGAGCTCTATGTGCTGAACTCTCTGCAGGCGCGTACTGCGTACTTTTAGGAGCCGGGAAACTGTTCCGCGAGGGTCCGTGCGTTTTTTACGAACACGGAATTTTTTATTTAATGTACTGTGTTGATGTATTAGGGTCCGATGCTATTAATAATTGGCATGTGGGAGTTTTTGGTAACCAAGATCATTATTTTGTTAAATAAATTCAAGAATTCGAGATGGCGGCTCCGATATGGCTAACGTGTGTTCTATCATTGATGGTCCAAATCTAATCAAAATTGCAATCTGGAGGTTTTTGGGGTCGCAGGTTATGATTTTCTTGTTATAGTTCGACATGGAGGATCAAATATGGCGGACGAGATTTTTTATGTATTACCCGATTTTAATGAAAATTTGTATGTAGGGGTTTTTGGGTAGGAAATCATGGTTTGTCAAAATTCGATAATTCGAGGAGACAACTTCAAAATATTCGATATTGTATGAATAATGTTTTTATTTTGAAGTGCACGAGCATGCGAGTCGTATTTATTTCACCACACAGGTTATTCAATGCCACACGACACACTTATAGCAAAGCATTGCGTTTCACATAATTATTCAGTTTCCATTGCTGTTCTGGATTCAATTCGACGTGATTATCCCAAAAATACAAACATTTCTTTTTTTATTTGAAACAAACTGTTTATTACAGTAATTCTATATCAAAAAGTAACTTTAAGTGCCTAACAGTATCATCCTTTTGAAAAGTGCTTAGTGCTCGCCAAGTCCAATTACTTTCTCAAAGTGCCTAGTAATTGCGAGCATTTCAGAAAAAAAAGCGCTTAGTGCTCCAGACTCGGGAGCACTTTTCAAGAGTGCTTAGTGCTCGAAGCACTTTTAGTCAGTGCCCGGCACAGCTCTGCAAGCAATTTCCCTATATCATTTCACACATTTAGAAGCAGACATTGTAGTGTTCAGTTTATAATTTTCTTCCTAACTGAGATGGATTTCGATGATTTGTATTAAAAAACGACGAAAGCTTTCGAAGCTCAATCAAACGTACTTAACTAATTCATTTAATCAATAATATGAGAGTGAAGAATACCAGTAATATTCTGGTCGCTAAGGTATAAAAATTACAAAGCTCAGGAAAAATTGGCTATCAAAATTCAAGTTGAGAAGGAATGGTCAGTACTGATGTTTTCAATTAATGAATAGTTTTTGTTTGTCTTGAATGATCCTTTCATAAAAAATTATTTCGTTCAAAAATTGCACAAGTAATTCCTTTACCACACTTACTCACTTCACACCTTTATGTGCATTTCGATAACTACACAGTTAATTTTTTTGTAAAATTACAATTGTTTCACAATACAACATATGAGTAAAATTACAAATCAGTGTATTGCAAATACAAAATATAATACAATTCGAGTAATATACCAAGACATGTGAGGAAACCTACCAAGATGAGTCGTAATTTTACAATCTTCATGAAGTTACCATACACGTATTGTAATTAAAATTTTTAAAATTTCAAACATTTTTTTATTTTGTTTACTACCATTTTTTTGTAAAGTTACAAAACTATATTGGAATTGAAATTACTCTGAAGTCATTGAAATCTTACAAATATTTTTAGTATTTTTACAACTCTGACTTAAAAATTACATAATGTATTGTAATATACCTAAAAATAATCTCATGCGTTTTGTAATTTTACTGAACTGTTGGTCGGTTTCTAGTAATTTTTTTTCAAAATTTACACACATTGTGATCTGATTCTTTACTCAGATTTACGCATCAAACGTTGCTATCCTCTGCGTGTTGGAACTGTGACTTTTGTTTCCCCGTCTTTTCGGAAAAATCGGCGTTGACACCGAGTAGACAACGCTGTTCAGTGTTACAAAAAGCAAGCAATTTCTAAATAATATTTTTTTATAATTCTCATTGTTTAAACTTGCGTTAATAAAAAATTACCTATTTGAATAGGGAAAAGTTATTGGTCATAATCAAAGGCCATTAGTTGAAATTCAAAAGAACAGGAATTGTTGGTAAGTAATTCGATAATAATTCATTTGATATCAGTAATGATTCATGGTACTCGAAACTGTAGTCATCTGAGCATTTGTTGGCTTTATTTATCAATTTTTAATGAGAACTAAATTGTATAGTGAATTTACGATGCAATATACTAAAATAACAAATCATTATCAATAATTTTTTTTAACAAAATTACAACACCTGTATTGTAATATTAGTAAACAAATTTCTGATATATTTTTCGTAAAAATGCAACAAATATATTGTAATTTTTCAAAACTAAGTTGAATATAAAAAAAATTTTAAAAATTTTTTAATAACATTACAACATTCGTATTGTAATTTCACTAAACAAATTCCCGATAGATGTTTAGTAAATTGCAACAAATGTTTTGTTATTTTATTAAATGGAGTTGGAATAAGTCGTGTAGTAAATTTACAGAACTCAATTTTATTATAACTATATTGTTATGCGTTTAAACTTCCAACGTTTCTTTTGTAAAATTACTGTAGAATTTTTTAACAGTGTAAGGTAAACAACACTGTGTAGTTCACCTACTGATGATGATAACTGAGGTAAACTACACTGTGTACAGATTACATAGAAATATTAGTAAACTTCTGAGAAATTTACAATTTCCAACTAGATCGCAGAGTTTGAGGTTTACACAAAAATAAAAATGCTTTTTGGGGATTCCAATGTCCCATGTTATGTCAAGTCCATTCTTTCCTACCTACCTTTCCAAAAAGCCGCGCCATTGGATTCTTTATATTCTGCTCATATGATTATGCCAGAGAAAAAAGTTTTTTCAATTCATTTTGTACAAGGAAAATTACTAATTTTTTTTGTGGGACACATATTTTGGAAGTTGGATCATTTGTATGCTGTAAATATCGATGGGAGAACTATTTTTTTTTACGGAAAAGTATGTGAGGACTATATTTGGATTTGGGGGCATTTCCAAGTACATGCCTATCTGAAGTCATAAAAGCATACGAGCAACGAAAAACGATGGCTTTGGAAAGTGTTTAAAAATGTAATGGTTGGATTATCAAGTCTTGATGCATCCTGTAAACAATTTAATGTCTTCATGGCCAAAGTCATAATTGACCAATTGAGAAACGAACAGCTGATTATCATGGCCACATTGAACACTATATTTCCTAACAATATATATCGAATATAGCAATTCACATATTATATAAAACAAATGTATTTCAAAATTCTTGAAAAGTCCCAAGTTGGTGATTTCTGACACGTAATTTCATATAAGTGGTTTTTCAGATAGGGAGGTTTTAAGTTTTTTCGAAAAAAAATATATATTCGCCCATCTTTCGCGACACATATTTTACCAGCAAGCACTCCATTGATCTAGACGTTGACGACAGGAGACAATCAATAAATCATAAACTGATCAATATTTCCTTTATCAATCTATTAATTAATCAGTAACAACCAGTTAACCACCTTATCAATTAATGCATCATTATTAGTCATCATTAATATTATTGGGTACTGAAAAGATGCTGATTCAATTAGATTATTTCTCTTTCTGCCGACGATTGATGTAACGCCACTGTAGAGTAAGCATGTTCTCAATATCTTCTATTTTTTATAAGCATTAAACATTCGCCGTAAGATACTGAATACATTTCTCCCATACACACAATTTTCTAACTTCTGCTGAAGTTAAAATGATTCGAGTTCACATAATGATCTTACAGTGCGTTTCAATACTTTTCATTCTCAAAAATTAGATATTGTGCCAGCCAACTTGAGTTCATGTTTCATACAGATTACCTGGTAATTCAACTTCAATTATATTTTCACTTCCATGAAGGCAAAACGATTAAGATGTGTAATTGAGCGCAACAAGGTGTTGCAGAACTATTATTTCTGTATTTGTTCACTGTGTGGAGAAATATAACTAACTGTATATTGTCATTTGGGGAATATAAAAACAGTAATCGACACTGGACGAAAGTTCGAGATTCGCAGTGCTTTTTCCCAATCATCAGTTAGTGAATAATTATCAAAAGGAAAATTTTCAAATAAGATGCAGATATCCAAATCTAACCATGCAATTTTTCCAATTATTTTAACTAATTGGAAAAACAATTATTGGAATTGTTGGACAATACCTCCGACTATATAAACTATGGAAACTCTAATGACATATGTAATAATTTTACACTGTTGTTTTCCTTTATCATTGAATGTTCGTGAGTACTGTGATCGAAAAAATGTATTTGCTGAACAATGGTATAAGCATGGCCGGCCAGAAAATAGAAAACAATAGGAAAATACTGAATATTATCTACGGGATGTCACATGTGAATGTTGGAGATTAAAGGTACCGTTCAAAAATAATTTTTTTGTCAGAGTAACTACATATTTCTCTGCATTTTCTTAATATTATTTTCCTTCAAAGTATCGCTTATCAATATGTTCTGAAAAGTTAATTTGAGGTCATAAAACAAAAAATGGAAAACGATAATACATTCTTTAACAAATTCAAATGTATACAGAACTAATATTCAATCTAGAAATGATTCAGATAGACCGTTTTCATCAGTAGTGAGTAATATCTGATACTACATCTATAAAATATCAAAAAGCTTGATGGTTATGTGGATAACATTTTTATAATTCAACATGACGACTGAATGATTTATCTGAATAATTGATTATAAGTAACCTACAATAACATTAACACACATAACCCATTTTCAGTTTGGAAATGATTTTACCATCGTTATCATCAATAGTGAGTAATATACAGTGCTTCTCAAAAGTCCCCTCCACCCCTCTTATTTTTGGAACGATTATACATAAACAAGTGAAATTTGGAAACTGAATATTAAAGGTTGTAAACTTCCCTACTAGTGATGATAGATGACGAAATCGTCAAAGATGACGTCACAAGGCAATTGTGACCAATAATTTTGAATGGAACCCTACGGCAAGCGACACCTCTTTTAAAAGGTATCGAAAAAACCTATTCAATGATACTAATTTTGTTTGTGTTTATGTAATAATAGCCATTATATGATCGTTGCATACATTATTTTTTCTACGACCAATAAATAATAAAATGAAAACAAGAAGTCCTGGTGATGTACAAGATAATTATTCACTGCTCGGCATACTGATAGATACTTTTGACGCGTTGTGATTGAATGTCAATTAAAATTGAATGTCATACAAGGATGTTGGTTGGTTGGTTGAAAACTGACGAGCCAGAGACAGGGTTGGCACTTAGCTTCCCTTGACACTGCGACCAGCTGGGATCTATTGTATCACTCCGTGGTTCCTCATTCAAACAGGTTTGTGCCTTTAATTAGGTTTAGTAGCCTGTTAATAAGGTTCTCCGGGTTCATGCCTGTTTCCAAGCTGATCTCTCCAAAGGTTCTGTGTCGCCTTCTACTCAGGGCGTCACAGTCGGAGATAATATGAGAGGCTGTTTCCTCCTCTTCATCACATAGCCTACACTCCACGGTTTCCCTGCGTACTCCCATGGTGTTTAGGTGTTTAGGCCGCAGTGTAGGGTTAACAGACCTACTATTATACGTGCCTTCGTTCTGTTCAGGTTCAGAAGGTCAGCCGTCAGGGTCTGGTTGGGGTGCCCTACCATGACTTTGCTGTGTATTTGCCCGACAGTTTGATCCCAATATTATTGGTGTCTTCTTTTTATCCACTCGTCGATCAGGGTCCTGCATCGGTTTTTGCTAATCCCATGCACAGGTTCTGGCCCTGTGAATAGCGTTTCAGATGCTTGTCTAGCTAGCTGGTCCCCTTTTACGTTGCCTTCAATGCCTCTATGACCTGGCACCCACATCAAGGTGACCTTGTTGTGTTTTGCCAGCTTGATGAGGTCCCAGACCAGTTTAGACTTTATCTGTATAGAGTTGAGTGCTTTGATAGCACTTTGACTGTCAGATAGAATGTATATGTGTGTTTTCCTATAACCACTTTCTAGATTCTTCTGAATGCATACCATAATAGCATGTGTTCCAGCTTGGAATATCGTGGAGCATTTGCCAAGTGGTATTATGTAGTCCCTTCTTGGCCTTACCCCATGTATTCCTGCCATACAAGGATGTGGAAACCACTTGAGTGTACCCAAGTACCTACGTGTTTCTATAGGCCGAAAATTCGTTTCATAATGAAAAGTACGTGTTTTTATTGGCCAAAATCTCTTTAGAAATGAAAATCTGTATTATATTTGGGTAAAAAATAATTTTAGCAAGGGAAATGTAGGAGATGTTGTACGATAACCAGTAGAGATGCTGATAGGCTACAAACAACAAAAAATTTTGAAACAGATATGTCTGCCCTCTGATTATCTATTTTCCTCATGGATTATTTCCCCAAAAAAAAAATTAACAATTTTTTCACAACATCTCTAGCTCTCAAAATGTTTAAAACATTATTATTATATTTTCATAACTTGAGTACCTTTTTATGAACAGAAAAAGGCATTAACCGGATTTTACAATAATATACTGAGTAGGTACCGGAAATCCCCCCTTTTATTTCTGCGCTAGCATAAAAATTTTCAAAATATCCACACGATACAGATATGCAATCTATTTAGATTTCAGTATATTGCATTTAGGACTCTTTTGGTGTTCAGAACAGTTTTAATACATTTTTTGTTTCAGTTTCAGCTTCATACTCCGCCACTCATTCTATAGGGTAAAATAAAAAAATAAAAATTTTGGAAAAGTATATTTTCCAGAAACATTCGTCGTAATATATTTCAATCACCTACATGAAATCATAAAAAGATTCGCCACCAAATGAATATCCTTTGAAATCTTGTTTCAGTATCCAATCCTAATTCCGTTCAACTTACATGTTGAGGTGAGACTTCTGTTGGCCTTGTATATATGTTAGCTTCTGAATAATATTGGTTGAAATTATGTCTCAATTTGTTGTAACCTTTGTAACTTTGATCTCAATTACTATTTTTAGCGAGTGACAATGGTACTTTATTGTGTTATAAGTACCTAGTGTAATGTACGCCAGCCCAGTTTTATTGAATCGAAACTGCGTCTTAAGAAGCCGTAGGTATTCATTCAGTGATGGACTGGCTCATTGCCATTCTTTAAGTGATCTTTCAACATTCGTGCTGGTGAGGAAAGAGATGTGAATAGCAACAAGCTCTCTCGCCATAACAATTCCAGTGGAGGCGAGGAAACTCAGTCTTTCTCCACATTGATAAAACTTGTTTAAACTGATTGCATTTCGAAAACACAGACTGTATGAGGTAGTGAAGTTGGCACCATTGAAGAGTTTACTGAAATATTTCCCCATAGTCAGAAAAATATTGGGGGGATATTTGATATTCAGGAATCATAAAGGGGCAAATTCTGAGAATTCCAAAACGATATTTTTTAGAAATTTGTGATTTCCAAAGAAATTGCGGAAAATGTATGTGCACCCATTCATCTCTCGAAAAAAACATGGGATTTCCAGCAAGTCTCTCAAAGTTCACGAGAAAACTATAGAGATCTAATTAACATCCACTGATGTAATTATATTCGCTACAGAATGGAGATTATATTATATCGCCACACCAGATTGTAAGCTGTCCGAAACGAAGCACTATCTATTTTTATTACTTACAAGCTTTTATTTATTTTCACCTGTCCCGATGTTTGTCATCAAATCTTGCAAGTTAAATTTGACCCCCTTCTAGTTGTTCGATTAACGTGAAATTTGGCAGATGTTCATAGTTCCCGTGACAATGCATTATGCATTTGTTAGAGAGACAAAAAACAAAAGGCGGCTCCAAGATGGCGGACGAGATTTGTGTTTATGGTCCGATTCGATTCAAAATTGGTATGTGGGGGTTTTCAGGGCCGAAGATTATGAATTTTCTGACAAAATTCATGAAATCAAAATGGCGGCTTCAAGATGTTCGACGATTTCTGTGATTATGGTACGATTCTATTCAAAATTGGTATGTGGGGGTTTTCGAGGTCAAAATTCACAAATTTAAGATGGCGGCTCCAAGATGGCGAACGAGTTTCGTAATTATGATCCGATTCGATTCAAAATTGGTATGTGGGTGTTAGGGGTACTTACTGAAAAGCAAAAAATAAAATAATTAATAAAAAAAATCTTTTTAAAAACAAGCTTTCATTCAAATACCCTGAAAAGTACAAAATAATTGCTTTGGATGTGTGACGTGGGTTATTCCGTGAGTTATAGATTCAGAAGCTTGTCGCATCTGTATTCAAAATGAAAACTTTGCGCGACAAGCTCTTGAATCTAGAACTACGTCACACATCCAAAGCAATTATTTTGTACTTTTTAGGATATTTGAATGAAAGCTAGTTTAAAAAAAAGTTTTTTTCATTAATTATTTTTTATGTTTGGTTTACCGCTCTGGTGACCTCGGACCTTTGATTTGATAATGCCACAGTTGTCAGTTTTGAAATTATTCCACACATTGATGCATTTCCATGAGTTAATTAGATTTTTTTGTATTGTTATGTTTTGGCTCCACGAATGGTTACCCTCTAGTTCGTGAGAACACCGTTGGAAGAGAGAATAGAAATGAAATGGATAAATGATACACCTATTAATGTAATAAGTGGTTGGAAGTGGGTGAGAAAGAAGATATTCATTGTCATTCTTCTAGAATGTTTGGAGGTTTGTACTCATACTTCAGGCAGTGGATTCCAACATTTTGTTGTATGCCATAGAAATCAATCCTATTAAAGCAGTGTTAGGCTTAACAATGTAAGAGTGCGCTGCCGTGTCGAGTTTGTCGAGATGAAAACTGCTCGAAGTGGAATGTGAGATGTGACTTCTGAGGAAGTATCTGTGAAACAGAGATATGTCGCCCACTTTTCTACTATGTTTCAGATTTGTGAAGAGAATTAGCCAAGGTAGCATCGTCAACCAAACGGATTGCTTTTTTCATATGGAACACAATCAATGTATGCTTGGATGCCGACTCCACACATGAGAATATTATTATTCATTTATTTATTTGAATACATCGGCGTTCTAACAGATTTTAGCTTCTACACCAAAAATTAATTTTAATCCAACATCGAGGTCGCAATCTTTTTTTTCAATTTGAACTTTCTAAAAAAATTACGCTGTTAATCCAATGACAAGAACGCTCTGTAGTAGACAATACAAAACTTAAGATTAGGTGACTTAGTGTGCAAATTAAGTAGGTAGTACAGTATAAATTTCAGTGTGAACTGAGGTTCAACTGATCAAGAGTTTGTGAAAAAACTTAAAACTAAGTAACTAATTAATTAATTAAGTAAGTGAGTAAGTTATTCATTTTTATACAATATTATCAAATACAATGAATGTAAACTGAATATTTAGTTATGAGCAAGGATGAAAATAACGAAGAAGAAAGACAGAAGAAGAAGATTGGGGATATAATGAGAGTCTAACATGGAATAGATCTAGCACTATTTCTGAATGATACATAGATACATAAAAGGGATCAAGATGGCTGAAATAGGTGTTATATGCCCTCTGTATTCTAGACAGTGGTGAGTTAAGTGCAGAGTTTGTATTGTGAATCTAACAATAAAATAGGCTACTGTCTCTTGTTGAATAGCGTTTAATGCTGAAGTTGTAGTTTCGTAGGTTAGCTTCATAACCTTGAAAATGAAGTACTCTATTGAATCTGAAGTTGATATGGTTAATAAATTCAATTTGAATTCTCTCTATTTTCTCTATGTTCTTCTGATACATGGGATTCCATACCTGACAACCATAATCTAGGTGATAAGTTATTATGGACTTGGCAGTCCTGAATGATTTATTGGAACGAAAAATGAAACCAAATTTTCTGAGACTTTTTTTTGTGATACTATCAAGAGCTGAGCTTTAAAAATAGTGAGGCGTGAAATAAACTTCAGTACGGAAAGGAAAGCCGTTTTTGTGGAGCTAATTTCGCGATGATTGGGACGTGATTGTTCCATGGAAGAGGGTTGCTAATAATCACTCCAAGCTTCGATGATGACGATTGCGCGCTGGCTGATCTACCTGAGATCGTTATATTGGCCATGCTTCTATTCTGGAGAGAACACAAGCTTGTGTTGTCAACCTTTTTTCACTGATTTCATCTAATTCTTTAAATGGTAGAAGTAGTCCATATTACTCAAAGTTGAGTGGATAGTCAATAGGATCAATGGGGGGAAACTCCAAGACAATCTCCACAAAAACAATATCTGTTACTTTCTTTTTGAAGTATATGCATTTCGGTGGTTCAAACTTCCATCATCAGCACGAATACAAAGAGTCTACCAAAAAGTTGAAGCTGGAAACTTACAATAAAAGGAGACGTGAAAAAACAACCTTACTTGATAAATGGTCAACATAAATAAAATAACAAACAAATGAATAAACAAAACAAATTTTGTCCTCTTCACTTCACATATAAAAAAAAGAGCAGATGACGTGCTTTTTGCTTGTTTAGATAAAATAATCTCAGAGAATGAAATTGATCCTATAAATTAGATCGGTGTATGTCGCTGTGATATGAAGAAATATCACTATAGTTCAAAAAGAGGTATGTTTCTGAATAAAAAGGCAGGTTTAGTTAATTGTCCCTAGATGGAATATGATTTTATATTAAAAAACTTATTTGAAGAACGATGAAAACTTCATTGGATTGGTACTCGTTGTTTGGGAAACAGAGATGTTAGAAAATTAATCAGGAGTTAAACAAAACGTAAGGACTCAAAAAATTGTATTGAATCAAATTCCAGTTGGTCGTTGACACAAATAGAAGTGGAAGACGTTTTTTCCTTGTATATCTCCAATACTTCCAGAAGGTCCAATCTGGTATTTTTTGGGCAGTAATGAGGAAAGTCTACATGTTTCTCTATATCAAAATTTGTGTTTCCGGAAGTTAGGAGGTGATTGGCGAAGGATGATTGTGTATTAGTGATATCAGTATTCAGATATTTGTTATAGTGTTATAGGTGTTCTTTAATTCTGCCGGAAAACTTCCGTCCTGTTTGGCCATTGTATACTACTGGGCATTCAGGGCATCTCAGTTTATAGACCCCTGATTTCTCGAATTTGTTTCTCTTATCTTCGTTGTTGCAAAGATGTTTGTTCAAGTTGTTTAGAGTTCTGTATGGAATTTGGACATTTGTTTGGCAATAAAGGTATAACTAGGACACAGAAAGGGTAGTGAGCCATGAGTTCTTGTAGGTTCGGAGTGAGTCAACAATTGTCCATTAAGATGATTGGTTGAAGATTTTTTCAACAACTGATGAAGGGTATCCATTACTGTAAGCGATTTGCTCGATTATGTTGAGTACTTCTTGGAAACCTTCTTTAGGAAGAGGAATGATAATCTAATTTATAGGATCAATTTCATTCTCTGAAGATTATCTGAACAAGCAAAAAGCACGACATCTGCTCTTTTCTCCAACAACTGATAGTCAGTCTATCACTATGCCTCGTACGAATACGATGGCTTTTGTTTTCTTCTTTTTATATGTGAAGTGTAGATAACAAAATTTGTTTTGTTTATTCATTTGTTTGTTTTTTTATTTATGGTGACCATTTGTCAAGTAAGTGTGTTTTTTCACGTCTCCTTTTATTGTTAGATTCTAGCTTTTTTGTAGACTCTTCGTATTCGTGCTGATGATGGAGGTTTAAACCTCCGAAAATAAAGTAAGCTACATATATCATTTTTGTGGAGTTCCCCCCCATTGATACTAATTCTTTAAATGTCAAATTTTCTTAATTTCAAATGGTGTCAGTTAAATGTCTGGAAGCGTATAGAGGTTTGAGTTTTGACTTTTTGGGTAGGACGCTAATTGACCATGGTCTCCTTGAAACCAAGAAAAATAAAATAAGATTCAGTAACGACTTTTACTAGATTGATTATACCACCAGTATCTTTTTCAGCAGTTTCAATTTTGTAAATTTATAAAGAAGGGAAATATATTTCCGCAACTGCATTCGGCGCTTCATCTATACTATTATAAAACAGTTATTGTCTGTTTTTTGTTTGTTCGAACATCACGCAAGAATTACTGAACCGATGTTGATGAAACTTTTTGTTTTTGAATGTTTATTATTAGTCTCAAAAAGCTAGATGAAAAAAACAGAAATAAAAACGTAGGAAAAAATACAAATTTCACGCGGACGAAGTCGTGGGTACCAGCTATTCATATAAACTGATTTGAAAGGTATTTCACGAACTAATACAATGTTCCAACTCTCGATTTGGTACATCAGCTGTAGTCAGAATATTGATGATAAATCCTCCATAAGTAAATTTAGATAGATCTCACCGGATAGTTCTAGAAATGGATCTCGACCATTTTACTTTCAATTAAGTTTCTTGATTTCATTTCGTGCAATGTTTATTGATCAAAATCATAAAGCTTTCAACCTATAATCCATAAGAAGTAGATATTCACATGGTTTAAAGCGCTACAGTGTATAAATATATAACAATCAGTGTAAATGGAAATGAATTTAAAATAAAACATCATCTGTATTCAGAAATGATCATAGAACAGATGAATTGTATACCAGCAAGCAACTATTGGTTCTGCCACATGTACACAACCCTACTACACACATTTCACTAAAGCTACCCCAAAGATGAATAGTGTCCTAGGGCCAGGTCAAATGATATCCTTTAGAAACTGCTCATTTCGGATATTGAAGTTTATCCCAAAATAGTGCATAGCCAAATCGATCAAAATTCAAGTTTCTATTTAATGATTGTGTCATAAGCGTGGCTTCTACGATGTTATGGATTTTCGAGTAAACCCGTATTCATAATCTAATTATGATTATAATGTCGGATCTAAAATAATTTGAATAATTGTATGATTCAATTCAACTAATTAACTCACCTTCTCACCTTCTGGAGAGAAAAGCCTTTTAAATTAATGAAATTTTCACTGAACATGATCAAATGCAAATCAGAAAAGACCAAACTAATTTCTAGCACACGTGAAGCAGTGTTTTTTTCAACGTGCTTTTTTTTTGTTTCAACCAATAATATTCAATGAATATGACTACAACTCGACAAATCAGGTATACTATTCCAACGAATATATTTGGCCGTGATGATATATTCTGGTGTTCGGACTAAATTTCTTAGGAAGAAATCGCTAATGAACATATATATATATATATATATATATATATATATATATATATATATATATATATGGATCCATATATATATATGTATATATATATATATATATATATATTTATAAGGATTCCATTGTAATTTATAACCATGACCAGCTTTTGGTTGCATTAAACTGATAAACTACTAGATTATTCGATCCATATTCCTGAATTCCTGGTTCACAGTTCCGGTATGCTTGTTTCGTGTAATTTGTGTTTCCTGGGATGTCATAGACGATTCAATTCGTGTAAAGGTGCTACGGTGTACGAAATAATGGCCAGGATTGTTGGTGGGTCACAACAGGTCGTAAATGTGGGGAAAATGTGGAAGTGACAGAATTGAGCTTCGAAGAACGTCTACGTTGATATTGGATTCATAATGTTTCTGATGGATTCCACACTGTGAACAGCTGGTTTCTAAATTGTGGTTACTCATATATCTCTTTAGGAATCTGAGAGTCGTTTTGAATGAAAAACAACTCATCAGTGTTTATTATGCTCAGGTTGAGTCTAGACTGCGTTATGGTGTTTGCTTGTGGGGCAACTCAACAATGAGTAGAAACGCCTTCTTTGAACAGAAGGCTATTTTACGTTGTATATTCAACACCCCCAAACGAAGCTCATGTAGAACCCTTTTTATAAATCAGAATATTCTAACTCTGACAAGTCTATTCATATATGAATTTTCAGTTTATGTATTCACCAATAAAACCGACTTCATTCTGAACAGTGATATTCATGATAAGAACACTCGTCAGAAACGAATGATACATGTCAAAATTGCCAAATATAAGATTACTCAAAATGCTCCTGAATGCATTGGACCTTAAATTTTCAATCACCTTCCAGTAATGATCAAGAGAGCTGAAAAAACAACGATTTAAAAAAAAAGTCTGAAGTCATTTTTGTTGATCAATTGTTTTTAGACACTCGATGAGTTTTTATCTAGTCCTCTGTGATCCACTCTACTGTGTTTGGGCAATATTGTTTAGACCCGTAAATCTGTTTGCTTGTTTTTCAGTACTAGTTGTTAGATATAAGTACTGACTATTCCTATACAAAACGAAATTGTTTATCATTTTAAGGAAAGTAAAGTATTTGATTTGATTGAAACATTCCACACCTGTCACGTAGGCTAGCAAGTCTCCTGTAGATTACTTTTTATTTCAAAAACTCTACATTGATGGCTCTTGTCATAACTTTTGAGATGACAGGCTATAGAGCGATAAGCCTATAGTTTTCGGAAAGACTTTTTTTTCTAGAATGACATATACTAGAGTTGTTTTCCAGTTGGATGGGAAGTTGCCGAGAATGTACGATAACGTAAACAAGTCTGGAGGTAGTTCGAGGGAACTTTTCTTGATGACCGTTGGTGAACTTCGTCTCGTCCTGTAGTTCGGCAAATTTAGATACGTCAAATGAAATACGTTGGCGAAATATTACTTCGGCTCTCAACAGGGTTAATGGTAGTGGTGCTTTCCATTGTGGATCTAAGGAAGAATTTTTGACGAACATTTCCGGTAGTAGATTGGCTTTTTCTTCAGGAGTGCAATGCAATGCAAGGCAATAAATTTCGGAAATTTGGATATGTTAACGTTTTCCTCAATGGCTTATGTGGATTTTAGCATAGAGTATATTGACCATAGCGTTGATGACTTATAATTATTGCCAGCTTTACTAGAAAAATAGGCAAGAAGAACATTTTCTGAGAGATTCTCGACATTATGTTCCTAACGCCAGTTCTTGAATGTGTTGTATTGTTTTTCATATAAAATTCTTGATTTCTGGAGGAGTGATTCCAACGTGGCCGTAGTTGTTACTGATATCCATATTGCTATATATCACTATCCATTCTTGATTATTATGAACACTGATATTCACACCACGGTCTTATTCACACATAAAATCTAGCGGATTGCGTATATAATTAATTTGACAACAGCAAATGACAGTTATTGTCACAGGCGCCCATGTTTTTATTAAATCGTGGATTTACGAAAATGACTCAATTGCCGCTCTCGCACCGTGCCGTGTCCTAGTGATCTCAGCGGACGAAAAGAGTTTGCGGACGAAAAGAGTTTTCGGACGAAAAGTGTCTGCGGACGAAAAAAATGTATTTATATAGTTTAATTTTGAAATCATAAATGTTGAAATACAATGTCGGCGGAAGAAATAGTATCCGATTGACACGAGCAAAATAATCTCCCAAAGCAGCATCATAGTGACGGAAACTGATACAGCAACTACAACTCGGTGGTTATTACGTAATCACCACTAAATAATAATAATATTAATAAACGCCTTTATTTCCATATGAGACCATAGTCTTACAACAATGATTATTTTTGAGAAAAATGGGAAACCTCAAGGGGGAGTTCACTCTTGAGTGCTCTTCCACTCAACCCTTCTTATATTTAAATTTCATTATATTAACAATCATAATACTTAACCTACCCTAATCTAACCTGAGACTAGTATAGAACGATATTTTTTTTTATTTTTATAAAATGATACACCTGAAAATTACTTACTGGTTTTTCAAATATGATGTCATAGTTCGTTTGAATCTGGGAAAATTGTATTCCTTGTAGTGAGATGGCAGAGCATTATATAACTTGTATACGTTGAATTTGAACCCCCTTCAAAGAACTTAGTTCTATGAGGAGGGCATGTCAGCAATCCCTTAGATTTAAGGTCATTTGATAAATAGATAGGATGTTTCTTTGATATAATTTTGTGATATAAACAGAGGTATAGAACGTCACGACGGCCCTTCATGTTCAGCCATCCTAATTTCTTGAGCTCGAAATTCAGAAATAGAATTGGTGGTGAAGTTTATCCCCATTGTATCCACAAATGAGCAGATCAAATACTTTGCTATATCTCCAAGCACGGGTTTCGACCCCAGCGATGGAATGCTCTTTGTTTTGTCATTTCAGCAACATTAGTTGTTGAACCAATGTTTTTGATCTTGGTTCTAAGCGGTATGTGAATTTTTGTTAACATCAAAATAATATATACGATTGATTGAGGGCACTGAGAGAAAGAAAGTTCTGAGAAAATTTCAATCGGCTGAGTTATAGTGCCAATAGACCCGCGGCAGTCATTTTTCTGGAACTGGATGGTTCTGAAATATACCTTAGTTTGCCAATATGCATCTGCAGGATTTTGCATTGAATGCATTGGTACAAGGTATGCATACCATCTTTTGTGTAAATGATTTGACATCTCTATTATAGATGTAGCCTTTATGCATGATTGTAATCGATAAAACCGCTGAAGATATTTTCGTCATCTTTCATGAGAACTAAAACTGAAAATATGCGAACGATCAATTTTAAACGTGATAAATGGAATATTAGTCGTAATGAAATTGTGAACATGAGCTTATTGTAAACATGAGCTAATAAGTTTTATCATTACTGACATTTCATGATTTTCAGTTCCTTTTGATTTTGATACAGGTTTTCAATGCAGCAACTTTTGGGTTGGTAGCTAGATTGAATTATTGTACAACAACACAAGGTATTGTATATTGTATCTGAAACTGGAAATCATCATTTATTTTTCATCACATTTTACATTGTATAAGAATAGCCAAAGGAAAGGAATGGAAAGTATTTTTATTAAAGTAAAATTCCTTCTCTTTCAATTTTTTTTCACTTTCTCTAGCCTGGTCAAGCATTCTCTTACCAAAATTATATCACTGCTAATGATTGAAACTGCAATGAAACCAACATGTTTTACCGTTCAAAGTTTTGTAAATAGAATAGTACATTGTGAGAAACCCTTGGTACGCGTGTCACACCGTTTTTCTTAAATTAGCTGAAGAAAAATACTTGATCGTATTACAATATTCCGTGTTTCTCATTATAACTGTTTGACAATAATTCGATCCCACATCGAATCGAAAAGGTGAATATATTCAATTATTCATTGGAAGATTTTATGTTAGTTCGGAACCGGTATATTTCATCAGTATTTAATTCATTGGTTTTAATGAAGATTGCGCTACAAATCAAGAATCGAGGAATAACGCAACTTTGGACCGAGCAGGTAATCATTGTAATCATTTTTTGTTTTATTTCTGAGATCGTTATTAATTAGATTGAAAACAACGATTTCAGATAGTCGAATATAAATAGAGAAGTTGAAGCTTTATATTTGGTTTGGAGTATTTTGGACAAATGTGTAGTGCGTTTTTAGAGAATTTCAGAGTACAAAGAATTGTTTAAAAAAAATAGTATTACAATTTTATTGACTCGGAATTTGTGTGGAATATGTTCCACACAAGGGTAACATGTGCACATTTCCCACCTTTAATGTATTTAACCATGATGCAATCGAAAACAATTATGAGTATTGAAAAAAAAGGAGCACAATGTCCGTCCGAACGCACTGTTATGGAGTACAGTGATAGAAAATGATGGTATTCTGACTAGTTGCAATAAACTTGTCAGGATCCAACCATATATTTGTAATCGATCAATAACAGTCTATTTCTAAATAGACAGACATAATATGAAAAATATGTTATTTCAACCTTGGCGCCCTAAGAAATAGAAGTTATTCAGAAGTCAAGAAGTGGGATATTATAATATTTTGTCCAATAGATTGGAGGCTTTGAGAGTTGAAAATGTCCAAGTGATAGCTATTCTGAACCATTCTTCAACTACAGTTAACTATAATGCATCGAACGAGAGGAGATTAGAAGAAGATAAAGTTAACCGCAAATCTTGATATAATACCTACCTATTTATTTATAACAATTTTGCCGTTGATAATATGAACATGATGAAAACATACTCAATTGAATATTGAATAGAAAGTTTTTTCAGAGAATGGAAAAATCTACCAAAATAAAGAAGTTACTTTTTGTAATATCTAACAGAAAAGAACTACTTCCCCGGCGTAACTCACGCTGGACATGAAACTACATCTGATAGATATTGTGAAAGGACCCTGACTATAGTTATTTGATTTTGTATTCCAGTCTTAATCAAGAACTCATATAGATGAATGAGACAAAGAAGAATGTTTTCCAAAAAAAGTATTCACCAGAAATATTCCGTTACATTGATGCAAGAGTGGCATCGCATTCACTACATTTTTGTCGACGAAAATCTATTTCACGGTTCCACGGTCATCAAGAAGACCGGAGAAATTGGAAAACACATTTTCTGGAGGCAATTTCACTATGCAATGATGACAAGTGTTAGAAACGTTTCTTTTGGAGTGACCCTTTGAAATCAGTGTTTCTTAAATCAAAACCTGTCATGGGATATGATAGATTAATTTGTTTGAAAATATGAACAGGATGTTCATAAAATCAGATGTGGAATCATCTGCAACTGAAAGATAAACTTTAGTTGCTATCTTCCATCGTTCAAGATAACCTCTTGGAGGTGTTCATGTTGAAAAGGAAAACATTCTCAATTGAAAATTGAAAAGAAATATTTTACGGAATATTGAAAAGTCTACGACGATAATGAAGTAATTTTTTGTAATATCTAACAGAAAACAACTATTTCCCCGGCTAAATCCATGTTGGACATTGAACTTCGTCTGATAGATATTGTAAAAGGACCCTATGACACATTTTAATGTTAAAAAAACACTGATTTCAAAGTGTCATTCCAAAAGGAATGTTTGTAACATTTTTTCATCATTGCATAGTGAAATTGTTTGTAGAAATATGTTTTCTAATCCCTCCAGTGTTCCCGATGATCGTGGAAGCGTGAAATAAATTTTCGTTGACAAACATGTATTGAAGATCACAATCCGATGCCTCTCTTGCATCAGTGTTTTCTGGGAAACATTCTTCTTTAACTCATTCATCTATATATGAGTTCTTAATTGAGAATATAAAAACCAAATAACTATCTGAATAAAATTAGAAATTTTCACTTTCAGATTTTTTCTTTCGAGTTAGGATCCTCTCACAATATTTATTAGATGTAGTTCAATTTCCAGCGTGGATGTAGCCAGGTGAGTAGTTGTTTTCTGTTGGATAATACAAAAATTACTTCATTATTGTCGTATATTTTTCAATATTCAGAAAAATCTTCCTATTCAATATCCAATTGAGATGTTTCTTTCCCTTCTCAACATAAATACTTCCCAAAAGGTTATCTTGAACGATGGAAGATAATGACTAAAGTTTATCTTTCAATCGCAGGCTATTCTACAACTGATTTATCAACATCCTGCTCATATTAACATACAAATCAATGAGCATGATATTCAGAAAATATCTATCAGTCTCAACTCTCAATGGAGGAAGATGAATATACAGTGTAGTTACTCCTAGTTGCAAACCATTATGTGATATAAGGGTGTTTACTTGTGTAAAACAAGTGGGTCAACCAAAATATGGAAAGTAACTATATAAAATTCCGTGAATTTCAAATTCATGTATAAAATACTTCAAGAATAAAAATAATAATCTATTTTCACTTATTTTTTTACAATTACTAATGAGATTGTGCTCGGTTTGTTGTTGTTTTTCATGCTACTATTAGGAGAATAGGGTGAAAAGAGTACACATTTGACCGTTTACTGAGATTAGATTGGGTAAATATCCACATAAAAATTTCCCTTAGAAATTCGGAGACTTCAAAGACATTTTCAGGTGAACTACTAAAGTGAAATTTCAACTTATAATCAACTGAAGTGCCATCTGGGAGTTATTAATAATTAATTTTCCACCATGCATTTTGTCTAAAGATATTTTTGTTCCCGATCATTGTATTTACAAACATAATTATTACTGTAGAGTTTTTTGGGCGTACATTTCGTCCAAAATAAGTGAGTTTTGAATTAATGAAATATTTATTGTATTCATTTTAGTATTATTTTCTCATGATGTTTTATTCGGGGTTGTGTTACGTTAATAATTATTTACTTATCAATGAATATGTTGTTGTTACATAACTTAATATATCGGGTAGTATTTTTCTCAATCATCTCATATATTTTTCCGGAATATCTTTCGGACATATTCGCCCATTTGGTAATCATATTCAGTTAGATGATATAATTCTAATAGAATAATATATTTATTATACTTTCTTTTTCGGATTTGATGGAACGGCATATATTATCGAGCAGAACTAGCAGAAATTGGGCGATATCCAATTCATAACAATTCATCACATAACACATCAAAGGACAAAAAAACTTCTTCAATCAATTGTGTTTTGTGCCGATTTTGAAAAAAAGTTGGCGAAAAGTACGTGGTCTGGCTATACATATACTGAATATTGATGGGTATACGAGGGTTGCTTTCTATATTTCGGGAATAGAAAACAAAATAAAAAAATTGATCATCGTATATGGCTTCATTATTTTTCAAAATATTTTCTATGAGAATATTTCAACGACTTAATGGAAAAATACGAGCATGTAATCGTTATATCGTTCGACTTAACACGAGCTTACGACACGGTCAGTCGTAACTTGGTTTCCGAAAAATATCTACAACCTAGGTTTACGTGGCCCAGTGATTGGATGACATCCTTTCTTGAAAAAAAACAGGAAAATTATCGTGCGAATCGGTGAAACATATTCGAATGAATTTGATCTCTCGATCTCGGAACACCACGGGAGAGTGTTCTAGGTCCTTTGATATTCCAACAGCCTCAAAACATAAAAAATGGTAGAGTATTCATGTATGCTGACGGCACCTCTATTGTGGTATCCGACCCCAACCGCCATAAGTTACATAAAAAAACAGACTCGGTTTCAAAAGACTTGCATGCAAACCTACTCTTATGATAAGTCATAGTAAAACAATAACAATCGGATTCTACACCAAACATTCGAAATCAATGCCAATATTCTTAGCACTTCATCTAAATTCTAAGGAACGCTCATAGACTGCAACTCAATTTGGGAGGAAAAAACACATATGTCATTTAAAAACTTTACAAAAGCTTTTAAATTTTAGCAATATTAAAAAATATCCTGAACACAGATTCATTACTATTCATTTGTGCATTCAACAATCGCATACAATATTATAGTCTAGGGTCAAGAATCTGATATAAAGAGAGTTTTTGTTGCACAAAAACGCATAATAAGTCTTATCTTCAACATTAGTAATAGCCAATCATGCAGACAATTCTTTAAAAAAACCTATCCTCACGGTAACATCAATATATTTGATAATAAACATTCATTCCCATCAACAGTGATTCGCACTCACACAATACCAGAAATTAAAATAATATCAAACTAAAGAAGCCCAAAGACTGCTATTATAAAAAATCTCCCATCAATGCAGGCAGCCGTTTTTTTAACTGTCCACCGCGGGATCCCTGGGTGTTTTTAAGTCTAGACTTAAGGAACTAGTCAGTGAATGTTTATATACGATTGAGGAATTCGAATCCTATTTCTCAGTCTTGTAATAATATTGAAATATTTCACATTTTATGTCAATCATCATTGTAATACTGTTTCTGTATTGTTTGTCATTGAATGTTTCTATATGGTTGAGGAATTTGGACCCTACTTTTCAGTTTTGTAGTAAAATTTAAGTATTCTATATATATATCAGTCATCATTGTAATACTGTACTGTATTTTATTTTGTTTGTCATTGAAATCTTGTCAACACTGTTTTCTATTATGTCTTAACAACCGTAAATATGCGATTGAGATACCTCCATATTATGCATTTTGAGCGCGTTCTTTAGGCGTCGAAAAACGTTGACCTCTTAATATATTTTTGATGTGCGGGAATAAAAAGAAGTACGGCAGTGGTCAAAAAGTCTCTTGTTTGAGCCGATTGAGAGCTCGCATTGTCCTGATTGAAAGAGATCCGTTTTTGGCGATTGGTTTTCCTTATTTTTCCGAAGTTGAACTTATGGTAGAGTTGGTGTTGCCGAAGAAACAGGCGACCATTTGCTTCGAAGTGCTTCGTGCGCGAAAAACTTCTGTTGGAATTGGATCATCTTGAAAGACCCATACAGTCCACTGCTGTTTCCATTCGGGCTCATAGATCCATGATTCGCCACCTGTTACAATGCCATAGACGTTGAATAGAAAAACATTCTCAATTGAATATTGAATGGAGAGATTTTTCTGTGAATTGAAAACTCAAGTATCTTGAAGCACTGCGATCGTATTTATTGAGCATTTATTTTGACTAATCGACACGAGCTTTTTTTGAGAAATTTTTCACAGTATGTGGAATCCAACGCGAACAATTGTTTTTGACAGCCAAATGTTCTTGCAATATCGAATGTATGATGGTCCAACTAATATCCGAGGCAGTCTGCCAATAGGTCATATGACGATCTTGCAATAACAGTTTACGCACAGCATCAATGTTTTCAGAAACAACAACCGATTTTGAACATCCTTCATGACGACCACGATTGCATTCGGTATACCACCGATGTTCAGTGGTTTTTTATGGTGCTTTATCACCGAATGTTGAAGTGAGTTCATCGATCACTGTTGTTGAGATAATCCACGTCAAAAGTTGTGTAAAATTAACGCACGGAAATGTAAACAACAGGGCATGTAGTTCAGAACGTTCAGAGTAAGTATGCCGACAAGAAAATCAAACTTTACGATGGAGACGTCAATTGTCAGATGGCAGCACTAGGCTCGCCCATTCACGAAATATAAAAGTAACCCTCGTAATGCATAAAACTTGCTGTACTTCGATACGTAGCTCTAAAATAACTCCAAGTATCCAAAACATATTAGTGCACGGCAGAATGCTTTGTTACCTGTAGGGCAACTCATTGAAGATAACAAAAATAAGTAGTAAGAAAAGTAATCATTCCCATGAAATATGATGTACAAAACAAATAAAAACATGACAATAGAAAAACAGAAAAGGTCGTGATGTTTATGCAGTTACGAAGATGTATTATACATCAAATGAAAGCTACCTTTGTAATGAATTTTAATTTATTGCCAATCATATATGTTTTGTGTTGTTTTTTATATGAAATCTTTATGGCCCTTTCACTCTTACGACCGATTCATCAAATTCATTACGCTAAGCTTATTCTTAATTTTTTTGAAACTAAAAAACCTCGACGGAGACTGCTGAAACTATTGTATTTCTATCGATACAGTCCACTGGCAAGTCAGAAAGAAATAAGTGAGAGTAGTAGAGTTGTGTGTACGTGAAAGAACCAATAGTTCTTGAACCTACAGCAAGAATTCTGTGCACGTTGGATCATTCAAACATAAAAAAGGACCATACACGAAGTCTGCATAGTTAGAGTACGCTAGCATTAAGATATCACACAGGTTTTTTTTACCTAGCGGCATTCCAGAATTTTCCACTACTATAAAGAATTTTCAGAGCAAAGTAAGATTTTTGAATAAGTTTATTAATATGTTTTGTGAATTTCAATTTGTCATCGAAAATAATGCCGAGATTCCGTGCTTCCGAAACAATTTCAATATCACTATCATTTATTTTCGAATTAATAGAATCCTTTAATATAGCTTGCAACTTTCTATTACCAAATACTAAAACTTTTGATTTAGAGGGATTAAGTTTTAAATCATTATAATTTGATATTTCATAAAGATGGTCAAGTTCAGAGTTAATTTTCAGCTCTGCACGATTGTAGTCTCTGGGTTTGATGATACCACTAGTCAGGGATTTGATTATGTCAGCAGTGTAAATTACAAACAGTAAGGGGCCGATAACTGAACCTTGTGGTACACCAGCACGAATTGCAGTTTCATTTGATAGTAGATTGTTAAAGTTTACCTATTGACTAAGATAGTAACCTTTGATAAGATTTAATGTAGAATTTAGGAATCCATAGAAACCCAATTTAGCTAGGAGCACCCTGTGGTTGATCGTGTCAAACGCTTTCGAATAATCCAAAAGTTGTAGCATCGCCACTCCACCTTCATCAAAGGCTTAAGTTATACGACTGGTGACATCTACTTATGCTGAAGGAGTACTGTGAGCTTCGCGAAAACCAGACTGATTATGGAAGGACATGACTCGTTTTGAAGAAGTACATCATTTGTTTGTACATAATTTTTTCCGTGATTTTTGATAAGGTGCATAACACACTGACCGGTCTGAGATCGTATATAGCCGTTGGATTAGGAATTTTGGGCAGCGGGTTAATGATGGCGTGTTTCCATTCTGAAGGAAAATAGTTGGAAATAAAGCAACAATCGATTATATGTACAATGAACTTATGTTAACAGGGACTGCAATACTTCAACATCGCAATTGCAATGTTATCTGTGCCATATGCATTAGATTTCAGAGCACTTGTTATATCCTGGATTTCTTCCACGACGTTGAACTGAACGAGAAATCGAGGTTGGGATCTAAGAGGTTGTTTTAGAAATAAAAACAAGTGTCAGCACAAATCAAATCACTTGGAGTGTTATTTTTCATAAAATGATAATTTATCTCATTTCGAATACCAGATTGATAGGAATTGAGGAATTTTTCTTGAACTTTACATTCAGATGAGTTAAGGCTTGCCATGTATTTATATTTGAATTGGAAGTATTCCTGGACATAAAGTCAATATAAGCTCTTTTTTCATTGCGTAGAGCGTTAAGAGCAAAGTTTCTCAAATTTTTATAATTCAAAAAGTCAACTTCATTTTTAATTTTATTGCATTTTCTCAACGCTAAATCTGTTTTCTTGAATATTCGCTTCATATTATCATTGATTCAAGGTGCTCTAGGTTTGGTGACTCTGGCGCGTGGATGTTAAATAAATCAAGTCTGTAAGTACTGAAAATATGGACTTTACAGTTCATTTCAGGCTCTCTACCAACATCCATCTAATCAATACTTTGCAAGTCACTATTGAACTGCTCCAAATCAAAAATTTTGTAATCCTGAAAGGTTATGTACTTGGGTAGATTTTCCATTTTTTCACATTCAATCTCACCGAACACAAGCTTTTGTGATCTGATATGAGATCAGAATCTATCACCCCGCACTCGACAACCATATCACGGTTCGTTGGAAAAATTGGATCTAGAACTGTTTCGTAAATCTTGTTGCTTCATTAATCAGTTGGCTACAGCCGTATGCCCCAAAGCAATTTCGTAGTGGGCATTTTCACTACAGCACAGTGTATTAGGCCAGGTGCTCATACGCAAAAAACAAAAAGAGAGACATAAGTTATAGAAAATGTTAATAGGACATCAGTTGAATATTATAGTATTCGATCAATAGATGAATTATTTCTTTCCACTTCTTGAAGCAGCTCGAGTTGATCTCTTCTGTTAAGATTTCTTGGACCGGTGTTCTATACTTTCAGGAGATTCTTCTGGGCCCCTTTTTTACTCCCAATCGCGGCAGACGAGTTTTGGTTGCTTCGTAAATTCTCCAATATCTCCTCATAAGTTCATGAGTCTCCATTACCTACTAACATATGACCTTTCATGTATGCTGTATAACTCTCGTGCTAACTTTTGTTGGCTTATTAGCAATTTCCTCTTATTTTGTTAGTCGATAGATATGTAAACTGCAGTTCACTTTAGTTTTATGCATTTGTTAATATATTATTATTTAGCTTGTGGCTCACAAATTCAACAACTATGGGTTTATTATAGCTTGGAGTTTGGTTGGGAAAAGGTCAATTAACTGAAACCACTATGGATCTGTTGCCGACGTTTCAACTTTTATAAAGTCATCCTCAGGGCACTACAATAGGGATTGTGAATATTACGAGGGTGAATAGTAGAGTAGCTTAGTACATGATAAATTATATGATAAAAACCTCAATAGAGGTACAAACAACTTAAGCTGTAAATAGGTCAAATCTTTTGAAAATATGTATATATAAAATTGACATGGATAAAAATTATTGCAAAATTGTAAAACAAAGCATGTAGTAAAACAACAGGATACTTACAAGAAAAATAGGTTCCTTGTCGTGATAAAATGTGTATTAAAAAGGACATTTACATATATTTGGGTTCCTCTTGTTATAATATAAATAGAAATTGTCAACATATGTCGAAATCAACGGAGAGTTTGCTTCTGAATGAAGGCATTCAGTGGAGATTGGAAAAGTTTTTGTTTTTTCCTCTTGATTTCTTTCGTTATTTATTGATAAGGTACGTGTAGGAACCATAGGCGTGCAATGGTGTGTGATTATTGTGGTGTTTTCAATTTACTTATTAGGTATGAATAGGAGTTGGGTAGAAATTGAGTATCTGTTTTCTTATTAGCATTGTTTTTGTATTTTTTATTTTTATCATTTCTTGTATACCTCTCTTTCTATAGTTTTTTGCTTTCCAACAATTTCTGTATTTACAAAATCGAATTTGTGAAGATTTTTTTCTGAGTGTTCGGCAAGACCTGTTTTATTTGTTGTTCTTATGAGGTTTTCAGGTCTTATGCTCCGTTCATGTTCAGATATTCTAGTTTTGAGATATCGTCCTGTCTGCCCAATATATACTTTGTCACATTATTATTGGTTGCGCATCAGTAAATAGTTTCTTTATCTTCTCTGAAAGACCCGAAATGTATGGGATTTTGTAGAAGAAATTATTTCCATTTGGTAGTTTAATATTATTGGTTTGCTCTTTGAAAAGGAGCTTGTTTATTAATTTTGTTGGATAATTGTTTTTCAATAGGTATATTTTAATTGCTTCGAGATTTTTTTGATGAAGAGACGGATGTGATAGTTGCAGAGCTCTATATTTGAGATTCAAAATAATATTGGCCTTTTGAGTGAAGGAGTGTTGAGAATTGAAGTTCAAAAATCTCTCAGAGAAGGTCGGTTTGTGATACCAATCTGTGATGATTTTATTCTCATCTGTTCTTATGATTGAGATGTCTAAAAATGGTAATCCGTTATTTTGTTCTTTCTCGACTGTATATTGAAGACGTGGGTGGTAGCTATTGAAAACATGCTGAACGTTATCTACTCCGTCTATGGGTACGCAGGTGATGATGCTAAGCTACTCTACTATTCACCCTCGTAATATTCACAATCCCTATTGTAGTGCCCTGAGGATGACTTTATAAAAGTTGAAACGTCGGCAACAGATCCATAGTGGTTTCAGTTAATTGACCTTTTCCCAACCAAACTCCAAGCTATAATAACCAGTGAGGTCACAAAACACTATAAGAAAACTATGGGTTTGTTGTATTGAGTAACGCCAATCTTGTAGGTATCTCTGAAGTCGTGATCCTGGCATCCAATTTCCAATTTTTCTTGAAATAATTTATTCAGAGATTCCGTAACATCATCATCACTTTTTAGACCGTAAATAACCAGGTTGCATTTTTTTAGTTTTCTTTCTGCTGTTAGTAGCCTTGACATGAGTTCACCATTTTCTTTCTTCAGTATTCCATTATCTGTCTGCAGTTGCTGTATACATTCCCTAACTTCTCTTTTATAATTTTGGATTTCCAATTTTATACCCTCGAACTGGACCACAAGTTGATTGTTCTGAGATTTTATTTCATCGTTCTGCTGTTTCAGTTCTCTAAACATAGCAATCACTTCATCATTGGGGACGACGGTCATTTTTTGTTTTATCACCCGTACTATGGATACAGATAAGTTGGGCTACTTCTTGCTGGTTCTAATCTTCGGAATGATTGGAGTTTCTGTTACACTTCAATGTTCGCCCCGTCTCGAGACTGGAAGTTATGCCAATGAAAGTATCTATAATTATAGTATGTAAGTAATTAGCACTACACTGTTTAGAAGAGGTTGAAATTATGTATCGTTTGATATAAAATTCAAGTTCAACTGAATATCAAAAGTCTTAGAAAATGAATGTTTAACGGAGCTATGAAAAGCGTGTTCGAACTCACTCGTTTTTCGTTATGTTCGGGCCATTTTTCATGCGCACCTTCCTTGGCAGATGGTCACCCATCCAAATACTATACGCGCCCGGTGTTGTTTAGCTCAGATATTGATGAAACCGGCGTCTCACGGCGCGAGACTTGACGAGCTTGGCTTGGGGGATTGTGCTCGGTGCACAGGCGTGAGGTTTGTGCAATCACGAGCCTGATCGGTCTCTTAGCGTGTGTAATTTCTCCGCCTTGTCGTCTATCGGTGGCTAGAAGTTGGTACACGAGCCTAGGAAGGGATACATTGTCCAGTGCAGTAGCTATAGATAGCGCCTATGAGAGGATAGTATGTGCAGCAGCGTATTTTTCTATAAAAATTGTTTCTTCCTCATATGAATCTGAAAATTCAATAATTGCTTCCGAATTCCATTCCATGTTAATACACAATAATAAAAACAACACCCAACTATGCTCTGCCACCCCCAAACTTCCTCTCCGAAGTGACCGGGCTCCCGTCGTAGCCGACACTGTGGTGGACAGACAGCCCCGTGCCGTGTGACCGCTCAACAAGCCATACAGCACGAGTCAGCTAGTCGAGCCTCGCGCCTTTGATATTTGGGAATTTACCTACAATTCTCGATCCTATGCGACGCGTACCATTCTTACGACGCGAGACTCGACAATCCCCGAGCCGAGCTCGCCAAGTCTCGCGCCGTGAGACGCCGGCTTTAGACTCTCGTCAACCTGACCAGCTGCCGGTGCCAAATATGTTTTATTTTCCATGGACTAGGCACAGACATAAGGGGGTTTCTAGGCATCGTTAGAATTTGCTGAAATTTCAGTATGTTACACCTAAGGTATATCTGATTAATAATTGCATTCTACGCGACCACGATAGCAATTGCGTTAGTTGATTGATATACAGTGTGTAATAGAAACTTCCTATTTCTTGTCATGTGACACGCAATTTTAATATGATAACTTATAATGCGATTATTGAGATCATAATGCAAAATTGACATCAATGAACGGATGCCTTTGTGTGACTATATTTAAAATCCAGATACACCCCCATTCAGGGGTGGTTTGTACTTGTGTTTTTTTCGAATGACTTTGCTGACTGGGGATTTCTAGCTAAGATATTTCATTGTAATGCAGGAATCTAGATTGCACAAAACATATTTTTTGTGCCACCATAAAAAAATTCAAATCAGTTCCCTCATAAGGGTAGTTTGTACTTGCGATTTTGCGAAAATTTTTGTTGGCCGAGACGGTAGAAAATGATTGTACAAAACATATTTTTTCTGACACCATGAAAAAAAAACAAATCAGTCCCCTCGAAAGGTAGTTTACTTGGATTTTCGAAAAATTTGTTGCCGGGGTTTCCAAGATATTTTTTCGAAACAATGGAAAATGATTGAACAACACATATTTTTTGTGACACCATAAAAAATTCAAATCATACGACTAGTTCATAGTTGGGATTTTCCGAAGAGCCTTGCTGACTGGGGATATACAATGAAAATATTTCATCGAAACGCTGGAATATAATTTCACAAAACAAATAAGTGCAACCATAAAAAAATGCACATTAGCCCCCTCGTGCTAGTTTATACTTCAATTTTTGGAGAAATTTTGCTGACCGGGTGTAATAGATATATTTTATTGAAACGCTGAAATATGATTGCACAAAACATATTATTTCTACCACTATAGAGAAAACTCACATCAGTTATCTTGTAAGGGTAGTTTACACTTTTTGAAAAACTGCTGACCGAGGAAACAAATATTAGAAAATAAACCTTATAGTAAACAATTCAGTCTCATGATTTTTATACTTGAAAAATAAATCAAAATAGAATCCAAATAAGAATTAACCGGTTCGAATTCAATCTTATCAATATTCAAAATATAAATGGACGAAATGCAACTTGAACAAACAATGGATGATCCCGATTGTCACATTTACGAGGGGACTAATGCGAATTTTTTCTATGGTGGCACAAATAATATGTTTCATGGAATCATATTCCAGCGTTTCATTGAAATATATCCATTGGATATTTCCGGTCAGCAAAGTTCCTGAAACATATTTCCAAAGATTGAGGTCCCTAACTGAAGAGCAATTCAAAACATTGTATAAATATGGTCAACATGTTGCTCTTTATGGTTATGATAGAATAGTATATGAACCATACTTCTAGACAATCTGCAAGTTTGTTCATAACGAAAGTAAGTCATAGTCTCATGAAGAGATTTGTACATGAAAACTTAGGAATCATATCTAACGAGGAACGTGATAGAACGCATTCACACGGAGACATGCAACAGAGTTCGCCAATATGTTTGTTGAATAATCATAAACGTAAGGTGCAAAAAGCTATACTTTATCCATCCTGACTGTACATATTTGAAGGTGCCTAAGAGTTCTTACTTTCGTGTAGCAAGACAGTCCTACTCCATTCATAAAAAGTGCACACTTTTGAAGGCTGGTCTAGTTGTAGCAGCAGATGGATTTGTGTTGGATGTAGTCTTACTTTTGGACAGCAAAAACAACGATGCTGCTATTTTAATTCATAACATGAATCAAAGATTCACGACTGAAGAGGCAGATCAATTACGATTAGTAACTGAAACCAGATAGATTGTGGAATCACGAAACGGACATTCGAAAAGTATTTTTAAATTATTCTGGGACATGATTCCAATACATCATTGTTCTAACTTATATCCAAGAAACATTGGGTCGTGATAATACGCGAATATACATTTGATACTCAGTTACATGGACCAGGGTTGATAAGAGCACGATTGTCCTTTGTACATATCCTACAATAGCCAATGGCCAGATGAAAAAACAATAAGCGGTACTTATTGCACTTGCAAAGTAGGTGCAAGAAATCTTGGAATATGTGCACACGTTGGTAGCGTTATGCAAGGTACGAAGGAAATACTATATCCCCTGATAATTTTTTATTAATAAACATCTTAGATTCCACAGAAAAATATATTGGAATTTTTGATAATATTTAATTGTAAACAATTAACTTTGAAATGTTTAAAATAAATCATAGTGTTATTTCTTAACAGTCAAGTAGATATTGTAATGTATTGTTACGTGTTTATATATACCTTGGTTAACACTCTGAATCATGAATCCAAGAATATAACACCGTGGAAACACTAACAACACACAGTTATATCAGAGTTCCTTCTTTTTGTTCAATGGTGCCATCCCCCAGATGTTTACCGAACTACCCGCATGCCTATACTGGAGGGTTATATTAGGTACATATTTCTGCAAATTGGTATGAACCCGAAACTGTATAGGGTAAGGCTATTCTCTTCAAGATTTATAGCATTTATCAGTTGATTATAGTTAATATTGAGAATTATTAAAAATTCGAATTCTACGGCGCTTTATAATATATAGATTGAAAAAATATAATAATAATATTGATCTCCTTCATTAACAGGAAGAAAATAAACAAGCAATATCAATATGAATACGTATAAGCAAAGTACAATGGTTAAATGGCGCTTAGTCAGTTGAAAACTGTTCTACCCTAAATACCAGATTGGAAAACAAAGAATAAACAAGAAACGAACTGTTAGTAACAATTTTGAATATGACAAATGGCCGAAATGATTATTATACTAATAATAACTACACAACAGAGGTATATCATGGTCGTGCAAACTCTCTGAATATAATGTCGAAGATTTATTTTCTGAAGCTGAAGCTGAACAGAAAATTAAATGATGTAGGCGTCTCATTAGCTTATAATTTTTGGCATTTCTGCTTTGATGTTGAACATATGTTTTTTTTCTGCCCTTATAGCATTCGAGGTGAGATTTCTCAAATCTTTATAATAGTTCCAGTGACCCAATTTCTTTGTTGATTTGAATTTGGTTAGAGCCTTTTCCCTCAGAGAAATCATGAGCTTGATATTATTTGTGATCCAGGGACATGGAGGTTTCCTGAAAATTGTCGTTTTGTATGGTGCATTTTTGTCAAAGGTTGACAGCAATTAATAGTTCAAAGTGTGAAGTCAAAATAGTCAAAATAGTCTGCCAATTAAGTTTTTGTAAGTCCATTTCAAAGTTTTGCAGATCAAATATATTTATGGTTGATATTTTCCCAGTGGAAACGGAAGAGATGGAAATGTTACAATCCGGTTGAGACATGATATGGAACATCAGTATAAAACCACTTTTATCACAGAGATTGATCACTAAAAACAATATAACCGTTTTAATGTGGATAGGTATATATTCGGAACGATGAACCTGGTGTTAACGAAGTACTGTGCTATTGGAAAAAAAGCCATTCATTATTTTCGCGAGGACTGTTTTGACACAAAAATTGTGAATTAGCAGCAGGTCTCAAAACGACTCTTCATTGTGGTATGAGTTTCGATATGATCGCGTTACAGCCTCAAATTTGCATCAAGCAGCTCATATCCATTTCCATATCATCGTTCAAGGTGAAATTATCCTCGCAACAAAACAATTGTATTTTTATTGGTAGGTATATTCTCCGAAGCGCACGCAAAAAAATAATTTTTGCGGTTGAATTCTCACAACCAGGCACATAACACCAACAATAACTCGTTTTTGGAGTAGGCATTTGAAAATTACAGTATGAATATTGATAACGATTCGAACAATAAACACTTCACAATATTAGTGGCAACACTGCAGAAGAGTCCAACAGTATTGTTACGTCACGCTCTGTCTCCAAGGTCATGGAGGCATTTTGAAACTCGGCGTTTTCAAAACGCTGTAGCATTCTCAAAAATTGTTTTAGAAACGTAGGAAACAAAATAATGAAGTCGTATGCGTAGATTCCAAATATCCAATAAAAAAAACATGTCCCAACCTAATTGATGTATTTGATAGCTTTCATGGACTCTATGAGCTTTGAACAAAAAAAAATATTTTAGAAATCGCTTATTACATAGAAAGTGTGTATGTCACCCCATATATCATTGAATGCAATTCCTTTTGTGTTCGCTTAAAATGCAATTAATAATCTAATATACCTTAAGTGTTACTAAAATTTCAGCAAATTCTATCGATGTCTAGAAACCCCCTTATGTCTGTGCATATTCCTCTATTTCATTTTTTTACACTGTTTGATATATTTTAATACATTGTAATATATAAATTTAAAATTTCAAAATCTCATCAAAAACACATTATTACAATCAATATTACCATTATTATTATTGAATAACCTGGTGTTCAACTATAACGAATAGTATTTCTCTAGGTAATCAGTTGAATTTATCGAGTCGAAAGTACACTTTGTGAATTGTCATATAACTAGACATGGTTAGTTTCTAGCTTTCACTTGCTAACAAAAGGCGACCACGAGGTTGAATTCAAAGGAAGTTCTGCACTGTATAAGCGTAGGACGAATAACTCACGATATTAACCTACTTTAATCATGGCAATCTTAGTACGAGTATCCTTATTTTTTCGCACGCTTTACTCGTACTGGCGATGTAATGATTGGTGATTAATGCTTCTTATTTTGTTCAAGTTGGGCATGATTCATTGATTTGTTCGCTGGGGTGATAGATGATTAGTTAGCTCACGATATTCGATGAAAATATTCCTGTAACATTAACTACATTAAGATGGTTTAGAAGAGTTCATTTACACATATTTCAATGATCCGCATCTTGAAAAAACCTAGCAAGTTACACATAACTCAGATAGATGCACATGTGAATTTCGCCTTTTTCAGACTGATGATTACGTCAAAGGAAATATAAAGGGGCGCATTACCCACCTCTGCTTGATACTGCGTTTGAACCGATATGCTACACATTATAACATGATTGACTCTTCAATAATACTATTTTTCTTGTTGCCGTCGGAACAACTACATATGTGTTCCAACAATTAATCAGAAAATGCTAGAGAAACAAAAAAAAAACAACTGTCTTCATGAGAAGCAGTTTTTTTTATTTGTTTATTCATGTTTGATTTTGGAATATACAATGGAAATACAAATTTATCTTTTTTTGTTTTCAGAAATCGGTACCTTCTTTAAATAATCCAATTTATGCGACTTAATCAATATTTCTTTTATTTTTGTTTTGATCCCAGGAAAGGTTGCCAACGAGGTTCTTAAAAGAAAATAATATAGGCGAGAATAGGAAGGAAACGGATACACTTCATAACATTAGGGTTGAGAAGTGGATAAGAAAATGTTAATGTTCATCTTCTGGAATTCAAAAAATTTGCTGTGCGACAAAAATTATTCTTGATGAACATAACAATGAAAAGGTGGCTAACCGAATTCATCTGACAAAAACCGCTGAAGATGGAATAAGAGATGAGAATTCGAAAAAACATCTGCAATGATTCTGCGTAGTTAGAGAATTAATCAAGGTAGCATCGCCAACCTAATGAACTACTCATTTTTCATAGAGTAGATTATAGAAGTAGTCTGTCATCAAAAATAACTGACTCTGAAATATGGAACCTATAATCATTAATCCATAATTGGTTCTTCTGGTACTGGACTGTCAACAGAAACAGGTGAACAGAAAATTTCTGAAGTGATCTTTGACATTTTGGACAAAATGACGTTTTCTTTCAATTTATCTTATATTAAAATATATTTTTTTTTTTATGTTCTGGTTCCCACGAAAAGGGATATCCTGTAATGTTCAGAGAACATCGTGGGAACCAAGGGAAAGAAGGTAGGAGTTGGTGTTCTTCTTAAATTTCTGGAGGTTGTATGCCTCGGGGAACACCTCCCTAGGCAATGAGTTCCAAAGCCCGCTGTTCGTTGATGAACGAGTCTTTGGAAAGTGATGTTCTGCAGGTCTCCAAAGTGACCACGAAGGTGTGATTACTGAACTTGACGGTTAGTCTCGAAGAGACTGCAAAGCAGGAACGATTGTTGATATTTCAGAAGAGCATCGCCCATGAAAATATCTATAAAATAGAGACAAATCGCCAACTTTTCTACGGTGTTCCAGACAAGTGAGCGAGTTTGTAAGCGAGGCATCACCGACGAGACGAATTGCCCTTTGGACAGAATCCAATAGCCCAGGATATGTTTAGTGCGCTCCAAATATGGGAACAGTATTCCAGGACAGGTCGGATCTGTGCCTTATAGATCATGCAGCTGAGTGGGTGAAATAGCTCTTGGCACGAAACAAAACCAAGTTTTGGGATGCACTTTGGCAATGGACTACGTGATTTTCCCAGGAAAAGTTATTGCTGATAGTAATACCAAGCATCGATATGGATGACTTCAGTGGTATGGTTACTCCTGACAAAGTTATATTAGGCACAGTGAGATCGGCTTTTCTAGAGAAAAGACATGCTTGTGTTTTGTTTGCATTGAATTCTACCAAGTTATTAGATCCCCACAAACCAGCAATTTTGAAGATCTGTCCAAGTTGAAATCATGAAGTCAGGCTCTGAAAGCTCACCCTCGAATCAGATATCCCTTTGTGGGTTATCTTTAGTTAGAACTATACAACACAGGACCAGAAGATTTTACTTTCTTGAGATCTCTTGTTGAAAGCGTGATGTCCAACAGCTGCGAGTATTTTTGAAGTAAAACTTCTTTACGCACGCTTGACTTGGGGAGTAAGCTGGTGAATGCGTGACTAGACCGTTACGAAAAGTGTGATCGGGCGAGGCGAACGGTCTCGACGCACGCTTGACTTGGGGAGTAAGCTGGTGAATGCGTGACGAGAGCGTTACGAATTTACGAAAAGTGTGATTGGGCGAGGCGAGCGGTCTCGACAAAGGTGAATGCGTTCCATACTTGGGCACGCTTGACTTGGGGGTAGCTGGTGAATGCGTGACGAGAGCGTTACTTTGGGAAAGGAGCCTCTACTCATGCCGGCATTCTACTTCGACATTGGTGCGTTTGATTCTCTGTCCATTTTTTTCTCTCTCTCTCTCTTTCTCCTTATAAATCTTCCGTATTTCGGCCTCGCGTTTCTACAATTTACTTCAGCAAATTTTTAAAATAGGATAACATAAAATTTAACTAATACGTAAATAATAAAATACTTATTAATCGTAGAGGTTCACCATTACAAATTATTGGTGACATCATCATTGAACATGACAATAATCAAATGGAAGTTGATGATGAAAATCCCACTATAGATCATGTACAAAAATCGAGAAAAATTATTGGAGTTAGGTAAATTAATTTTTATTTTATTTTTATAATCATTCATGACTCACTCTAATAATAATTTACTAAATTTACCAAATGATGAAATTATAGGTTATTAGAAAATTAATATATGTATATACATGTATATATTATACATATATAAACATATATATATATATATATATATATATATATATATATATATATATATATACATATAGATGGAGCTAAAGAAGTTTTACTTCAGTCGTGTGGTCTAAAGCACACTCGTTTTATTTTTCATGTTTCTAAGCAAGTTACAATTTTCTTGACTGTCAACATATACTCTTTCTGGAGGTCGATATTTTATAATTATATACTTAACATTTACGATTGTTCCTCAAAGTTTTAAAAGTACGTTCGTAGGTAATTCTGTTGACTCTAACGATTTCCACTTCAACAACTCTTTCAATTTTGTATATTAAATACCCAGTCCATTGTGTTTTTTAAGTTCCTCCAGTTTTCTTTTAGGAATAATTCGGTGACTCGATATCAATCTTCACGTGAGACACAATGCCTGATTACTGAAAGGGTATATTTTGTGGTTTCATCTTTCTCATAAGTTTCAACAACAATAAATCCATTTCGAGAGTCATTTTAGGTTCGAACTGTTGAGCACTGCCTGCCGTACTATCCTTTTCTGGGAGCAACTCAGACCCTTCTTACTGTTTTCTTATAACTTTGCCCGTACTCAAATTTATCAACCAGAAGTTCATGTTTCCGTGGCCCCAGAAACACACAAATCGACATAATAGTAGAGTTTGGTATATGAAAAAATGATGAAAATCTCAGTTTTCTTCTTGCTTTCCTCAAGAAATGAAAAGAATCAATTTTGGTTCGAGAAGGGGGAACTCAGTTCTTGAAAACACCATGAATAACTTGAAAATTACATCTTTTCATTAAAAAGGTTCCGTTGTAGCTGTGCTCCCTGGAAGCAACATCATTATTTTTTTTTAGTAACGGGATGTTTACTTCTGATCAAACCATTTTTCTTCTTTTTTTAACCGGTTCCTGGTTTCCAAGATATTTAACTTTGAAATTTCAAAAATTCTTGAAATAAATTATTTCATAAACTATTGAACTGGTTCGAAAAAGAAGGAAAACTACGTCAAATACAAAACAGCTTTCGAATGGGGTATGTTCTGATCTATGGTTTCGTTGAAAAATACCGTTATACCCCTGGGTTAGGCGGGGAGGGAGCACTGAGGCATCATTTTCTACGCAGGAAATAAAAAGAGAAGAGATGTCATTGGCGGTATTTGGCTGAGTTGTTGAAAATCAAAGAAATGAATAGATATAAAAAATGGAAAATGGATTTAATCAGACTCGAAACACCCTTTGAATCAGGTATCATATAAACTATGAATATATTGAGAAACAGTACAGTGGGGACCCTGGGCAGCACAGAGGCAGGAAATAATTAAATTAAATTCAAAATTAATATGTGTTTTCTTCCATTTTCTTCACCAAAATATATTCGTTGAACAGCATGAGGTTTTCTACTACTCGAACAAGTATATTATGCTTATGAACTTGTCGTTGTTAAATTGTTGAATATTAACATTATCCAACTCTTGCGGGCCAATCTTGATGTTGTAACGCTTGTACCTATCGAGAAAGCTATGAAAAAATTTATTTTGTATTGTATATTATCTTTATTAAGCATAATCACAAACCCTGGATAATTTGGAGGAAGAATACTCGAAAATCTTATAATATAGAAAGTTATTCTTAAAAACGATGAGGAGGTAGTGGGGGAGAGGAGAATATTGAAATATAATGAACGGAAGAGACAGAATTGAATATAAATTGCTCCAGAAGATATGACGCTGGGCTCAAATATAAATAAGCGGCAAAATTGGTTCCATCGTTAATTATAGAGAAAAAATGTTCACAGTAAAAAATACTGAATTCATCGTCAACTTTACAGAGGCATATACTTTCATTTTACTGACTAGAATGGTAGCCTCCTATATCAATTTCATGCTCAATATAATATTTGGGAGTTGTTCTTTCAAAACTAATTTTTACGATGAATGTTTCAATAAAAGCTTTCATCTGGATGTTTTGTAACGTTCTGACTTTCATAAAGTGATTTTCAGGTCACTACAATATAAAATGGGTATATAAATCTTGTACAAATGAATGATGACAGATTAAAATGTATGTATATATATACAGTGTTCGTCTAAAGTCCGTTCCCCCTCTACTAATTTTTGAACCACCTGATATATCGCAACGAAATTTGGAGGACTTAAATAGGAGATGAAAACCTACTTTTTCATGAAAAAATCACAGATAAAAGTTTTAAAATGGCGGCTGAGCGCAATCTTCAATAATTTTTTTAAATATATTCCATTTTCGGAATCTGCTCATAATTCTCATTAGTTTTATCTTATAAACTTTACTCCTAAATTCAATTGTTTTCGAAATATTAACGTTTGAAAAGTGACATTTTGGTCATTTCAAACCCAACCAAAAACACTTAGTTGCTTTCAATCAAGTTTGCATTGAAAAAAATCGTTGTCGCGGTAACATCTTGTTTACTGTCAAACTGAACTGCTAACTGTCAAATAGTCTGTTGAGCGCCTAAATCGTTTTATGAAAAATGTGATCATGGCTCGTAGTTTAGACGATAAAATTGAAGCAGTTTTGATATTTGGAGAAGCTGGAAGAAATTATCATCTAGCAGTCCGTATGTTTAATGATAGATTTCCGAAGAATCCTATATCGAGGTCATATTTGCGCAAACTTTTAAATAAGCTCCAAGCAACTGGTACGCTGAAAGATGCTCCAAGATCAGGAAGACCGCCTCTTTCAGAAGAAAAAAAGATAGAAATTGTTGCTGAAATGGTAATCAATCCGACTCAGTCGAGGTCTAGTTGCTAAATCCTGTGGAGTAAGTACAAAAAGTGCCCAAAGAGTCCTAAAAAAGGAAAGTTTCATCCCTATAAAATGAAAATCCTGAATGCTCTCACGGAGGATGATCCAGACCGGAGGGTTGAATTTTGTGAGTGGTTAACATGAACAATTGGAGGAAAACAGGGCTTCCTAAAACGTGTATGTTTCGCAGACGAATGCACGTTTTTTCTTAATGGAAAAGTCAACAAACAGAATGTACGATACTGGAGCGATACTAATCCGCATATTTTCAGAGAGGGAAATACCCAGTTTCCTGAAAACGTGAATGTTTGGACGGGGATTTTGGGCAATCGCGTTGTTGGACCGATTTTCATCAGATGCAATCTTACAGGAGTTCTTTACAGAAATCTTTTACAAACTGAAATTGAACCTCAAATAAGACAAATTGTATTAAACAATCAGGAAGAGTTTGAGAATCGTAAAATCATATTTCAGCAGGATGGGGCACCTCCCCATTTCGATCGCATGGCTAGAGAGTTCCTCGATACAAACTTTCCTGGGCGATGGTTAGGTCGCAGGGCAAGTACAGAATGGCCACCAAGATCTCCGGATCTTACACCTCTAGATTTTTTCCTTTGGGGGTATCTGAAGTCAAAAGCCTACGCCATTGAATGCCAAACAATAGAAGAGTTGGAACGCAGAATAATAGATACATGTGAAAAAAAAGGTGAACAGACTTTCATCAACGTGAGAGAAGCTATTTATAATAGGGCACTTTATTGACAAGATTTAGAAGGGGGGCACATTCAACACTTGATGAAATAATTGTCGGGGTTAAATGAAAGTGTTATTCAAAAATAAATTATAATTTTTCAGCTAACTGATTTGTTTTGATTGTGAATTTACAGAACACATTCGTAGGCTTCGAAATTTTCCGGTAAGCAGTACTGTTTATCCTTAATAAACTCTCTTTACGCGTCTTATTAGTCGAATTCATGAGATTCAACTACAAATTAATAACAACGTTTACGTTTAGTTAGCAAAATGTTTTACCGGAAGTGACCAAAATCCATACTTCATTTTAAACCGGAATGTCACTTTTCAAACGTTAATATTTCGAAAACAATTGAATTTAGGAGTAAAGTGTAACAGAGAAAACTGTTGAGAATTATGAACAGATTTAAAAAATGGAATAATATACGGGGTGTTCTATTCAAAAAATGTATTGAAGATGGCGCTCAGCCGCCATTTTAATCTTATATATATAAATGGTGTACACTAACTTGAACTCCCGTGATTGACGGGTGTATGTTGTGAAAAAGTACAGTGATTAAAAATTAACGTTTATGTTCGACAATTCTTGTTTTTAGGTACCGACCAGTTTGTCCAATGTATACTTTGTTACATTTCGGAAAAGAAAATTTTGTAGACTTTCAAGAGATATTCTGTTTTTTTTTTATTTTAATTTGAAGAAGATGTGTTTTCGTTTTTAAACGCTGTTTTGAGAGAAGAGATGGCCAAAAAAAAACAAGATCTGATATGTACGAAATTTTGAGAAAAAATATGATCATGAGGTTGTCAATGTTTTTACCTTGTTCTTTAAAGATTATTTTGTTCATTAAGTTCCAAGCATAATTGTTTTTTATCAGATACGTGATAACTGCTCCAAGATTTCTTTATGGAATATACCGGTGTGAAAACAGCTGCCAAAGATAGCAGACCAAATCTCCCGAAATACCCGAACGCCAAAACCAGTGGCGTACCAACCGATTAAGTCGTTAACATTTATTATGAAATCTAATAGAAATATATCTGGAAATATATTGACTGGAATACATTTAATGATTATTTCTTTGGAAGATAGGAGGAATTCAACTTTTGTATATATATATATATATATATATATATATATATATATATATATATATATATATATATATATATATTTATATATATAAATACATGTATATTTAATGACGAAATGGAGACCATATTTGCCAACCGATTAATGAAATTTGTCAAAAAAAATACCAATACTAGCAAGCTGTATGTCATTTGATAGAGCGTTTTTGGGAGCCCCACTGAGATGTACACATTTTTTTTTAAATACTATTAATATTTCGTGCATAAAATAATTTATTAAAACCGTAGCAAAGCGCTTTCGACCGTTAGGTCATCATCAGTGCGTTCCTGAAAGTAAGTAATAGTGATTGGAATTTGCAGTAGAAGTAGACGTTGTGATTGAACAACTCTCAAATGACTATAATGTCAGAAAGACTATTCGTAATGATATTCACAATTTTCTATATAAAATCAAACGTAGCAAACAAAATTTCAACACTCATATTCACAAACATTTTCACTCCATTCTTAAAAAAATCAAAACCAAAATTAAAGATCACAATATTATATTTTCAAAAGCAGATAAAGGTAATTGTATAGTGATTCTAAATAAATCAGGCTACATTGAAAAAGTAGAAACTTTTCTCTCAGAGCACAATTTCAAACTCCTATCTTCAAATCCATTCATCAAAAGACTTAAAATCCATTTGAAGATTCATTCGGAATCTTTCAAAGAACATTCTGCTCCTTTTTCATTAATTTCTAGCAATCCAGTCATTCCTAGATTGTATGGACTTTCAAAGATCCACAAGATCGACTTATCGATAAGGCCAGTAGTGAGTTTCACCAATACTCCAGTTTCAATTCTAGCCTCTTTCATTTACGAACTTATAAAACAGTTAACTAACTTCAAACCTACATTTTCGGTAAGTAATTCTTTAGATTTGATTAATAAACTTACGAATTTAGATCCACCCCAAGATTGCCTAATGATTTCATTTGATGTTAGCAATCTCTTCATTTCTGTACCAAAAATGGAAACTTTACCACTAGTCAACGAGGTTTTAAGTCTTGCAAAAGTTGATGACAATTGTACTACTTTTATATTGACCATTTTGAATTTTTGCCTTTCACAAGATTTTTTTATATTTAATGAAATATACTATCAGCAACTCGAAGGCCTTGCTATGGGTAGTTGTGTATCCTCTTTTTTAGCAGATATTTTCATGAACAATTTAGAAAGTAAATTCATTGTCACGGATATTAATCCTGAAATTTTACATTGGTACAGATATGTTGATGACTGTTTAGTGTTTGTAAATGGTAATATTGAGACTGCTCAAAATTTATTGACTAAAATTAATCAAATACACCCTAACATAAAATTCACCTTAGAAATAGAATCAAATAATGAAATAATTTTTTTAGATCTTATGATACATGAAAACATTCACTCCGTAGATTTCAATATCTACAGAAAACCGACACAAACTGATCATGTGATACCTAGTTTTTCGAATCATCCCCATCAGCATAAAATGGCTGCCTTCTATTGTTACATCCACAGACTCTTAAATGTACCTATTTCTACTGTTGAGTATCAAAAAGAATTGAATATTTTGAAACAAATAGCTTCCAACAATGATTATAATCCTAGCATTATTAACACTTTGATTCAAAAAATTAAAAATAAAAATGAACAGAACTTATCCAAAATTAAATTCAATCTACAAATTTGTAATTTCTAAAAAAGTAGCTAGTTGCATCAAAAGTAACTTTGACAACATAAACATTTCCTTCAAAACCAACGATAGCTTGAGTAGATTTTTGGTCAATACAAAAGACAAAATTGACAAAATTGACAAATTTTCCAAAAGTGGTATATATAAGTTGAATTGTGAAGACTGCGATGCAGCCTACATTGGTAGAACTTGTAGACCTTTGAAAGTTCGTATTATGGAACATTTAAATAGTAATGAAGTTTCTGCCTTCGGTCATCACTTAAGATTTAACAATCATAATTTTAGTCCAAATAGAAATTCACAAATTTTACATGAAGTCAGTTCCAAAAATTATAATAGATTAGATTTTCTTGAAAATTTACACATTAGTAAAGAAATACTCAACAATAACCTTTGTCTCAACACGCAAGTCAATTCAAATAGATCCTATATTCCACTTCATAGACGTCTAAATTAAATAATATTTAACTATCTCTTTGCAATTTGCCAGCCTCTTTTTCAGTTTTCTCCATACTGAGAACACAAGTCATGTTCTGGATTATCACCTTTTATACTCTGTTTTACTCCAGCTGTGGGAGTTGTGAAGTTTGGTCTAGTTCCCATTAGACTTGTATCACACTTCTTATCCCCCAGTTGCGGTTCAACTGAGCCATGGTGGTCAAGGATTTTTATTTTTATCAGGAAAAATTTAAATTCATTGTCCATGGACAATGAATTTGAATTTTTCTTGATAAAAATATCACACTTCTTATCCCCCAGTTGCGGTTCAACTGAGCCATGGTGGTCAAGGATTTTTATTTTTATCAAGAAAAATTTAAATTCATTGTCCATGGACCAGAATTATTCAATTGTTTGTTTTGATCAGGACAGGTCTAATTAGACTTCTCCCTTGAACTTATATTCAATTATGATGACTCAAATGTGAGAATTGAAGAGACTTGTCTGGTCTTCCTTGGAATACTGGAACATATATTTGACAGATGACAGTTCTCATTAGATTGATCATCTTCTAGTGTGTTTTCGTATGACAGGGATATTCCTTTCTTGATTCTGATATCTCCATGGTTTGGTGTTCCCTGCCAATCTACTTCATCGTTCACTTGTCAATTGTCAATCTACTTCATAGTTCACTTGTCAATTGTCAATCTTGTCACTTGGGTCCAGCTATCACACCACAACAATGGCTTTTTAAAAGATAAGGAAAAATTGTAATCTCAATTTTCATCCTGGTATTTTAACCTTATAAACTAAATGGTTTTTAATTTTGTACACCTGACGAGTAAGTAACCTCACATTTAAAATATGCCAATTTTCTTTCTAAAGAAAAAAAAAACTTTTCAGTAACTTATTCTCTAGCACTATTACTTACTTTCAGGTACGCACTGATGATGACCTAACGGTCGAAAGCGCTTTGCTACGATTTTAATCAATAATTTTATGCACGAAATACAATTTTCTTTCATCGATTATATCGATACGTGCACACAGTCACACTTTTCATTTATTGTTCGCCCCGTATATTTTCGCATGGGGTTTGTTCGATTATGTTCTACAGAAAGCTTTTTCGCAACATTATATCTTTCTTTCCTTGACGTAACTTATAAGCCTTTTTTAGAATCTGATAAAACAGCTAGAACTGTGACAAATGACCAAACTCAATATGTCAGCACAAATGATGATATAAATAAGATCGAAACGTCATCCATTTTTCCTGGTGTGAAATGTATCTTTCGGAGTGGTCGCAATAGTCGAATTATATTGTTTTGGTGGGATAAATCATAACAGCTATTTGTTGTTTACTATCAGAGAGTCCCTTCCACTTGATTCTAATTTTTTTTCATCCATTTCACTCAATATCGTTTTTGTATCCTGAACAAGTGCATTCATTACCTATTTGCATATGTTCTATGGAATGCATTCGGCCTTGATACATATACTGGTTTTATATTGGAAAATGTGTTACGGATGTGAAGTTATCCACAGCTACAATATACACTGAGAAAAATGTAACTGTGCAGAATCGACTCTGGAAGGTTAAACATGGCACATGATATATGAAATCATTTGTCGGCTCATAGAAGGGGTTGTATTGGGGGTGGATATATTGAAAACGGTCGAATCATTAAAATGGCAGATTAGAGTTTTTTCGTTTACTTATACGAATTAAACCATTTGTCGGTCTGTCCAAAAGGTGTAATTATTGAGCGGTCGAAATGTGAAAAAAATTATTTTTGTTTGCAGAATCAAATTCAGAGGGTTGAACTACATGGCTCCCGCATATGGAATCATTTGTCGTTCTGTCAGGAGAGGTGCATTGGAGGGAAATTAAAACAAAAAGTCGTTTATGTTCAAGCGGTAGTGTAGAGTATTTTCGTTTGGATAATTGTATTTAGAAGTTGAAATACATAGCATCTGAGATATATATACATATATATATATATATATATATATATAATTTAAAATAGTTTTCTTGAGTCCTTCCTGTGTTTTTTTTTCCGTAGAGTGTCTTGGGTTATTGGATTCGACAATTATTGAGACATTTATATTGGTAAAAACGTTTGGTCCCGGGTCTGGGACTTCTTCAGTTTTATGAAATAAATGAAACTGAAGAAGTCCCAGACCCGAGACGAAACGTCTTTACCAATATAAATGTCTCAATAATTGTCGAATCCAATAACCCAAGACATTCTACGAATATATATATATATATATATATATATATATATATATATAATCATTTGTCGGCCCGTTGGAGAAGGGGGCATTTTGAAAAATCGAGGAGAAATTGAATTTCCATTCAAACAGCAGTCTAGAGATTTTGATGCAGAATTAAAATTAGAAAATTGAACACACGGCACCTAATATATGGAATCATTTGTCAGTCCGTCGAAGGGGATGTATTACAGGGTAAAATGTTAAAAAAGCAACACTGCCTCTTCGACGCACCGACAAATGATTTCATATATCATTTACTGTGTATTTCAACCTTCTAAATTTGATTCTGCAAAAAGAAGACAGTACACCGCCGTTTGAATGGAAATTCGATTTTTTCATCATTTCCACCCGCACCCACGAAGTAACGATTCTATCTACATATCATTTCTTACGTTATTACGTTAATCAACCCATGTAATTTGTTCATGCAATCTTAGAAGCTCTACACTGTCGTTTAAACGAGGAACAGATAGATTTTTTAAGTCGAGTTACATTTTTCTCAGTGTATTTTGTGGTTGTGGATAACTTCACACCCGTTGTTTAGTTTTTATTTGGGTCAGTATTATTACTAATTCGCCGGTTTTCTTTTGTTTCGAAACTTTACTATTCGGGAGAAAAAATTGTTCAATAATCGATTATTAGTTTCATGTAACAACCGCATACTATTTCAGTAAACTACCTGATATTTTAAATATACGCAATTAGACTAGCAATTAGGTAGGTACTCCCAATCACGTAATAATTTCGAAATGATTGCAGTATAACATTATATTTCAGAATAAAATGATATTTGGTACGTTGGTTAACTTTTCGTTTCCGATGATCAAGAATATAGATACTGTTCTACACGGATAGTCAATACTATCTGTTTATTTGCAACTCCACTCGAGGAGAGAATTTCGGATATTGTGTTTTTTTTTGGGAAATATTTTGGATTTGATGTAAGGAAAAATTAAATATAAGTGCAAAATTAACTTTTATTCGAATTCAAATCGAACAAAAATAAAAATCTAGTCAAGTGACTTCATCCTGTTTTTATATCATATATTCCTTTCTTAAATCTGGTGTAGATAACATAAAACTACTCATCTAAATCTATATATCTAAACGTTTTGCCTTGTATCTTCCACTTGCCATCGTATTTATATATATATATATATATATATATATATATATATATATATTTATATATATATATAATATATATATATATAGGAGAGAGAGAGAGAGAGTAACATAAAACTACTCATTTAATTTCCTTATATCAGAAGCTACTCAAAAATGATTTTCAATAATTTTTATCTCCTATAGTTTGAAAAATTGTTATAAACAAATGCGTTGTTTATGAGATAATTTAATTTTTTTTTTACATTATCTTTGATGATAATTATATTTTTCAAAAAAAAACATTTCTTTGAAAAAAAAATTTTTAAATTTTTTTTTTTTAAAATTTTTTAATCATTGTTTATTTAAAAAAAAAACGTTTATTATTTAAATTTTCATTGTTTATTTAACAAACAATTTGTTATAAACAAATGAATTATCTCTTTGTATTTTTTATCTTTTTCTACCCAAAAAAACAACCATGTATTATTTTTAGAAAAAAAATAATTTATATTTTTTATTGAACTTTAAATTTTCTGTTCCCTTTCATTTCACCACTCTGACCTGGTTTTTTATGTTCAATATTATTATAATTTTTTAACTAATGGAGATACAAGGAAAAAATTCAAGACTTATTTATTCTTTATTGATTAAACAACAAATTAAGCCAAAATTTGAAGCTCTCACTCAATTATTTATTTAATTTATACCATTTGTTTATAAAAATAATCTTTCAGAAAAAAACATTCTACAATATTTTATAAATGAACAACCAAATTAAATTGGAGAATTTTTCTTTCAAATTCATTTTTATTCATATTTAAAAAAAATACCGAGCAAAACTAAAATTTATAAGCTAGAATTGTTGATAAATATACGTTAGATAAAAAGTTACATGAGTTGTATGGTCATAGTTATATTAGTTTATAAGATATTCAGACATAAAAGTAGAAAACAGTTTTGGCCTAATTTGTTGTTTAATCAATAAAGAATAACTAAGTCTGAAATTTTTTCCTTGTAGTTAAAAAGTTATAAACCAGGTCAGAGTGGTGAAATGAAAGAGAGCAGAAAACTTAAAGTTCAATAAAAAATATATTTTTTTTCTAAAAATAATACATGGTTGTTTATTTAATGAACAATTTGTTATAAAGAAATTAATTATCTCTTCGTATTTTTTTCTCTTTCCACTCAAAAAAACAACCATGTATTATTTTTAGAAAAAAAAAATTTTTTTTATTGAACTTTAAATTTTCTGCTCTCTTTCATTTCACCACTCTGACCTGGTTTATAACTTTTCAACTTATGAACTTATACAAGGAAAAAATTTCAGACTTATTTATTCTTTATTGATTAAACAACAAATTAGGCCAAAACTGTTCTCTACTTTTATGTCTAAATATCTTATAAACTAATATAACTATGACCATACAACTTATGTAACTTTTTATCTAACGTATATTTATCAACAATTTTAGCTTATAAATTCTAATTTTGCTCGGTAATTTTTTTAAATATGAATAAAAATGAATTTGAAAAAAAAAATCTCCAAGTTCAAGTTCAGGCATCTTAGTAACTGAAAATTAATTAGAAATGTTATTTAATTCAAGTGAGTTTATTTATAAAATATTGTAGAATTTTTTTTCTGAAAGATTATTTTTATAAACAAATGGTATAAATTAAATAAATAATTGAGTGAGAGCTTCAAATTTTGGCTTAATTTGTTGTTTAATTAATAAAGAATAAATAAGTCCTACATTTTTTCCTTGTATCTCCATTAGTTAAAAAATTATAACAATATTGAACATAAAAAACCAGGTCAGAGTGGTGAAATGAAAGAGAACAGAAAATTTAAAGTTCAATAAAAAATATAATGTTTTTTTTTCTAAAAATAATTCATGGTTGTTTTTTGTTTTTTTGAGTAGAAAAAGAAAAAAAATCCAAAGAGATAATTCATTTGTTTATAACAAATTGTTTATTGAATAAACAATGAAAATTTAATTAATGAACGTTTTTTTTTAAATCGAAGACCAAGATAAATAATGATTTTAAAAAAATAGTTCTTTAATTTTCATAACAAGTGGTAAAAAAAAATTGTATCTAACAAATGCGTTTTTAAGCAATAAAATTATTTTTTTAAGAAACGATTTGTTTTTTGAAAAATCATAATTATCAATAAATTAAAAAAAATAAATTAATTATCTCATAAACAACGCATTTGTTTATAACAATTTTTTAAACAATAGGAGATAAAAATTATTAAAAATCATTTTCAAGCAGCTTCTGATCATAAGAAAACGGATCAATAATAATATTATGAAAAAAAAGTTTTTTTCAATGTTTAATGAAGTTTTATAATTTTTCACCTTAGTAAATTGTCAAAAAAAAATTTTTAATTTTAAGGGAATTTTAGCCTTTAAAAATAGCTCCACGAAAGGAAAACATTCTCAGATTGATAGTTTAACAATTATCGCACTTCAATTTTCGTGCTAAAAAAATTTTAATTTACTAAAGATAACTTATTAAAAATCCGATAAAAATTTTTAGCCCACGGATTATTGTTCATTGATCTATCCTGCAGGCGCCTGAATTTTTTCAATTTTTCATTTTCATATTTAATAAGTTTAAATAATATTTATTCATTGAAGGTCCGAAGGGGACGTGGCTTGCGCAAGCCGGAGTACCCTTTTTCAGGCGTATTTTCAACCCTCTGGGAAAATTATAAATATTGGTCCTACTGAGACGACAGTTCCGGGAGTTGGAACTTTTTCTTAGGAAATTTCCTCCTCTTTCTGCATCTTTTCAAATTTGAATTATCTCGAATAGTTTTTGAGATATTTGCGAAAAACCAAACCCCCTTTTTTTTCACCTAATTGTTTATAATTATTGCAATTTTTGCGAGCGGCCTAGCATTTTATCAAAAAATATCTACATGCCATTCCGAATCGAATGACACCTCAGTCATAATTTTTGGAGAATGCGAAAAAAATTTGACCTAAAAAGCACTTGTTAACTAGACTATTATGACGTCAAAAGAAGCGACCATTGTTGTTTGAATGTGTCAATGAATTGGCCAACCCTAATATAATTCGAACCCATAGTCAAAATAGATGGACCTTGAATGAATAGGGTGGTATAATTTCCCCCACAATAAAGGAGGATATGAAAAATCATACCCGAGAGATTTTCCCGACTATTGGCATCTTGAAGTTTTGAGGTTTTTTTGAGTGTGGAGTAAATCCTTTATGGACATTTTAGTGTGGGACTCCCTGAATCAGATTCACTCACTAACACCTCCACCCTGTATGCTCGTCTGGCCGTGGCCTCCGATGACACTTGAGCCTCTTGGCCCATTGTCCATAAGAAATTTTGTCATTCTTATTGCATAAGCTTGGAGCCTAAAAATCATGAGTGCAAACTTCAAAATTTGGCAAAAACCTAAATTACTCAAAAAAGTCGATTTTAGGAAAGGGAACTCTGATTGATAAAAAATGATACTTAGAATCCAGAAACACAATAATATACAGAGCATTCCACCTGAAAAAAAGGAAATGTTTAGTTCCCTGTATACCTGTATGCCTCCCAAATTCTGAAATATGTGCATTGAATTCTCTCATAACCTCCCCGAAGGGCCTCTCTTAGCTTTTCGTAATAAAGGAGATACCGAACTTTGCCATTCCAATTGGCCGGTACCTGTACCTACTCCTTAAATTATTTGTCGCCGTGTCAGAGGATGAGTTTTAGAGATGAAAATTTTGAAAAAATCAATATTTAGTTTAAACTGAATTTTTTCAATATTTTTACCCCTAAAACTCACCTTTCGACGAGCCAACAAATGATTTCATACATCAGGTAGTATGTATTTCGACCTCCTGAATTCGATTTTCCATACTAGAAAACTCTATACTGCCGTTTAAACTGATTTTTTTCAACATTTCCACCCCCAAATACATACTCTCCGACGGGGCGACAAATAATTTCATATATCAGGTGGTATGTATTTCGACCTCCTGAATTCGATTTTCCAGACTAGAAAACTCTATACTGCCGTTTAAACTGAATTTTGATTTTTTTCAACATTTCCACCCCCAAATACACACCCTCCGACGGGGCGACAAATGATTTCATATATCAGGTAGTATGTATTTCGATTGTCCATATTAGAAAACTCTACACTGCCGTTTAAACGAATTTTGATTTTTTCAACATTTCCACCCTCCAATGCACACCCTCCGACTGGGCGAAAAATAATTTTAATAATAGGTAGTATGTATTTCGACCTCCTGAATTCGGTTTTGCACTCTAGAAAACTCTACACTGTGGTTCAAACTGAATATTGATTTCTCCCAAGACTCACTCTCCGACGGGCCGATAGATGATTTCATATACCATGTGGTATGTATTTCGACTTCCTGAATTTGATTCTACATTCTAGAAAACTCTACACTGCGGTTTGAACTGAATTTTGATTTCTTTCATCCACAAAACTCACCCTGCGACGGGGCGACAAATGATTTCATATATCAGGTGCTATGTATTACAACCTGCCGAGTTTGATTCTGCAAATGAAAAAACTCTACAGTGACGTTTGAATGTAATTTAAATTTTTTCAACATTTCCACCCCGATTACACCCCCGCCCGCATTCTACATATAATTTCTTAAACTTTTCAACCTACAGAATTTGATCATGTACTGGAATAAGCCCTATATTGTCATTATAACGAGAAAAGAGCCGAGTTACATTTTCCTCAGAGTATTTTGTGGTTGTGGATAACTTCACACTCGTAACATTTTTTATCTTTATAAAATACCAAATATGACTAGTGATTATTTTCATTGCGATTAATTTGTTGAGACTGTATACTGTGAAGGTTCGAGAAAAACAAGCCCAAGTGCTTCTTTATTATATCAGCTTAGATAGTAACAATCTAGATAATACGAAACGACTTGTAGTGCATGATTGAGGAAGATGTGATATAATCAGTTGATGATTATCAAATAACGATGTTAAATTACCTACTTTAATATGAATAATTGGTTAGGGAATTTCATATGAGGTCTCAATAAATTGTTTATCCTTGAATACTAAAATATTCCACATTAATAAAACCCTGTGAAATGGCATTTTACTATGGTAGTTTTTATATCCTCCTCACAATGAGGGCGAAAGTAACTCCAAAGTCAAACTACATTATACACAATTAGAATAAAGTAACTATCTCATTCTCAATCCTATTTCTCGAAAAGAAGCTATGTACATTTGTTGTAATGGGGGGTGGCTGTGGTAACTCGATATAAAGTTAGCACGGTAAATCTACGAGTGGAAGTCGAATTTCTGAAATATTATCATTAATATTTGTTGTATACTTGTCGAAGTAAATTGAACATAACAAAAATGCATTGAAATTTATTTTAAAGAAAATGTACGCCTTTTATTGGATATTTCCTGGTGTTCGTGAACATTTCGGGTACATCGCATTCATATAATTCATCTGATTTGGCCATTTTACATGAATAGGCAAACTATAAGTATATTACAATTTTGAATTCGAATTTCCAAAAGTTTTTTGTAAACAATGAATAATTCTAAAATTCCAATGGTTTCAACAATGCTCATTGTATATCACTTGAACAATGTTTCTTACAACGGAAAATTCATAATTGTCGAATGACCAAAACATAATTGTCTTGCAAATTATAATTTTCCTGAAGCAACAAAAACGGCTGAGAACGATTAAATAATTGGAAACAGATACACAGTTCAGTTCTATAAAATAGATTTTAGTGCAAGTTTATGATGTTGAATGTATTTCGACAATTATTCGACAAATTTTAACAAAAATATATTTGATATCCGACTGAGGTCCATCAATTTACTGTAGTGACAGTGCTAACTTGATATCAAGATAAAAATGTGCCCCGTTCTATTGCCTCAGAAAATTCAAAAAGTATACCATAATTATGTTTTGGTAATTCGACAATTGTTAGGTGAATTCTAGACTGGAATAAACTATATTCAACTGAGATGTCTTTGAAAAAAAGGGGAATTTTCAATTATAGTCCGTAAAATAAAGGCATGGAGTAATAAACCGTTCAGATGCATCGATTCCATATACGTACCGTAATTTCTCGGAATTACTGCTGCATTTCACGTTTTCAACTTCCAAAATACCGAGGGGGAAACAACTACCCAAGATATGTACACCATAATTAAATATCTGATAATTAACAATATTTAAAGTATACTGAAATATTTAAAGTATATTTAGGATAATGATAATATTTAATGTACTGAAAATGTATTTAAATAATTTAAGTATACTGAAGGTATTTAAAGTACCAGAGATGTATTGAAAATAATTAAAATATACTGAAGGTATTGAAAATACTGGAAATGTACTTAGTAAATAAATGGAAATGCAATGAAAATAAATGGAACATAGTGAATAGAATAATTGGTGTAATTAAGGTAATTAAAACGTGATGAAGCTATATTGAACTAAAGGAATCAACGATTTTAGTATAATTTAACCCTTTTTTTACAAAAATACCGAAAGTGTATATCTGTTGGTGAGAACTTAAAATGAACGTTTTCAAGGTATTGGGACACATTATATTTCATTAAAAAATCCTCCATTTGAGGATCAGGGAAAATAACTGAAAAAAGAAACGTATTCCAAAATAAATATTTATTCATAAATAAAATAAATAAAACATAATAATATAATAAATAAAAGTTTTAATGTCAAACTAAAAACAAGATATGCTGATAAAACTTCAGATCAACTCTAGGAACAATCTACCAGAAAAAATTACTACTATTTTTGCGGTCCAGTTTACTTATGCTTACACTGAAAAAACAGACATAGTGTACGAGTGTACAAATAAATATTAACCAATAATATCAACGAAACCATATTATAATGAAAAACCGGAAAGATAGGTCAATTTTCATGACATGTATAAAATATCACAGTTCGTGAGTAAAAAAAAAGTGTTGAATAAAAAAATATAATTACACTTAAATAATCCTTGAGTGGTTCAGACATACAAATTCCTAATTGAGTCCAATGTCTTTTTTAAAAGATTTGTACTTTGTGGATTTCGTTAAGTGATGGGCTAAGTACTGAGTTGAAACGGATGGGAACCTTGCAAAGATATTGGACCTGCGAAAATAAATTCAATCGACACTTCCTGTATGTCGTCCTTCATTGGCCACACAAACGAATAAAGATCATATTTCAAAAATTTTATAACAAGTTTTTCCTTTAATTCCATTAATCTCCCAATATACCAGCTATCGCTATATGCCATTGCATAGTACTTTTCGGCGATTAGAGGAATGTGTTTGCCATTATCAAGTAGGCGTATCTACTTTTGACACTGCTCTTGAAGATTTTCTCAACAGTCTTAGCACTTGTAGCTTTGTATGACTCGGGCATCGGCAAACCCGATTTTTCATCAATGGGTAATTCAAAACCAATTATGTTATTTGTATTGGAGTCGTACTGAATTCGACCTGAAACGAGACAATTATCGAACAGTTATTGTGAAAATAAAATGTTCGATACATTGATTTTTTGCGTACTTACCGGTTACGGCAGTCCCGTCCTCGCTAACCCATATTTTATTTGGATAGTTATGTTTATCCAGATATTTTTTCAATTCTGCAAAATGGAGTTTGCCCTCAAAAACGTCAAATTCTTTTTGGAGGGTTTTTCTGACTGATGAAAGAGAGGGTAAGGATTGTTTTAAGTTAGTATAGAGCGTTTCATACAAAAGGAATCCCCCCGTCAGGTACAAATAATTAGAAAACAGCTTCACTTCTTTTTAAAATCTCTTGCCTGTAGATTTTTTAGCGTTGTTTTCTGCAGCTTTAATGAGCAATTCTAACGCTTTCGATTTCGTTAATCATAATTTCTCAACATTTTCACAGAATTCTCTGCTTATATTAACAGGTTCTTTATCAATGACATATCGATATCATTTATAATCGGAAAAAACCTTGTTAAAATTGATTGTCGTTCATCCAACGATGCCGCATCTCGTTTTCGTTACTCCTTTCTCTACGACTATACTTCATTTGTTTTTATTATTTGAGGTATCGCAGCCGAATTTTTTGAGCAGAGAATGTTGGCTACCTGATTACCAACATCTCTGCTTTCTAAAAATTTTAGTCTAAAACATTTTCCTCGGGTATATTTGTATCATCGGGTCCATTGCCAGGCTGCCCAGAGGTGGATGCTTTTGATACAAATGTATCTAAAGTTATCAGTGAACATTTTTTTGATGATTTTTCACCTAAATGTTTATAAAAATTTGACAGGGATCAATAGTATTTGCTACCCATTGAATATGTAGACACTCTTACTTCTAAATTGCAAATAAAACATGGTATTAAAGCAGAGGCATCATTACTCGTGGATGAAGAATCCAGAGCATTGACAGTTATCTTCACATCGAAATCAATTTCTTTATATAATTTTAAATTTTCTTTCTTCCTGAGATACTTTATGTTATTAACTAACTGTTCATTCAGTTTGAGTCGTTCTTCATTAATATTGAATTCTCGGTTGGATTTGTTCATATCTTGTGAATCCGAGTCAGACTTTTTATTCCTATTAGCAGTTTGTGATTCAGCCTTTCTCTTCTTACTTTGGAGAGAGTGACTGGAATAGTTTAGTTTGGTAATATGATCCTTCAAACACAAAAGTGTCCTTCTATATCCACATGGGATTTTGAACTTTTTTTAATTAGAACTGAATAAACCAAAATATGTTTATCGCTCGTTTTCATCAGTGATATCTATCACACTTGGTAACTCTTCTCTAGCAAATTTCTCCAACTGGTGGATATCAATTTCGGACAAAGTGGATAAAACTATTTTATTGATATACCCACTTATATTGAGTAAATTAATAATAAAACCCGGCATCTTTCATTTCTTGTAAAAAACCTGCAAAATCAAAATATACCTATTTGCTTTTGCTACCATCACATACTTCCATAAAAATAAACGAGGATTTACTGCCAAATCACCCCCAGTAATATCGAGTGAGACTTAACCATTTTTCAATAACTCATAGCATGTCGATTACAATAGATACAAATCCCGCGGGGAATGATTAAAATATTCAAATCGCAAAAACAGAATTAAAACAGGCACAATTTTTTTCTCGCTATTTCGAAAATTATTATTTTTAATTATTTATTCGTCGTATTATATGTCCACGCCGCAAACGTCTTTTGATAAACCTTAGCCAGCAGTGCGCTCAAACCACCCTGAAGGCCCAACGCTCTACGTGCCCTGAAACTCCTAGGAAAGCAAAAACGAACCATTCTATCCAGTTTAAGATCATGTTCGTGCGTCCTCTCCTCCAACTTCAATCATAAATTTAAATCATAACAGCGTCGTCAACGGCCGCCGACCACCGAAACCCATACCACAAAAGCTATCTATTAAATATAATATACTCTGTACTTTAAATTCCCGCCGCGCAGTACACCACGAACCACCCAAAAAAATCATTGCATAGAACTAAATGTTATCACTTATTCCATCATTGCCACAAAAAAAACGAAAAATTCAAATAATGCCTGGTTTGTTAATATATAACCTCTAAGTATTAATTATAATTAGATAAATAACATGAAATTAAAATGACGAAGAAATCACAAAACTTACCTGTTGAAGACATGGTTTTAATAAGAAACAATAAACTGCGACAAAAGTATCAAGTTCACCAGTTCACTTCGAATATTACCTACAACCAGTATCAACCTGCCTGCAAGAAAATGTCGGTAAACCCCGGCGGCAAACATAAATTGTAGACTGAACTGCATCCCAAATATTTTAAATATATTCTAGGGCTGAAAATAATATTGTAATATTGAAACTGTAATGAAATATGAAAATTATATTGAAATATTTTAAATATATTGTGGATATTTTGATAGTAAAAATAATATTTAAAGTATGGAGTGGATATTTTTGAAATAAAAGTAATATTTAAAGTATGAAGCGGTATTTGTTGATATTGAAATAATTTAAGTATATTTAAGATATTTTGGTACTTAAAGTCGTATTGAAATAATTTAAGTATATTTAAGATATTTTGGTACTTAAAGTCGTATTGAAATATTTAAATGTCTGCATGTACACCTATTTAAAGAGTTGTTTCCCCCTCGCAAAATACTATAATTGGTGAAAATACAAAACATCTTACTATTTCTTTATTTATTACCAACTAATTGTTGAGGAATAACATTCTATAGTAATGTTTCACGTAAACCTAAATATTTTCATAAAATATTTACCATTATATTATTAAACAAAAATTATACCTCAAGATACACCACTGAAAGGTGCCCGGTCATAATTTTAATTACTACCTAGCGAATGAAGAAAACAGTTGTTTTGCTATTTTTATAGAGGTTCTAAAACAAAATTTGCACGAGCCTCTGTGTATGGATATTGCAAACTAAATGAGGGTTTATTACTCCACGCCTTTATTTTTCGGACTATAATTCATCGTTCTCAACCTTTTTCTTTACTTCAAGAAATTCGAAATTTGCACGACAATTATGTTTTTATCATTCGACAATAGGCGAGATCACTAATTTCTGGAAAAAATACCACAATGTCCAGAACGATCAGAAAAGAACTTGGATTTTTTCAATTTTTTTTCGAAGTAGTTTTTCCAAAAAAATTCCCAAAGAAATGTTTCTATTTGAACACTGCGCCAGGATGTGAGGTAACAAGTTCAGATCTATCGCCGATTGCCGAGTTGCAAGCGTCATTCATAATATTTCTTTACAATGTGAGCAGGCCGAAAAAATAATGATAGCACTTGGTATACATACATATCATTCAAGAATAACTAAATCAAGAGCAGCTAACGAATGAGGAGTCTTCATTTCAATATAACACATGCTGACACAAGTTCTGTTTCATTCATAGGATGAAACAGAATAATATTTCCTCAGAAGTTCCGCAAAATAGTGTCACTGGCAACTCGCCCATCGCGTAGAGTGCCAGAATTTTTTTTACAATAAGTGCAGGACGAAAAAATAATGACAGCACTCGGTATACAATGTATACATACATACTATTCAAGAATAACTAAATCAAGAGCAGCTAACAAATGAGGAGTCTTCTTTTCAATAAAACACATGCTGTCATAAGTTCTGATTAATTCATAGGATGAAAGAGAATAATGTTTCCTCAGGAGTTCCGCAAAATAGTGACACTGGCAATTCAGGAAAATGCCAAATCAATGGACTTATGACGTCAAAAGAAGCGGCAATAACGCTGTGTTTGAATGCCTTACTGAATTTGAGGGTTTTAGAGCAGCGTTTATTCGAATGTTACACAATATCTTCTAGGAAAAACTATGGATGTATAATATTTTAACACTATATTTCAACTTCGAGCATATATGGAGCAAATATGTGAGTTTGTGATCTCGACTATTGTTAAGTTTTTGGCAATAAGAAAAAAAGTTCAACTGATAAACTGAAATATGATAAACATGCTTATATGTTCTAAACAACAAATATTCGACTAATTTTTATAAAAATATATGTGATATTCGACTCACGTCCATCAATTTATTGTAATGGCAATGCTAACTTGATATCAACTTAGCACAGAAATTACATCGTTGCCAAGCGTTATTCATAATATTTCTTTACAATAAGTGCAGGCCGAAAAAATAATGACATTGCACTCGGTATATATACAAACTATTCAAGAATAACTAAATCAAGTGAGGAGTCTTCATTTCAAAAAACTATAAAAGAACTGAGAGCGCGACAGTTTTTTTTTGTATTCACGACAAATTTACGACAATTATTCGACAAATATTGGGCTAGGTTGTTTTGATTTTCGAGCGAGTGGCTTTGCTAACTTTATAGGGGTAGTTCGGTTGGGTACCCGTTTAATCAGTGATTTGGAATTATTTCCGAACATTGTAGGGTGGTGAATCTATAATTTTCAGAAAGTTCAGGAAAAAATATCCGCATATCGATAGTTAACATGAATTTCGAAATTTTTTGAGACTCTTGGCTGTAATTTTATCCCAATAACGATAATGTGATGTAAAACTAAAGTAATTTGAATATAACTAAAGCTAATTATATTATTGTAGCTCGAATTTGAAATAATAAACCTTGATTAAGTTCCCAACATGTTTTGTTAACAGAGACAAATTCAAAAAGCATTCTAGTTTTTTAAAGTTTTTTTCTCCTATTTATGCACTATAATTTATTATAAACTTGATAACTTGGTTGTAAATTGTGGAATATTTCCATAAGGCGTACTTACTATTCTATATTATCGCATTATTATATATTTTACTTCCTATTATCTAATTCAATATCATAATGAGATTTAAAAAACGAGTTTAGGATGGAATTTCAAAAATGTATTAGTGAAGTATTATATGATGCTGAGTTGCTTCTGCAAAATCTTCAGGTGAACAGTTCGACAACAATTTGGTATCATCAGCATAACATGTGAGGTGTAGATAAAAAATGCACCCATGACTGAACCTTGATGAACGAAATACAAACTAGGTACTTCACTGACCATTATCCTGTTGTTGTCTACGTTTCAAATATCTCAAGAGGCTTTCCCGTTAGATTTGATGAAATTCTCCAATATGATTTGAAAATAATTAATTATTTCCATAGAATATATCGCCGGTTCCCTGCAAAAACCACGAATGTGCAATTTTATCTTTTCGAATGAGAATAGTTTTAAGAATATATTAGTTAGTATAAATCTTATAAAAAAGTCAAATAGTTGATATTTTGCCCAGATATATTGGAAAATACTAACTTTTCAACAGCACAAACAGAATAATTATACCAAGCGGCACAAAAAAATTATCATATTATTTATTTTGCAATTTAAAAAAAAATACTTATTTAGATTTATTAAGTATTTCTTCAACAAAATAAAAATACAAGAAACTAATAATGAGGCATAATAAAACAGAAGTGATGTTGATATCCAAAACTATTTGTTTTACTGCTTACAAAAAATACCAAAGTTCGAATTCTGCAGGCATCACGCACATATATTTATCTGTTCTCAGGGAGATATAAAAATTATGACAAGTCTTTTGTATTGTATTATCTTTGCACATTGTTTGCATGTTTTTGTACTTTATTTCAGAAATTGGAAGGATATCTTTATAAGCTTTCTCTACATTAACTTTTCTCTAGCGACCTCTTTTCCTAATAATATAGACTTCACAAAATTCATTTTGTTTGGAATCAGTTTTGTAAAAAAATGTTGTGGGATGTTATTTTTCGTAATGTAACCAGCATACCGATTGTAAAACATTGAAATTTACACATTTGCTATTTCGGTGTGGGACCGACGATATATTTTTAATCTCGAAATTAAAAATATTACTAAGTATTTCTTTGAAAGAGAAATATGACTCAGTTCAGAGAAGGATAAATAGATATCTCAAAATGAAGACAATCTATTCTATATAAATCCAAAAGATAATGTATGTCCTCCTTAGTTTTCACTCATGCATAACTGAAATATATACATAAAGATTCCTGATACCTACTCTCGTATAAACAAACGTCTAAGATTCGTTATGAATATCTATTACTTATCCATAAAATATATAACAGTTCTCAATATTTCAACAAGCTGTAAATATTGAATCGAGATATTCTAGTGTAATTTTGGGAAAAAGTTTTTGTTTCCTCTGCTTTCTTTGATGTATAATAGATGTGATTCAAAAGTGAAATTTGGAGGGTGTAAGGGTATTGGGAATGTATCGGCATGGAAATCCAAATGTTCGAAACATTTTCGAAAGGAGAAAAATTGGCTGGCTACTCATTTGATTGTTCAATTAGGGGAGCATCAAGATCTGTCTTTTAAGGGGGCTGAAAATCATTTTATATGGCTCAGTATATTCATTTCAAAGTCACTTTGAATTATAGACATATTGATAGGTGTAGAGGAGTTTTAGGTCCCATAGCCATCAGGATACGCCACTGCGCCTATATAATAAAATATAAACATCCCAAATACACTTACTTATCTTGGCAAATGAAGTATGTAAACAAAGCCCTTTCTATACCGGTACTGTGACACACTCTCATATAATATCAAGCAGATTGTCATGGTATGCACACAACAGAATATTATTTACGAGTAATTTTGAATTTATATGATTTTTAAAACTCACCTTCATCTATGGTCTTCCATGTAAAACAGTGATAATATAAGATCTTTCATAAAATGTGAAGGTGAACTGGTTGGATTAAAACTGAATCCAATAAGTAATGGAAAACTACACACAACTCTGTCAATCACAAAATCACCTCTGTAAAGAATATCCAGAAAAAATCAGCCACAAACCACAAGTTCTGCCAAAATTCGAAAAAACTAGGAAGTAAATCGTGATGTACCTTCGAAAACAAATGAGCGGCGTTCTACCTGCTCACCTCTCGGCTCGTGAACAACTGATCAAAAGGAATGAGTCAGGTTTTGTGATAGTCGAGCTCTCGATTGTTTTGTTTTTAGTGGTGGTTGCTTAGCTGCGTCATGGACATTGACTACATTTTGGATCTAATCTCTCACGGATATATTTTATCGAGTTATTTTGTTCGGATGAAGCGGAATAACAACAAATTCCCCAACTGGTTTGTTTAACGTGTATTATCTATAAATTCGTTGAATAACTTTCTGCCTGACGAACAGGAAATCATTTCAATTTATTATTTTTATTTTTAAATGCACTTCGGCATAACGTTCAACATACCACATAGGAAAAGAGATCAAGGAATATACCTGAGACAAACCCTTCAAATGAAGCTTTATTCAAGAGAACATGAAGCTTTATTCAAGAGAACATGAAGCTTTATTCAAGAGAACATTTGATATTGGTTATTGTTTTTATTCCAGTGCAACATTGAAAAAAAACAAACACAAACAATATCCCTAATTATGACCGGCTTGTTCCATTATTGGATAGAGCAATTTTAAATGGTTCACTGGCCCAATATTTGTGACTCTTACACACATATTTTCATCACAAACTTCATTATACAAATCGTCAAAATTTCAGAATGTCAACACGGAATTCATCCATATTTTATCAGAAATGGGAATCATACGAGTGTGATTTCATCAGAAACATATTTTATCAAAATGGTATTCGAACAAAATAGAACAACAACAATATAGTACCTTTTCAGATACTATTTTGAAGAACTGGTAAATTATTATAATTGTTGATATGCAGAACAACAGAATAAAATCCAAGTCATATTTAAAAAAATGCAAAAAGTACCTAAGCGAACACGTACATTTCTATATTCGTGAAATATCAGAACGAATCATACGGAATGTAAAGCTTCGCGTAATCTGTCATACTGTGGAGGCTGCCGGGATAATCGAATATTACCTATACTCCTTTCCAAATGAGAATACAGTAGGTAGAGATTATGTGTTCCTGAATTGCGGAAGGCTTATATGCGCACTTTGCTAAATGGGCTGGTCTAGTATCAAGAGAGCCGATAATCCGCTTAAAATCAGGATGTACAAGTAGAACTCAAGAGAGGAGTTACTGGTGAACGTGATCACCTTGTCTGACCGTTCTTTCGCAATTCAGAATAAGTTTGAGATCTAGAGCCATGATCGGTGAGAAAAACTCACACAGCTACATTGTTGTTGCACTCAATGACGGCGCCCAGTCACAAAATGAATCCATCTCAGTTTCTTATATATTTTCTTACCAGTTACTATTCCTCCGTCAAAGTTCAATCTAATTTTTCCAAGCTTTTATTTTACTTGCTTCGTTCGTATGTCATTCTTTCCGGTTCAAAACTTGTAATCCATTTTTGGAGCACTTGCCGACATCCGATAGAGCTGAAATTTGGCAGTTGTTCATAATTCTGGTGACAATGCATTATGAAATTTTTGTTAGAGAAAAAAACAAAATGGTGGCTTTAATATGGCTGGCGACTTTTGTGATTATGGTACGATTTGATTCAGAATTGGTATGTTGGGGTTTTCGTGATCGGATATTATTAATTTTGTGTCCAAATTTATGAATTCAAGATGGCGGTTCCAAAATGGCGGAGGAGTTTTGTGATTATGGTCCGATTCTATTCAAAATTTGTATGTGGGGGTTTTCGGAGTCGGAGATTATGAATTTTCTGTCAAAATTATGAATTGGAATGGCGGCTCATGGAATTTTTGTTATAGAAAAAACAAAATGGCGCTCCAAGATGGCGGACGAGATTTAGGTTTATGGCCCGATTCGATTCCAAATTGGTATGTCGGGGTTTTTGGAGTCGGAGATTATGAATTTAGTCGAAGATTATTGATTTTTAGTTAAAATTTATAAATTGAAGATGGCAACTCCAAGATGGCGGATGAGTAAATCTTTAGTTGGTCCCCTCATTGAAGGACTAGATAGCTCATAATTTACAGAAAAAAGGCCTCATAATAATGTCGCATTAACAAAAATGCATAGATTAAGGCATTCTTAAGTACTTAAAAGCACAAAATAAAATAATTAATACAAAAACATTTTTAAAAACAAGCTTTTATTCAAATGCACTGAAAAGTTCAAAATAATTACTTTGGATGTGTGACGTAGATTATTCCGTGAGTTATAGATTCAAAAGCTTGTCGCGCAAAGTTTTCAGTTCTAATACAAAAGCTTTTGAATCTATAACTCACGGAATAACCTACGTCACACATCCAACGCAATTATTTTTAACTTTTAGTGCATTTGAATAAAAGCTTGTCTTTAAGAAGGTTTTTTATTAATTATTTAATTTCAAATAAGAAAACACGGCGCAAACATAACCTTTCTAAAAATATTTATATTTCTTGCAATGTCTTTATGAATTGGATGTTTTATTCATGGGATTGCCGAATAAAATCAGTATAAAAACTAAAATCAGATTGTAATATTTATTCATAAACAAGAAATATTTCACATTTTGAAATGTTTTGTGTTGATTCAGAAATGAAAATAAATTGTCAGAACAGCAAACGTTATTATTTTTTTTCAATTATTCGAAAAATGCTCCATATTTTCAGTAATTCCATCCAAATCTCCGGTTTTCTCCTTCGTTTGTATGCTGCACAAAACTCAACCATTTTTGGGAGTGTAATAAGATCTAAATATTCTGCTAGAAGCTTTCTCACATACTCAACTTTATATGTTTTGTTATTAGCAGCCACATGATGTTTCATTTGGACCCATATCAGAGGTATGCGGGTAAGCGTAGAACAGTTCTTCTACTATATTTCACTCAGTGAGTATGTCATTACTATCTCCAATAGTTGGAGTTTTGATGAATGGTCTCCAGACAAAACTCATTTTTTTGTGGATCCATGTGAATCCATCACTTTTTTCCTCACTTTGTTTTTAATTTCACACAGTAGTAGTAATGTGATGCACTGCCTTCCAACCATTTTTGGTATACAGTATCATTCATGTAATGATAATCGCCTGAAATGAAAGTATAGAACCTAGTGTCAGTGTGGGCAATTAATCTTTTCACTTCCCATCTCCTATTCTTGATTCCATTTAATAGGGCTTGCCTTCTAGATGCGATAGAGATGTCTTGCCATTCTCCATTTTCATCCATGAAATGTACTTTTTCCTTTCTTCCAGATATGTTTTCAAAGATGTTAGATATTTACGTTCTCAAACTTGAATCCCAATATTCCTGAATTGCTCGTTCTTTTAGGGAAAGATGATCAACCAGAACTTCCAACAAACCTATTCCACATTGTTTCTTTGAAAAAATTGCTCTCACAAAAACCTTAAAAACCATAAACTTTCGACCACTTCTGACGATTATTTCCTGAATATTTGTATTGGGCACATTTCTAACGAAGGGCATTATCAGTCCAGCTGCTTCGATTTGTTGAAGTTAGGCCATAATTAAGTGTTTGATAAAATTACAAGTGAACATCAATGGAAAACCATGAAATAACTTACATAAAACAGTGAGCAGAAAACGTGAGTGTTCTGAAAATAACCATTTTGAAAAATACTGGATAACGATGTTACAGAAAACGAAATATATTCAGGTAATAACTATAAATGAAAAAAAGAAATAAAATAAAAATAATCAAGATATAGACAGATGACGCGTTAATGGTTGGCATTGAGGACAGAAATGTCAACAACTCACCAAAACATATAACTGGGTGGGTTAAAATCTGCATTTCGTCTATGTATACTGGCTTGGATTTCAACCAATCAGCGTGAAGCTTCCACAATTGTGCTTTTATTTGGACTAAGTATAGTCGACGTGTACCAACGTTGCTAACGCAAACAGTTCGTAGTCAGTCAATTTGAGGATTCTCTGTTAATTGCAATCAATTAAATTGAGAAGTGAATTAGATGAGGAAGTTTAATGAGGATGTGTGACACCCCAAACTTGGGCATTTGAGGAATGATTCGGCTGGTTTCAAATATAACTGGGTGGGTTGAAATCTGCAATTCGTCTATATACTGGCTTGGATTTCAACCAATCAGCGTGAAGCTTTCACAATTGTACTCTTATTTGGAATAAGTATAGTCGACGTGTACCAACGTTGCTAACACAAACAGTTCGTAGTCAGTCAATTTAAGGATTCTCTGTTATTTGCAATCAATTAAATTGAAAAGTGAATTAAATGAGGAAGTTCAATTTTATTTTTCAATTTAATGTGTGATACCCCAAACTTAGGCATTTGAGAAATGATTCGGCTGGTTTCAAATTGTGACGTTAAGAGTCCTACAGAAATAAGCAATATATATTATATTTTCACTATTTTGTGGCATTTTTATCAGTTCATGCATATCTCCAATTGTTCGAAATCGTCGCACAATAAAAAATATGCATTTATTGAATGTATCTTAATATATATATATATATATATATATATATATATATATATATATATATATATATATATATATATATATATATATATGTATATATATATATAAATTACGCGTCACGTTGTTTTTCCGCGATGGACTCCTAAACTACTTAACCGATTTCAATCAAATTTGCACACCGTGTGCAGTTTGATCTAACCTGAAAGATAGGATAGCTCACATATCAATTTATGGCCGCAATATTATTTTATTGCAAATTATTTGTTTATTGTAGTGAAACTTCTTTAGAATCGTTGTGATTTCAAACTCGATACACGTTCTCGGTCTCCTCTTTGTGCGATGCTTCGTAGCGTCCCCACTATCGTCTACTAAGCATTGTCCATATGTATGCTCCTGTGAAGTGGGATAGTCAGTATATCTATATCTTGCTCCAGTTCCGAGCGTTCTACGTGTTTATGTTAGTATGTGTTATTTAGACTGAAGTATAAATTAAATTCATATAGTAGAAAATCATTAGTTACACTCTTAATAACTCAAGAACAGCTGAACCGATTTGGCTGAAAATTGGTGGGAAGGTAGCTTAGAACCAGGAGACGGACATAGGATACTTTTTATCTCGTTCGCCCGCGTTCCCGTGTGACGTGACATAAAACGTCAAATAACGGGATAACGAAAAAACGGGAAAACGGGATGATAGGATAAGGGGATAACGGAAAACGGGATAACGGGATAAAGAAAAAATGGAATAACGGGATAACGAAAACATGGGAAAACGGGATGACATGATAAGGGATAACGGGAAAACGGGATAAAGAAAAAACGGGATAACAGGAAAACGGGATAACGAAAAAACGGGAAAACGGGATGACAGGATAAGGGGAAAACGGGATAACGGGATAAAGAAAAAACGGGATAACAGGAAAAAGAAAAAACGGGATAACAGGAAAACGGGATAACGGGATAACGAAAAAACGGGAAAACGGAATGACAGGATAAGGGGATAACGGGATAACGAAAAAATGGGATAACTGGAAAACGGGATAACGGGAAAACGATATAACGGGACAACAGGAAGCGGAAGGAGTCAAAAACATTTGGACAGGACAACGTCTGTCGGGTCAGCTAGTATGTATATAAGCGAAATCCACTTTCCTGTATATTTGAAATTTGGTATAGAGTTTCTCCTCGCACATGATAAGATGAGATTTCAAAAACCCAGAAATACTTCCGTAAATATTTCAACATTCAATATATTTGAATGAAAATTCAAAAATCCTTCAACTATATTTTTATTTTTATACTAACCCTTGCCGCACCTGCCTACACGATGGTGTAGGTTATGGTAGAAATACTGCTAAACTCAAACATTGCGAAATCTAACATTCTGTACTCTTCTGTTTGAGTTCTCCATTCTAACCGACTTGTTTTTTCGAGACGGAGGTTCGAAATTTCTTTAAAAAAAGTATTTTTATCAACTAATAAATAATAATTTTGATGAAATATTGCTTGTACAAAACTTGAGGAGCTTTCAAACTCAATGGATAATGATTTTGAGATAGAAGCAGTCCATTCAAGGAACCTTGGAAAGAGCAACTCGGATTCATTGGACATTCAAAGAGTAAACCGCAGTAAACTTGGAACTACCACAAAATACAGTAGGTGAAGTCACGCCAATTCCATCCATAGTCCTAGAAATTAATGAAACAAGTAATGTTCCTTCTGTGGTGGGGAAGAAATTATAAGAAAAGTGCAGTACCAGAAAATTTACATGAGGAAAAAAGTATTTCATAGGATCTAGGATATACCAAAATAGTAGTTTATGTATCAAGAATGCAAAATGGGGCTTTCGCGGACGAATCGTAGAGTGAAGATGAGTCCGCGAAAGCCATTTGCGTAGATGTTGCATACAATATTTTTTGTATAAGTTTTCCAAAGATTGTTTCATGTAGCAACTATGATTTTATTTCTGCTATCAATACGCAAATATATTTGTAGGCAGCACCGGCAGAAGGCCGTGTGAAATATCGAATCAGATTTTTTTATTACCGACGTGTCAAATGTCAAATATGTCAACTAGTCAATAACATTTGGTTTGTTGTTATGTACTCTAATAGGCAAAATCACTTATTTCTGAAGAGAATAACACAATGTCCAGAACGATGAGAAAAGTGGATGCTTTTTTCATTTTTTTTTTCAAAGTAGTTTTATCAAATACGAAGTCTTCACTTCAATATAACACATACTGACACAAGTTCTATTTTATTGATAGAATGAAACCGGATAACGTTTCCTCAGAAGTTCCGCAAAAAAGTGACACTAGCAACTCGGGAAAATGACAAATCAATGGAATTATGACGTCAAAAGAAGCGGCAATAACGCTGTGTTTGAATGTCTCACTGAATTTGAGGGTTTTAGAGTAGCGTTTATTCGAATATTACCCAATATCTTCTAGGAAAAACTATGCATACATAATATTTTATCACTATATTTCAAGCTCAACTATATATGAGGAAGAATTGTGAGTTTGTGATCTCGCCTATTGTGTTTTTAGTCATTTTTTCCAGGATCCAACTATACTGACGTATTATGGGGATATAGATAGTTGAATGTAATGAACTTATGAGTAAATATGACAACCAATCAGAAAGATACTCCAAATTTGAAAATAAATTGTAAATGCCTTCAGTATACAAAAAAATCCTGTTTTTCCCTAGTTTGACATTCGAATCGTGAAGTGACATTTGGAATAAATGAAAATTGTTATCATCCAATAAATGTATGTAGGTTTGGGTGTGAAAATCTAAACTTGATTTGAACCCAAACTAAACTATTATTATTATATTCTTGTAAGTGGATTATATTTCATTTGAATTTACTATAATTTTGTTTGGGATTGTTCGAAGAAAGGAAGTGTAAAAGTCATCATGTTCGTACCTACCGCAACATTTATCATTGACTATTTTATTCTGAAAAAATCGAAATTCCTAGCTTTTCAGCGGCAAAATTTTATCGGTAAATAGTTTTTATAGTTTTTATAAACACCCGTTAATGTTCAGTTATGTTTTAAGAATGAATAACATTCAATTCGTAAAGTGTTGCCATGACGACACTTTACGTAAAAGTAGCATTTTACGGATTTTTTTTTATTCCCAAAGTTACACTGTTGGAAAAGAGTTGTTGAAATAACAAAAACTAAGAAACCCAGGATGTCCACTAGTATTATTGGTGAAAGTTTCGATATTGACTATGTTCACATTTAAACATTTGTGGCTTTCACACAAATTTTGGCTATTTAACAAATTCAGCAAAGTAAATGCCACAATTAGACTGTAGACGATTTTACAAAATCAGTAGTGCATGAACAACATTCAGTTGCTATTTTTTCACCTTTTTTTTGTAAAGTTGACCCAAAAATGTTTTTACAGTGAAGTAATTCATTTACTTTTTTCAATGAATTAACATAATATTTTAGTGAAATTAATATTGTAATATTGTCGATTCCTTGACTAGTTTTCATCATTTATGACTGACAAGAAGTAATTTGTAAACCTCATGCTGTTGGAATCTCATTCTCTTTATGTTGTTGTTGAAATAAAATGTTGTCGATTCTTTTCTTTTAGTTTTTCATACTACACAGAAAAAAGTTTTATTGCCTTTTATTTCTTGTCAAAACATAAAGCATAATTTTTTCAAATGACGTCAATTAGTATTCACTATCACAATTTTTTTTTGTGAAAATATCTAATATTTGTTGGTAATATAGTTTATCAGGAATAGTAGCTTGATAAATCAAGAATATATAACATTAGAATATTTTAATGCTTCTATTATAAAAAAATAAATACTTATTATAATAAATAACAGTTGAATGTCGATAAAATAAAATTAACATCATTATGTGAAGAAATGTACAAATAAACATAAAGTAACACAATGAGTGAATGCCAGCTTTATAATCCTTTGGTGGATTAATATATTTATAACAAAAAAAATACTGTATTATAATAAATAACACTGCCGCGTGAAGGTAAAGAGCAGTAAATGCAAGAACACAGATTTTGAGATTGCCAATTTATATTTTTTTTACCCGACTGCGGCGAAGCCCAAAAAGACAGTATGTATGTACCCAGGTCAAACACATAACCGTCCTTATATATACATATATATATATATATATATATATATATATATATATATATATATATATATATATATTGGCAAACTCAAAATCATTTTCTTCAGCAATAGTTTTTCCCGCACTGAGAATGTGGTTGTCAAATACCACATAATATTTTGTCACACTGCTCTCCTTTGTTCCCACGCCAAGCAGGAAAGGCTGTGGTGATGGTTTGTTAGTCAAAATATCCTGAAGTGATAACTCTTGGTGTTGAAATTTCAATAACTTTTCAACGGCAGAAGCTGCTGTTTCTCTTTCTTGTTCTTTTTTTCTTCCAACAGAAGTAGGTGGAAGCAGTTCTGTGAGAATAAAGAAACTTCTTGTAGTCCTATCCCAATCTGTAAAAGTAAATTATTTCAAAATGCCATATCTAATATGATATTGCTTTTAATCACACTCAAAAAAAAAAAAGAAATCCGATTAAACTATTTTCAATTATCAATAGTAATTGTGAGCAGACAGAGGCTGCATGGGTTGCCAAGTCCACTATATCTACCACCGCTCTCGAAAAATATTTGTAATGACGCGGTTCTCTATACTCTCAATTTTGGAAGTTTTATTTTTTAATTATAACTATGAATTTCTTGGAAATAATTAGTTGTAATGTGATTACATTGCTTGGAAATACTTTTAATATCAATAAAACGTTTTGACCACTTAATATTATTACAGTATACTTACATTCTGGATTGTCATTTATCAAAGCCAGATTTCTTCTTGAAACAGTTTTTTCATATAAATCAAGTATTTTGTCTATATACCCAGGATATTTTCTCAAAGAAAATATTCTCGTTCTTTCCAGTTATCTGGTGAAACTCGAATGATGCCTAAAAAAACATGCATGTTTTAGGTGATGCATGTTGAAAATATCGTTATTAGACCAGGGCCAAACCGATTTTAAATACTTGAATTCATGGAAAATTCTCAGTAGTATGTGATTATAATATTTATTGATCCCAAGAAACATTCAATATTTATAGAGTTACAAAAACGTAGATCAATATTAAAATATATTTATGGTCAGAAAATTCAGGGTTAATTATAAGTAAATTAAGAAAAATCAAGAGGACTCAGTACAAGTGCCGGAAAAGGAGTGGGGGTAGCTGAATATACGTTTTGAGAGTATTCTACGATTTGTGGTTGAAATATAGATCCTATCGGAAAAAGCTATAATATAAAAGTTGTAGATAATAAAAGAATATAAATATATATATATATATATATAGAGAGAGAGAGAGAGAGAGAGAGAGAGCTTGTTTTTTGTAAAGTGTGCGTTTCTCCGAATCCTTAATTTTGAATTCCACATTTTGTGGTTTTACAAATAATATAATTATGAGATGTGGTTATGTAATGCAAAATTATTGCTATCATACACGTTTTCTAATTACGGGTTTTCCCAAGGTTACGTTGAGAGGAACTCGTGATTATATTTATTGGATATAGTTCCAAATTGGTCAAACAATGGCATATATTTTCATCACTTCTAATTCAGTCGTGTTGGAATTATATAAACATCATCAATCAGTTTAATCGGTTTCTATATCCATAGAATGTAAAATTATATGTTTTTATATTCTATAGGGTTCTAAGACACCTGTTATATTATATCAATATCATGATAGAAAGGTCAATCCAACTCCTCGGTGCTCAAGGATTGGCACTGCCCAACTGCAAGGTTGTACCGTGACGAAATGAGAATTGAGGCCCCAGCTCTCGGTACTCGTTACGATAGCTGATGGTTTAGATGGTTGTTTGTATTGAACTTAGTAGGTTAGGGATTTAAATGAAAATACATAATTCGTTTGAACCGTCTATTTCAAATGTATATAAACGATTCGTACAAAAGCTGACTATCGACTGACTATGTGTATCTCATTCCTGAAAGCATCTCTTGTTTATAAGGGCCGAACTGTTTATTACAGTTCATAAATCAGACCCTCTTGAGAATGCCGCACAGAGTATTTTTCGATGACTCATAACTATTTGATTTGTATTTTTGTTTCGGTTTATCTAACGGTAAAACTCAACACTCCCACTCAAAAACAAAACCATAAGAAATATTTATAGAAAAATCAATTCAATCCCACATTTGATCTTGTGAGTGATAATTTTGGGATAGGTAGTGACTTTGTGAGGGCATCAGTCAATTGTTCAGTATTAGTTTATTTTGTAATATTTGTTTACGTGTACCATGATATTTTATATCAATATGTTTGGTTCTTTTGTGGTTTGTGGGAATTTTTGCTACAAGTGCAGCCATTATTATCTTTGAATATTTCATATATTCTGCTTCCGTTGACGGCGCAGCTGCTGAGGTTTGTCTTTTTGAGTTTCAAGAAATCATACAGTTTTCGAAGGCTTTGGATAGGTACCCTCTTGTACTTTTTCTATCCACTTCATTATTACCCCAGTCAGAATACACAATCTTCAATAATATTTACATAATTATTGTTGCGTGTATGAGGTAATTTAAGGCCTATAGAACCTTTAATATACCTTGCAACACCCCTTACTTCTGAACCCCAGATTTTAAATTATATGATTCAAATTTAAGAAGGTGAAATCACTTTGCCGATAGGCTGCTCAGATGGATACGGTTAGGCCGTGAGTAAGGTTTCTTAGTTAATCAAATTTGGCCACTAAAAAATTTATACATTAATTAACTTGACTAGTTCAAGAGTTGGGCGCCAGACTTGCTGAAGACAAAAGTCAAAGATAAATAAAATTAAATAAATGTTACCTAGCTTGTATGGGAAGGCAAATAAATATGCAATAAATCAACTTAACAAATTTAATCCAGATGGAATTAAAATGATTGGACAAATATTAGAAGAGTATTGAGAAATTACATATAAAACCAGGATTTTTGACTCTGATCAAAACTCGAACATTTACACCTATGATTCCTCCAGTTGTTGGTGCCACGAATATACCTTCGGAGATCTTGAGCGAGAGAGATGAAGGCTAGTTTCTGGAAGCGGTTCTAGGAGGAACTTGGTTTCAGCGGTTACAATGAAGATGGTCTTGGGTGGTTCGATAGTTGATTTCAGACCCCCTTATCGGCGTGAATTTAGTTGATCTTCACGGACCAGTGCTGATATTGATGTGCTGTAAGACCTCCCAGGCTACTAGTCCTTCCGTCTCCGTAGATGGGTTCCCTCCGTGGTATATATCATGTGAAGAAGATGATAGGAATCAAAATATGTACAAAAAGGGGAGAACGAAGGATATCCTTTGAACCTCAAGTTTTATGTTTCAAATTTTAATCGAGAGTCAAAAGATAGATGCAAATGATAGCATACAATAAAAATCTCAGTCTATATAAAAGACTGGAAAGTTACAGTGAAAGAACAAAGATAATAAATAGCAATCCAATCTGCTATTCTGGAGTTAAATTTACAAGTTAATTTTAATAATTAAAAAAAAATATTAAAAATGAACAAAATTTAAAACCAAACAAAACAAACCTCACCCAAAACGTTATGTTCAAATTCAGTTAAGTTTTGAAACAAGTAAGTTTTGATAAGGTGAAAAAAAATTTTCTTGAAATTTTACCAGAAAAAAATATAGTATTTTAAGCAAAACACTATAAAATTGCCAGAGACAAAAAATCTACTATTTAAAGCAAAATATTTAAATGTTGCCAGTGCAAAAATATACTATTTTAAAGCAATTGCCACAGGAAAATATAGCGTTATAACCAAAATACTCTAGTAAGCTACAAAAATTATAGGGCTTCTGAACCAAGATAATAGTCAGAGTAAAAGTATACTCTTCAGCCAAGATAAGAAGAGAGAGACACACGTCTTTCAGTGAGCACGACTCTCTTAGATAAAGATAAAGTGAAATAATTCTTTTTATTGAATAATTTCCAGAGATAAACCGAAGAGGGGACCACACGTCTTTCAGTGGGCACAACTCTCTTAGATAAAGATAATTTTGAAATAGGGCGGCAATTCCCTTTTCAATTAGATAAACAGGTAATTCTCAAAAAATTTTAAAATCAAATGAGCTACACTGGGAATTGAATGGAGTAATAGATATAAGAAATTTATTAAACGGAAATCAACTTTAAGCTTGAGGCATATATTGAATCGAGTGTTCTGAGACTGTTAGGCCAGAGGTACAACTCTCTCCATAAGCAATTCTTTCTCAAGAGAAAAGAAAATTACTCTCATAAACATATAGTTATGAAATAAAGAAAATTGCTTACCAGAGAGCCGTCCTATTAGTCACTCCAAACTACTCCAAACTGTCCCAGAACAATCAAATACGCCCTTCGCTTGGCTTCGCTTCAATCGGAATCCTTGGAATAATCCACTGGTCGTAAGCTCTAGTCCATTTGAAATTACCAATTACTTGGTACCTAAAAAATGCAAAAGCGTAGAACTGATTTCCAATGAAAAAAATCAGTTCCCAATATTCGGAACAGATGTTACGTTAGCCACAATATGTAGTATGAATAATTTGTCAAAATGGCCGAAATATCTATTTTTAACCCTCAAAAATTACCATGCGGTATATCCAAGAATTCTAATATTACAAGCATAAGGAAAAAGAAGAAAATGCTAATCAGCTACAACATTAATTGCAAGATAAAGAGAATAATATTACTCAACTAAACTCCAGCAGTGAAACTTATTTAACCTATAGATCTTACCAAAATCAATTCACTCAGTCCACCTGCCTATCTCGACGTTCAAATCAAGAAAGAGATCGATTATTCCTTCGGTTCGAACAAATCACCAATTCTACCTGGGTTTTTTCGCAAACTGTTCTTGGTTTTTCTCTATTGAAAAACACTTGGAAAAAACACGGCTTGACGACATGAATACAACTGTCACGATACCATTTTCACGAGACGACAACAAAGGCGCACTCTTCACGACCTGAGCAGTGACTACTGACCCGTTCCACCGTAAAGATAATCGGAAACGTTATGAGAAATTGGTTATGTATAAGGAAGTAACGAAAAATTCGTTACAACCTTCTCAAAACTATTTTCAGGCATGTCCAAAGTTCTTTACTAGTTTTACTTTGGTACCTGCCGAAGTTCTTCACTAGTTTTTCTTTGGTACCTGCTGAAAATAGTTATTGCTATTCATAGATCTGGGCGTGTGCATCAAAGGAAAATTCAGAATTTCTTCGTTATCTAATTCGTGATAATTTAATTTGTATTTAAGAGGCGTTTTTACAGGTTACATTCGGACAAATTATATTTGTTCAGAACTGTGTTTAAACAGTAGCTTTGATACAGGGTTACCGTATTTTCTGACCTTTAAATGCGTATGCCTAGAAACGGTTTAACATCCTGTAAATCTTTCTTTCATTTTCAATCGATTCTTTGAATATGTTCTTTGAATGCTAACATTGCCTCTTAGTCTCCTCTACAAATTAAAATATCATCGACATAAAGGATAACGTAAATATTCTTGTTTATTTTACCTCTGTCTCGTATATACAAACATGGATCAGTTGAAGAACTTTTAAAGTTAAGCTCTTTAATCGTTTTGTGAAAATGCTCATACCAGCATCTTGATTGTTTTTGAATCACAAATTGATTTATGAAGTGTGCACTTTATTTTTCTTTGTCTGCATTTGTTCTCTTGGGAATTTTCATGTGAATTTCCTCTTGCAAAAAGCCATTCGGAATGCAGTTTTTACGTTCATGTGATGGACACATAAATCTATTGAAGGCTAAAATAAATTTTTAAGGTATGAATGTTTCCATGTTTTTATAGTAAATACTCACTTGGAATTGACAAATTTTTTGTCAGAGGTGGGGAATTAACTTCATCATTTTTGGATTGCTCCCACTGATCTCAATCGTCCCTTGTTTTAAATTCTTTATGGGTCTTTGGTATTGCACTCAAGAGAATATGTGAACAAAGTAAAATATTATATTTCAAATCTTGATCAGTATAGTGGGGCAAATAATGATTCTTGTTTCTCTCACTTCTTAAATTGGAAGGATTGAATTCTTATGATGTGTGTGTATTTCATTGGAATACTGTTGTACTCAGAATTAAAAAAAAATATTTGAGTCGGTCATGAATCATAACTATTTGATTTGTGTTTTTGTTTCGGTTTATCTAACGGTAAACTCAACAGTTTGAACCAGACTGAAAGTAGGGTGGGAAATAAGAAGGCCAAAGGGGTTGCCCTTTCAGACAGAACGTCACTTCAATTAAAAGTTTGGTTAGTAGTTAAAGAAAATGAAGAGAACCATTTCATTAACGAATGGTAAACAATATGCTATTGTGCGTTAAAGTCGACAAAATTCCCAAAAATTGGAAAATATTTCCATTGCTTCTGAAAATTCATTCGAACATACGATATGCTCCAAATTATAATCATTTAAACATTTTGGTCCGTACCACCATTGTTCACTAGATGTTAAAGAGATTGGTTTCAACCATGAGAAATGTGATCAGCTGGACTTTCCTCAGAATGTCAACTCAACATTAGGAGTGAGCTCCTGTATCTCTGATACTCGATTACATACAAATGTGGCCCACCTAGTAGGTACATCTTGTAACCAACATGAAACAATACGAGAGTCACACCACAAAACTATTTTCGAAAATTTTATCCCAAAGATCGATAGTAATTTATGGCATAACTTAATTCCCGTTTTGGATGTGAGATTATTTTTTGTTGAGCCATCTTTGATTTTGAACAAATCAACTTAAACTGACTTTCCTGTCAGAATGAATAGTTTTCGGATAGAAGACATATTCCATAAGCCCTAAGAGAAGAGTCTGAGAACCCGTGCAATTCGAGATACTCTATTTCATATGGAAAATGTAATAATCGAGGAATTTTTAGATTATCGAGAAAAGGTATATCTCTCAAAACTGATTTCCATTCGTGACATAAATCAGGAGATAAAGTATCATCTAAGTCTAATTTGCGTCTCCAGACAGTTTTCATTAATATTATCCCACTGTAATTGGACCTATGAAGCCTAATGGATCGAAAAGCCTTGCAATATGCGAAAGAACATTCCTTGTTGTCAGGGGTATATTTTTATCGAATGTAAAACCACAAACCTTGAAATTATATAAACAGGAGATTCCTAGAACCTCATTTGAATATCCATCTCTATGAATTTCAACATCTTCATTGATACGTATTCCAAAGTAACTTTGACGTTCAATATGCGATGAACTTTGATCCCTATTCTGAATAAATGATTGAAAAGAAGCTTGAGCCTCAAAAAAACCAACAACATTCGATACCCACTCATGAAGTTTGAAACCTGCTGAGGCCAATAAACCTATCAGTTCGACACGTAACAGTCCAAGTTCCTGATGAGAATTAGCTCCTGCAAGAATATCATCCACATAGCACTGTTTGAGAAGAACCTGTGATGCTTGTGGGTAAAACAATTTTCCGTCATTTGCTAGCTGAACCAAACACCTTGTAGAGGAAAACGGAGCACAGTTCGTACCATACGTAACTGTTTGGAGTTCTTTACACCTCAATTCAGTTTCTGGATGATCGCATCAAAAAATATTTTGTAAATATCTATGATCAGCATGTATGAGTATCTGTCTGAATATTTTGACCAAATCAGCTGTGAAAACGAACCTAAAAGTACGAAACTTACAGACAATGTCAAATAAATCCGACTGTACAGTGGGACCTTTGAACATGATAATATTTAATGAAACACACTTGATGGTTTTCAATGATGCATCGATAACAACCCTTACTCTGTACTCACACTTTCCTCCCTGATTACACAATGATGTGTTAAAAAGCATTTGATATTAGAATCCTTAGTTTCCATTTCTGGCGGAAAATATTTAGCGTTATTCAAATTGACACATTCATCTATAAACGACTTAAATTGAGAGCTCATCATTTTTACCTTACTTTTTTTCCAATGAGAGAAATCTACGTTTGGCCATTTCGAATGATTCGGCCAAACTTAAACATTCAATGTCAGTTTTTGAAGGCAACCTCACCATGAACTTACTATCTTTAGTGCACTGCATAGTGGAAAATAAATAATTTCTACATTTTTCATCCTCGGGAGATAAAATTATTTCTGAAGAAATTTCCTCCAACTGCAGAAATTTCGAAATGAGTTCATCAATGTCATTGTGTGTGTACAATACGACACTGTTTACAATTTACTGTTTTGTAAAATTGGTAAATTCCTGGTTCGATCAAATCGAAGTACAAATCAGCTCCAATCAACATATCTATTTTAGCAGGGATATTATATCCAATATCAGCAATATCAACATTATAGGGAATACTGAATTTGGAAGTGTAATTGAAACCTGAGGGAGTTTATGTTATTTTATTCAAAATACTATTTTACTAGTAACCTTTTTTTATGATCATTTGACCTCTTTCATTCTAAAATCAAATCAACCATTTCCGAAACATTACCAAAACAATTGAAACATAACTTTCCCTTTGAGGTAAAGTCGTTTCTGAATTGAATTTCGTGCATGTAAATATCTTATGACCTAGTGCCTTGCAATTAATACATTTTTGCCCATTAGCACCTTGACTATCAGTACTAGTAACCATATGGGAATCAATATTCGATGTTTGCTTATTGAAATATTTCGATTTCTGTTCTGATGTCTTTTTATTTCATTGACTTGAGCAGATAATTCTCATTGCGTAATTGTTTTGTTCAAAAAATTTAAAAATCCATTAAGATACGGCAAGTCCTTCTGATCCCTTTCAAGTTCGAAACCATTTATCAGATTTCTGTCGAAGTTACTAAAGAAAATATGAATCAATAATGAATCCCAAGAAACTAGAGCTTTCACCCCTAGTGCTTCCAAAGCGTAGATATGTTGTCCAATTAGACTACTGAAATCACGAAGTCCATTTAGGGCCTGTGATCAAAGTAGCTTCCAACAATCCAATGATATTATAATTTATTGCTAGCATTTTCTTGTCAAATTGAAATCTCAACAGATTCAGAGCCTTACTATAGTTATTATCAGAAATATTTTATTCACAACTAAAAGAAAGCGGTTCTCCTTTCAAAAATGATTTCAGGTATACACATTTTTGAGATTTTGCCAATAAATTATCGTTATGATAGAAGCCGTGAATGAATCTATGAATGTACGCTCTACGTAATTTCCATCGATTGGATTATTAAGATTGTAAAGTTTAACTTTAACAAGGTTGAGGAGGTTGTGAATCAATTCCACAAATACCCGAATGATAAGCATGTGATCCGCCATTGGCAGAATCCATAGTATGTTTTTGAATCAGAGTTTTCATTTCACTATGAAGAGAAATGTAACGAATTAGTATCGCTTGCCTATCTTCAAACTGTAATGGAATTTGATCATCATCATTTTCTTCGATATAATCTTCTATTTATTTCTGAACTGTATCATAGTCATCAAATGTCTTTACCAGAAGTGATTCTCGAATAGTTTGAATAATCAAATAATTGACATCTATAATTAAATCAGGTGTTAGTGAATTCACGAAATTTTGCTCCCTTTTCCTTTTGTTGTGTGATAGGCTAAGAGCGGGCTGCAGAAAACCTGAGCAATCGAGTTACAGAATGAAATGTTTTTAAAATGGTAGTACTCACAGCAAACATGAGAAAAATCATTGACTGCCTGGGCAAAAGTGGTGCATAAGTTTTTTATAGCATTTTTTCAGAAAAAGCAACCATAAAGATGTAATACATGTTCGAAATACGTTTGACACTTACTATCTCTCCAGTTGGCCGAGCGGTCTGAGGTGCTGGTTCACGAAAGGTAGCGTGAGTCGAACCCCAGCTCGTGCAGCTTCTTTTAAATTGAAAAATGATTTGTTTGGGGCGAATATTCGTCCCAAAAGAAATCATTCCTCATGCCTGAGAGCTGGCTGCAGAAAACCTGGCCGATCGAGTAACACCATGAAATGTTTTCACAAGCTTTCATTTGAATTCATATATGTATGTTTAGTTCATATTTTGCAAGTGAGTTTTGACCTACTTCTAATCGTCCGATTAACGTAAAATTTAGCAAGTTTTCATTATTCCGGTGACAATGTATAGAGAAAGTTAGTTTAGTGAAGTTCTGTCTTCAAATCTTCAATCATTTACCTCATTCTTACTCTACAACCTCAGCATTTATACTATCAATGAAAGTATATTGCTTACCCCTGTATAAGATAATGATTAAAGTGAACTTACCCCTGTATAAGATAATGATTGAAGTAAACTTTCTTTGAAAATGAGGTCTAGGAGTGTCAACCTTCCAAACATAAAACTACACAATGTACTTACTCATAATTCAGGGAATCACTTGCACACCGTTTAGAAATTATTTGCGTAGACATTTTCATTTCCTCTTGGTTTACGAAAAGATGTTTTATCCAATTTAAAATATTTACTTTCGCACTTTGGATTTCTCTAGTTTCTTTCCTCCAGAATTTAAATAGATTTCATGAAATTGACATAGAGACTACTTGATTCTTTGATGATGCACTGATAGTTGATTAATAATAACAATATCCATATTTGTAGAACTAACTTGATTTAATTAATAACTGCATGGAACTTTCGATTATCTCGCACTGAGGTGAGCTTGTTGAGGCATCAACTTTGACTACATTATTTACAACTTGAATTACTTGTATATTTTTCTCCACTTAGGTCGGCATTTAATATATATATATATATATATATATATATATATATATATATATATATATATATATATATATATATATATATATATATATATATATATATATATATATATATATATATATATATATATATATATATATATATATATATATATTGTGAGTTCTTTCAATATAAACTGTTACTCCAGACGTATGGAAATAATCAACATTTCCTCAGGTTCAACTTCCTTTATATACATCGTCTACTTCCTTTTCTCTTTTGATTTGAAAAGCCGCCACGCTATTGAAGTGATAGGTCATTAATTTTATTCTTGATTTTACGAAACCCCATCAGGTTCATAACATCCCATCCGCATATTAGGGCTCCAAAGAGATCACCGTGCTGTTGATATATTGATAAGTTTTATTTTCAGCCGACTCATCACTTTCCTTGAGCTTGTCGGCAAACCGTATGATGTGATTTATTGTGAAGGGAGGAATTTCTTCGGTGAGAAATCGCCTTTTAGGGAGAATCATCCGTTGAAACATATTATGTTATTGGTTAGAATTGTCTGACAATGTGATAATGAATTCTTTTGAGAGTGCCGGTGCATGTGATAGAAGCTTAATCAATTCCTCTCTAGGAAATATTATATTAGGACTAGGCATGACACTCCTTCCTACCCTATTGAAAAAAATAAGATATTTATCATAACATTTTTCTGACCTTTCCATCTTACAAACTGTACAAAGTTGGTGATAATTCCTCTAACAAAATATAAGGAATTCAGATATATTTATTGTATTCAACAGTTGAGGGTTACAGGAGAACTATTTATCTACTTTTCCTAGCTAATAGGATATAAATTTCGCATGATTATTTTATCATATTAAGTCACAAACAAATTCTGTTACTCTCATGAATATAAAACAACAGAGAAAATTATTTCCTTCAACATGTCTTCCTCTTAATTCCAATAAAATATATTAAGGTTATTTATAAAACAGAAGAGAAACGATTTCACTCATTCCAAAAAGTTCTCATTCTAATGCAAATAAAGTCCATTGAATCCATATATGAAACAGAAGAGAAACGAATTTCACTAAATCCAAAAAGTTCTTATTCTAATACAAATTAAGTCTATTGAATCTATATATGAAACAAAAGAGAAACTAATTTCACTGAATCCAAAAAGTTCTTATTCTATGCCAATAAAATCTATCAAATCTTATTAAGAAACAAATGAAAGCTAATTTCATTAAATCGAAAAATCTTATTCTATGCAAATAAATCTATAAAATCTATATATGAAAAAAAATAAAGCTAATTTTTACACTATGTTCAAAATGTCTTCCTTTTACTCAAGGGATACCTTCCAGGCACTTGACCGCGAATGTGATGGGGTCATCCTGGGATTCGGCAGGTACTTCTTCAGGTTGTTTCGTCAGTCGGTGATTCATAGCCCGAGTTAGCTGGAGGCTCGATGTTGGCCAGAATTTGCGGTACTCTGTCCTCAGCGCTAAGTGACGCGTTCGGGGGCGGCAGGCGGAATTCCTCTCGTTCAGTTCGGCAAAAGTTACATTCGCACAAGAGAATGTCTGCTATAGTCGTGGGTTTGGAGGCGGGGGCGGTGATCCATATTTTTCGGGTTTTCTCCGTATCCGTATCCATATTTCTGACAGAGAAAAAACAAAATGCGGCTCCAATATGACGGCGGACGAGTTTTGTGATTCTATTCAAAATTAGTATGTGGGGATTTTTGGGCTCGGACATCATGATTTCTTTGCCGGAATTCATTATTTCAAGATGGCTGTTCCAAGATGGCAACGACTTTTGTGATTATAGTCCGACTCCATTCAAAATTGGTGTGTAGGAGCTTTTGGAGTCGGACATCATGATTCCTTGGTCGAAATTCATGAATTCAAGATGGCGGCTTCAGGAAAGCGATGTGTTTTGTTATTATGGCCCGATTCCATTCAAAATTGGTATGTGAGTTTTTTTGGGATCGTAGATTATCAACTTTTGTCAGAATTCAATAAGATGATAAATTTCATGGATGTAAAATGAATTAAATGAGAATAATTGAAAAAAAAATGAAGACAAGTTGTAATACAAGAAACAATTTTCAATTGTTTGACCTAGGTTGTTCTATGAGTAACATATTCAAAAGCTTGCCGCTAATATAAAATAGGTATCCTTGTGTGGCAAGATCATCAATCTGTTACTCACAGAATAATCTAGGTCAAACAAGTAAATAAATTATTTTTCCTTTCTGGTGCATTTGTATGGTCGAGCTTGTCTTAAATTTTTTCTCAATCATTTTTATTTAATTATTTTAAGTCATCCATGAAATTCGTAATTCTATTGAATACTGACAAAAATTTATAATCTATGACCCCAAAAAATCCTCATACCAATTTTGAATGGAATCCGACCATGAAAACAAAACACGAAGTCTTCTTGGAAGCCGCCATCTTGAATTCATGAATTTTGACTGAGAAATCATGTTGTCCGACTCCAAAAACCCCCACACACCAATTTTGATTGGAATCGGATTATAATAACAAAAGTCGTCGCCATTTCAGAGCCGCCATCTTGAATTGAGTAACTACATTTTCAACACATTGCAATGCACACGCATAGGCCAGTAGATATAGACAATCAATTCACATGAATTTCAAAACTCCAATGGTATGTTAGTGTATTAATGAAAAGAAACTATACAATTTTGTAGAAGTCTGCGATGAACGGAACATTGTTTTAATTCCAAAAAACGTTTTCATGCTTTATTTTTGCACTGAAAATTTGCAAAAGTTCTGCAAACCAGGCATTTCGATAGTAATGATGTTTTACAACATGCATTAAGTTTGCAACCTTGTAAAAGTTCCGAAACCTTGTTTTTGTAATTTTTTATTTGAGTTTTTTATTGTAATTTGTTTGAAAAAATTACAAAAGTTCTGCAAATTGGATAAGTGAACGGAAAAAAAGTTTAACAAACGCATCATTTATTCATGCAACTTTTTTCTTTACGCAGCCATTTTCAATACACACAAGCATTGAAATAATTACAAAAGCTTTTTATTGTGGTTGCAAATAAAGAGAATATAGGTCTCAGTGGATGTGTAACTTTGCAACCTTTTTTTTTTTTAAATAATTGAAAAGTTCTGCAAATTGCAGTTATAATTACGACTAATATTTTATGTGACGCAAGAGATTTGCAACCGTCATCGTTCAACGGATTTTTTTTTTATAATTGTTTTTTTTAAATAATTTGGCCATAAATTGTAAACATTGTGCAAAAAGGATTGAGATATATGAGACCGACATATATCTTCAGTGGTCCAGCTAAATACTTGATTATCCATCGCGTATATCTGTTATAATTTGTAATGGTTGATTGAAATTGCACCCGAAGAATGATACGGATACGTAGTTAACCACTACAATATTTTAAACTGATTATTAATCTTAGGAGCACTTCCTGTTTTCGACTAATCAGCGAAATAAATTTAATCTGAGATTTTCGTATGCGACAATCGAAAGACTAGGTACAACATTTTATTTTTACCGTTAAACTATTTTTGTGCATATTCAGCTAAAAACTATTGGAAGACATGAATTTTTCATCGCATTAAAATGACATGTAATCATTCTTCATCTGAAATTTCAACTTGTCACAACATGACTTTATAGCAATCGAAGAGATTTTAAAATGAATAATCGGAATAATCGATGCTTTATGGAAGTTAGGATATCAAAACGTTATCGATTGTAAATCTGGCAAGTACATGATTTTCATCATCAAACAGAAACGTTGCTGAAAAATAAAAAAAGGTAAGATCGAATTACATTTGAGATTCAATTTCTACAGGTATGTATTTCTTGAAATAAATAAAATTATAATTTACCTTTCTACTCGACTTTCTTACTCCAATTGTGATTTCGCATGGAAAATTCCATTGAATCCGAATGGAGGAGTGAAATGTAATCGACAAGTAAGAATCATTTCCTTGATTCATGAAAAATTTGAAAATAAATAGGGGAAAACCACTGTTGTAGGTTAATCGTACTTATGTACGACGCCAGAGTGTTTTTTAAATCTCAATATTTCTTCCATTTTTTCATGAATAAAAAAATTATGAAAACATATCGATCCTCCATCAATCGTACTCAAAGGATTTTTTATGCAAATTCCTAATTGTAAAATGATTGATTTGTTGAAAATATAAACAGGATGTTCATAAAATCAGATGTGGAATCATCTGCGACTGAAAGATAAACTTTAGTCACTATCTTCCATCGTCAAGATAACCTCTTGTGGGGTATTCAATTGAGAATGTTTCCCTTTTCAAAATGTAAAATGATGTTATGAATACATATCGAAAACGTTAGCTTTCAACATTGAATGATTTCACCTACCGTTGACGAACTTCTTCTTAGTTGATAGTTAACTTGGTAACACAATGATCGTCATTTATTATATAAAAATATTTATAATTCAAATAACACAGGTGTTGCAAAAATAAATATTTTTTCCATTCCTAATGTTCCGCATTGTAACATAGTTTGCAGATTTATATACTGCCACGAATTGGTAAAATGAGTTGTTTACCCGATTTGCAGAATTTTACTTTTTTGGTAGAGTACAAATACGATAATAAATTTGTTAAATTTTACCATAATTTCCGTGTTGCAGGCGAGGTTGCAAATTAATGAAAACATTGTATGTCAGGACATCTTCTCTTGCATCCATCATTTAAAACTTTTGTAATAATTCCGATACTTATTTAAAAAAAAAACCATTTCATGAAAAAATTTATTTTCCGTTTGACGCAAGAGGTTACAAATTGAAACTCTTCCGTTTTGTTTGAATGGATGCAAATTTATTGGAGGATGTAAATTGCTATTTTTCAAAACTTCGAGAGTTTGCAGAACTTTTGCGAATCTTTTCGCGCTAATAAAGTGCAAATTCATTGAATTCTGATTATCAACATCTTTCGTTCAGAAAAAAGGGTTGCAGAATCAGACTAAATAGCATTTGAACGTACTCTTCACTGCCCTGAAGTTTTAAAACTTTTGTAATTATTATTAAATTTTGGGCAAATCATGTCTATGTCTACGCCTACAGTGGTGAATATTTTCCATGAATAGATGGGTGAAAGGATCACTGGTAATTCTCAACGTCATTAACGTCAATGGTGGGATTATTTCATATCGACTGATGTTTTGTTTTTATTATGTTAGCAGTTCCTTTATTTCTGATGAAACGTGTCATAGAGATAAAAGTAATTGAAGATAACACAAGCAATTGGTAACGTTATATTTATGATTGTTACGCCCAGCCAATGTTTCTATATCAAATAACCCTGTTAATTTCTGATAAAATATTTAGTATTGCCATTCCCGAGAAATTTCATAATGCATTAATTATTTTCTCGATATGCAGATACATACACACATACTGGTATAAAGTATGTGGTCTAGCTATTATCTATTAATACAGGAAAACGAAGAATATCCCTTAGAAACAATTCGAAGTATCCTGGGTTAATTCAATTTGGAAAGAATTTAATGTAGATATATGATCTGAAGTATTTGATACCTCTCATTGATATCACTCGTCCACCTCCATAACCAAATATTCTGGGATGAACCACACGTTTTTTTTTTTCATAACGGGGACTCAAATACACACTATATTAAGATAGATAAATGGTTGGTAGAACTTAATTCCATAAGGTCCCAACAATCCATAGGAGAGTCTTCCGAATTCATTAATTCAGTTTGCCAGAAAGATAGGTAGGAAGGTATTCAAAGAACATGCAAAATATAAATCTTTAATTTTTGTGTTTTAATATCGCAACATGAAATTTCGGATATTGAAAATCATATAGTTCATGAAATAACAAAAACAGTTCCGCAGGGCTATGATTGAAACTCTCAGTATATTCCCGAAACTGGACTTTTTGTAAACCAAACTGAATCAAATTCAAATAGGCAATTAAATTAAGCACTGAAAAGAAATTGTAAACTCAGAATTTCTGGTCGCCATTTTCTGATCACTTGTAAAATTTTATAAAAATACTGCCAACAAGGATAAAGACGAATCTGGAAATAAATGCGGTGTTGCCAGTTTCTGACTGACCAAGATTATATCAATATATTCAGGATTTTGAGAGTATGTATGGGGTGGTGTATATAAATAGCGCCCCCTAGAGTTAGCTGCAGTGAACTAGATTTGATTAGATTTGCTGTTTGGAGCTTGTGGGCTAGAAGCCTCTTCACTGCGACTTTTTCAGATCTCTTGTGTGTACCTTCATATTGTTAGAGTTCCTTGTCCAGTCCCGTCCTTATCAGTACACTCCGCAGGTGGGACTCGTAAACCTCAGCCTTGATAGGCCTTCACACTGGCACAGTACATGCACTGAGGACTCCTCATCTTCCTGACAGAACCCACATATATTTTTTTTTGCAAGTCTGATGTTGTTCATGTGTTTTTTGCGTCTACTAGGAGGCCAACTATAATCCTTGTTATACGACGATATAACCATAGAGGAGTATTCTACGGTCTCCACAGAAAAGATATCTCTGAAACTAAGCGAAATATAGGCAAGGTTACTTTGGCAAAAATGATCCTAATCGCATTTTGAGCAACTTTGGTTGTATGTGGTCTGTCTGTCTGTACTCTGTACACATCTTTGGTGCCCAATGATAGTTTCAAAGTAATAATATACTCATGGTATATGCCATAGTCTCTACTTCTGTCTCAGACACCTTTTAGGAGCAATGATAAACTCTAATATGCTTTCATATCGTCGTAAATATGATCTGAGCTCAATACCAATTCGATATCACATGAAAACTACGCACTCTAACTCCTTTTTATCCTACTATTCTGGCTTAATAGATACTCAGTGAATTTTTGCGTTGGTTTTCCAATAAACTTTTTCGCTTGTCTCATTCCTGGCGTCTTGCCCCACCATGTTTGTGCATTTTTTTTCATTCATGTTCAAATGTTAGTTTTTAGCAGAGTTTTCATTGAGCCACAGAATGATTCAGGGCCGTATGGAGCACGTCGTGCTTCTTGGACTGAGGAATCAGCCTCTTCATTGCTTTCGTAACCTGAGTGTTCTGGAACCCATGCAAGCGTGAGTCTGTTTTGGCTGGCCAGCTCTTGTAGGGATCTCAGGCCTTCCCCAAACAAGTTTTGAATTCACATGCATGGTATACCGGATTGGCTGTCAGAGTAAATGACAATGGTTTATTCTTGAACTGTTAATAACTCTTCCGCGCAGTGGTATATTGCAGTGGAGCAGGGAATACCGTTGCGTGATTATTCTTTGGTTTTTGAGCCATCCGTGGTAGGCAAACTCATCATTAATTGGAGGTCCAACCTTCTATGCCTCTCTGTCTGTTTTTAAATATATTCTAATGCTATACTTGGGAGCATTTCGTCTGATGGCATTCCCATGATGGGGTCGTTTTCCAACTTTTTGTATAGCTTGTTGTAGTTCTGTTTATAGGCGCCTTGCCCCTCTGATAGTCTGTTGGTGGATGAGATTTTTGGATTAATTTGTGAAGGTCTCGGTTCCATGTCAACTTATAGTTAGAAATAACTTTCAGGTAGTTTGCCTCTTGCGCAAATGGAATTTCTACTCCTTTTAAAACTGGCCACCTCAGTCTCCTCAGTTCCCACTTTTTTATGTGAGATACTATGGTAGTTTTGTGATGGTTCACACAGCTAGTTCCTTCTCGTTGCAACACCTATTTATTATATTCAGAGCGGTGTATGTGTGCTCCGAAACTGTTCTTGGAAATTCGTCTTTGGCAAAATTACCAGCATATCCTTTCCAACTTTAGCCTTTCCAAAAGTTCATCTATCAGGATGGCCCCTAGTAGGGAAGATATCATCCCTCCTTGTGGATATTCGCTGCCTGCTCTAGCTGAGACTGTTGTTTTGCCTATGTTGTTTTCCCTTCCTGTTTTCCAAGCTTTCGATTTTCCACTGACATAGGAGAGATGAAACTCTCTTCATTTCTAGAGAAGCACTCATTGATTTTGTGAGTGCATTATGAAATGCTCCGTCCGTGTCGGCGATTGTGGCTTTATCCTGCTTTTTGTCCTCTATCGATTTTGTTAGTAGCCTGTTCAGGTCATCTAGTGCCAAGATGTTGACTTTCCTGGCTGATATGCATATTGGCATTCGTTGAGAGAATTTGATTCGCTGATTGGATGGTATGACTTGGATGTAATTTACATATATATATATATATATATATATATATATATATATATATATATATATATATATATATATATTGTAATGATGGGTTGTTTATACGATTTTTTAATTTGTATATTTTTTTATGAATTTATTTCACAGATTTTGATTTCTGAAACTCCATCATAGCAAATGAAAAGTACCGGCTATGTTTTGTTACCTTTTTCTTTTCTTTTCAAAACCTTTTACCTTATCCCAGCTCAGTCAGGTGCGCCTATGAACATGTATGACCCTTGTCTAAAGACACAACAATGGTATGACTCCTTCCCAGTAGCAAGTTCCTGTAATCGGTGTTGCCGACTATGGCACTATCGATTCGATCATAAAAGATGTTCAGTGGAGAAAAATACAGTTAGAAATCGAAAAATAAACACAGGTTTGCAGAGAATAATCAAAGTAGTTGACTTTATTCAGATGAAAACTTAAATATACCCTACTCTGCGATAGCTACCTTATACTAGCAAAACAATGACGAAAAAATAGTGCAGTTTGATGTTTGTGATAATGAAAATTTTATGAAGAAAGTTTGAACGTATTATCAGTTTTTTGGGTGTGGAATTTTATGGTTGTTCAGCCCAAGACAAATAACCAATGGTTTAGAACACTTACAGTTATTGGTTTTATGTGAAAGGTTGCACTTAGGTGAGTTCGTTTATGAATACCTTGTGGCTGCTTTTCTGTTGACGTTTCCAATCCTGTGGACGTATTTCTGGGATGTCAATGACAGCTCACCTGCACTCCTTCCAAGGATTTATTTTCTGGACCAGGTAGGTGGAATTTTTATTTTCTATGTGCTTCCTCCGATCAGCCTTTCAAGAAATCTCCCTCGTTCGGCAATTGTATATCAGGTTTTCTTATATTATGGTTGAACATTTTTATTTCTCACAGATTTCCGAGTTTGTATCACTTCCTAACGAATGATTTGCTATTCTAATTAATGTTAATGATTTTATGAATGATATCTAATTCTAACTCTTACATACTATTTACAGATTCATATAAATTATATTTTTTTCAATTTCTGCCCTTACATTTTATTCTATATCAATACTTTTCCCACACAAACTCTTTCGAATCCCATACATACATACTATTTGTAGATTCATATAAATTATATTTTTTTCAATTTCTGCCCTTACATTTTATTCTATATCAATACTTTTCCCACACAAACTCTTTCGAATCCCATTGGTGGGTTTTCTGTTCATGTGAATTGTCATACAGGAAACTTATCTATACGTTGATCTTGCTTCAATTCAATATTTGCCATAAATTTCAATTTTGATATTGTTTAATCGTGGATTTTTGTTAGATGTATTGTTGGATATATAATTTTGATATCAGAACTACTTCAGGAATGTTCTCTTCACAGACATGTATCGACTAAGGTTTTATAGTAGTAAAAAAGGTAAAGAAAATTGTAAAACAACATAGCAATAACGATACTAATAAAAATAACTAATAATAATAATGATAATTATAAGTAATTACTTTGCAACATTTTCCAACATAACGATAAATATATATATATATAGATATATATATATATATATAATTATTTAACTGAATTTTCTTACCGTTTGATTTTACCTAATTAGAAACCTCTTTTCAACAGTTTTTTCTCTGATTTGCTGATCCTTGTGGTCACTATGCTGCGCATCGTATGATGCTCTGAATTCGCGTGCGCAATGAATTAATATTTTGTCTTCAGCTGCCAAGAATTAAGGAGCCATAATTATTAAAAATATATACAGCACACTCTGACGGCGCGTTCAGACTGGTCAAGACGCGACGGCGCGCCATCGGCGGTCGCCGCTGCAAATTCAAACGCGCAAAGCAGACCACACTCATCCCAAAACATTGATACAGTACTCCGCCATCGACAGCCGCAATCGACGGCCAAAACCAGACCATACCTCAAGGTAGCCACGGCAGTAATTGCAGCTTCTATGAGGGACCTCGAAGTGGCCCTTAATCAGGAATCATGGATAGGACATGGTGAAACGAAGGGGGGACAAGTGGAGGGGTATTGTGTAGCAGATCATGTGAGATCTCCCGGACCAGTATTCTATCAGGTAAGATACAATGGGCCGAAAGGCCCAAGTGTTATCGGAGGCCACGGCCAGACGAGCCTACCTGGTAGAGGTTTTAGTGGGTAAATCTGATTCAGGGAGTCCCACACTACCGCAAAGTGTCCATAAAGGTTGTCTTCCACCTTGAAAAAAACATGATGCGCTGTGGAGGAAGCTTTCCTACAACTCCACAATCCCTAGAGAGAATATCTGAGGATTTTCGGGAGCATCATGAGTATTCGTTGGCACCGACCAAATTTTCAGATATCTATTGAAATATATATAAATATATATATATATATTTATATATTTATATATAATATATATAAAAGAAGATAAGGGGAGATTTGTTTCGATTCCAAGAAAGCCACCATCCGCCTACAGCTGTTTCATGGTTTCCCAATAATCAGAACGGCTTGTATTCTTTCTCTATTTCAAACCAAACCTCTCAGAAGACTTGTGCCTTCCGACAAAGGACGAAAATGTGCAATGCAAAATTTATAATGTGACATCTATAATTTGCGGGGTGAAACTCAGACCCAGTGAGGTGGAATTCGACGGCAGGTCACCAACAGATGTCGGTATAGACCAATCCACGACACCAAAAGTGAAGCTTCCAGTGCGTTCAGGGTAACGCAAACAAATAAAAGAATCAAATCAAATCTCTCTTTCTTTTGTTATTTGTTTGCGTTACTCTGAACGCACTAGAAGCTTGACTTTCGGTGTCGAGGACTGGCCTATACTGACATCTGTTGGTGACGAAATTTCCTCCCGTTGAATTCCAAAGAGAGTAAACGTTATCTGAATAGGAGGTCCTAATAAGCTCTAGCCAATTAGAATCTTGTAGCATCAACCCGTCAGAGTGACGTACATGGACATGAGTACAGATGGCCCACGTGACATACAGAGTGGTCCAATAAACAGTCAAGCCTGTAACTCTCAGATACCAGAGTGCGGAGTGCGCTAGTCCGCCACTGTCCAGATATAATGGTGGCCATGACTCGCCCATATACGTCGCTATGACTCACAAATGATCTTTCATCTCTTACTATTAGTGTCAGCATTGTCTTATAGGGAATAGACTATCCTACTCAGATAACGTTTACTCTCTTTGGTTGAATACCACTTCACTAGGTCTGAGTTTCACCCCGCAAATAATAGATGTCACATCTATAAATTTGGCATCTCTCGGGAATGTATAGATGGAATCAAAATATCACCAGCACTTCATATAACTTTTTTTTCCAATAATCCTTCGTTACTAAGTAACGGCCCCTCGAAGTTACAAGATGAAAAATATTTTTATTTGATAACTTTTCAAGGTCGATGAGGTCAGTTGGTTTGCTACAAAGTCAGGAACGGACTGCCGATGGATCATCACCCCAAAACTTTGAAATGACTGAGATTTTTCAATATTTTTCAACAATAGTACATTGTGTATCAGGTAGTAAAAGCAATACATTCCCGGACGATAATGTAAATTGATGGCCGAAGCGTTAAGCCGAGGCCAACAAGCATTGAAGTCTGGGAATGTGCTTTTACTACGAGGTACACATAAGTACTATTTTTTCTGAAATCGCAATCAACATTTTCATAAATTAAGGAATTTTTATAAATGAATAACAATTTTTCATTACCACCTTATTGCCTATGAAATTGTTTCCTTGACAATCACTGTTTGTTAATTATTGTGACAAAAGTCAGAGATTCACTACTTATTTCAGTTTAATACCTACTTATCGCTAAACAAAATTTTTTAAATAGACAGTGATGATGATGTCCAGGTGGGCCGGACACCACCAGAGTTAGTGAATGCTGCTGAAAATGTTATCTTAAATTTATTGCCAAATAAATCCAAGGCAAAATATGCATACGCTTACAAACGTTTCATGGATTATTGCCAAGAAAAAAAGATGACCTCACGATCTGAAAATGTCATGATTGCATACTTTTCCGATTTATATACAAAGTTGAAGGCATCTACGACAAAAAATTCGGAATTACGTTCTTTCCTGAAACGTCAAAGTGACAACTATAAACCAAAGAAGTCAAAATTTTGTCAGATGAACAAATTGAAACGTTTATTACTCAAGCACCAGATTATATATACTTGATGAATAAGGTACGTTTAGAATGTAATAATTTTAAAATAACCTAGATATTCATGTAGTGTTATACTTTTCAGGTTGCCTTAATATTTGGTGTTCCCGGTGCATGTCGCCGTGATGAACTATTTTAATTAAATTTGAATGACATGAAAGATTTTGGATCTGAGCGTTTGATTAAAATACCCGATAATAAAACGAACAAACCAAGATCATTTGTCATAAACGAAACTGATACGCTGTACTTAAACTGCCGTTAGAGGGTAGCCTACTAAAATGCTGTTATTAGATATGACGTCATTGAAGTGACGCGTCGGACGGCTTTTCATTGGATTTGCTTAAACTGCCGTCAAACGGTAGCATACTAAAAATGCCGTTAATCAATTATTGCGTTATCAGACATGCACTCTGGATATGAGGAAAAAACTTTTCTTACGTGTTTTTACCTCCTGAGAAAAATGTGGCGGTCTCATACCGTTCTCGAGTTGGAGAAATTTAAAAAAAAATCAACCTCATTTTCAAGCACCGCTTTCTCGCACAAAACTCTTTCAAACTGCCTCCTTCTTTTTACCAGCATAAACAATACACCCTGAATCACTTATTTTCGGCACAACTTTGCACAAAATATCGTCGTTTTTATCGAAAAAATCCTCCTTCTTACACAGTTCCAAATGAACAAATTTCACACTTTGACAGATGGAATCTAGTAACTTTGCCTTATTTTTCATGTTGGTGATAAATGAATCACCGCCCACAACAATTGCACACATGAATGGAGGGGGAACTATTGCTCACATTTGAATTCGAAAAGTTGGCGTATAACGCAATAATTGATTTACGGCATTTTAGTAGGCTACCGTTTAATGGCAGTTTAAGTTCAGCCAAACTTAAATGCCATTGTTAGAAAATATGTTGCATGTCGTCCAGAAAATTTTGAAAGTTTCCGCTTTTTCTTTAAATATTCAAATGGGAAAGGTTGCAGGCAAGTAGTGGGAAAACATCAGTTTGGCAAAATGCCTCAAATTGTTGCAACATTTTTTTAAATTTGCCATATGCACAGGAATACACAGGACATTGTTTCCATCGGTCCTCAGCGACAATGCTGGGGCCTAGGCCGTCAAAAAAACTTCCGGGAATGTTCGGACTAAAATACTAGAGTAGCGTATTTTGGGGTCTGAAGTGGCTCCGAGAAAGTAGGCATTCTTGAGCTATTTCAGAAAAAATAAGGTTTCCTGGACAACTTTCTCAATAAATGTACTCGGGTGTGAAGTCGATCGAAGCAATGATTTTTGATAAAAATGCACTTTCATTCGACGACATCCTAACTGAGACGTACACCATTATTATCAATGACAATAGGAATAATGGGTTAAATCTTCATTACAAATTTTAATCATGCAACCCTACAAAACTCAAGCGTGAGTATCATAGTGGTTGCTGAGTTAGTATTATCTCCATTTGAAAAAGCTATTGTATAGCGAAACACGTGTCGTGGTTTTGTAAACCCAGTTTAGCGAAAATCATTTAGTGAAATGAGTGTGCTTTTTTAGTCTACTTTAATATGGATTTTGATCAAGTATCGGCCATATCAATTTTTTTTTTATCAGTATACCTATTTGTTTCCGATTTGAGTTTTTCAGCTAAATTTATTATTCGTGTTGAAGATTATTGCTCATTAAATCTATTCTCAGTGAAGCTGTGAAGAAGAATTTGAAACATTCAAGTCTTGAGTTTCATGAGATAACCACAGTTCATGATTCAAAATATGGATTGAATTTGATATTTCATAATGGAGTACCTTGTCAGTTCAAAAAACTACGAATCTACAGAACTTGAAATTTCATTTGAAACTTTAAAATAGGTTTTCTTTATGACTCTTCTCATCATATTTTCTTGGTATTATCCCAGTATTGAATATTGCTGAATTAACGTAATCATTATTATTTCGGCTTTGAAAATTTTTCATTTCATATAATGGTGGACCCTCTAAAAATCCGCCAATTAGAGAATGTTGAATAGGGAAAGAATTTACATATTTTGATACATGTATTTATTTATTTCAAGTCTTGAATTCAAATTTCCCGGAAAGCGTTATGTTTACTTTTATTTATGTAAAAATGCACAATATTCCAAACAGTACTCGATTTAAATTCTACTTCTACGATATATATTTATCATTTCGAATTCATCAGCATTTCAAATCAGATATCATATTTTGCCATAGTAGTGCTACAAACTATTTTCTGATATGTCCTTTCAGTTTGTTACTGAATCATCCAACCGATTGGTTATTGAAGTTAGGCTTGACTTGTTCCTGCTGGAAAATACTCTCAATCAGATCGTTAGAAGAGGTGACCAATGGGAAGACAGAAAATCTTCATCGTAAACTTTTCTGTTTTTTTTTTCTCATAAAATCCGATACATATTAGTGGTCACGTGATCAGAAATTGCCAGTTAGAGAGACAAAACATCGATGAGAACCTTGGAATATTATCACTAATGGCTGTCATAGTAACGAAATAACTTATCGTTTATTAAATTCAAATTTCAAAATATCGCCACCATCGAGTCAACCAAATAACAAAAAATATTTCTTCGACTGTTAATAAATTCCCAAGTATCAGATCATCCAGACCATCTCTTGTGGCATGTGGATGCTCTGATTTTTCGAGATTTTCAAGTTCTCTATTGAACAATCATTGTTAGTACATTTTATTCCAGCTAAAGAAAGTACTTGGCATCGCTGCAATATTTCGATCGTTTATAACACGGATAACTGGGAATGGGTTAATGGTATAACTGGAAACTGGTAAACGGGAAACGGGTTGAAATAATATCAGGAAACGGGATAATGGGATGACGGGAAACGGCTTAACGGGATAACGGGAATAATCTAAATGGAACAACACAAAGAAAAACTAGCTAACTTCGTCTCGGGTACCAGCTGGTATATATATATATATATATATATATATATATATATATATATATATATATATATATATATATATATATATATATATATATATATAATATATATATATATATATATATATATATATATATATATATATATATATATATATATATATATATATATATATACCAGCTGGTACCCGAGACGAGTATTTAATTTTTTTTATTCCATTTAATTATTCCCGTATCCCGATTAGCGTTTCTCGATTCCGTTTCCATTTCACCGTTTCCATCATTATACCATTTCCATTATCCTTTATAGCTTGATCGAAAATCATTACGGATCCGAATACCTAGCTGGAATAAATGTCTACAATGATTGTTCAATAGAGAACGAAATCGAAAATCAGGCATCCACATGCCACAGAATGGTCTGATCTGATACTGAATTTATTAACGTCGAGAAATATTTTGTTATTGTGACTCGATTGCGTATTAATTTGAATTTAATAAACGATAAGTTATTTCGTTACTATAATAGCCATTGTGATGATATTCAAGGTTCTCATCGATTTTTCTCTAACTGGCAATTTCTGATCCGTGACCCATATGATCGGATTTTATGAGAAAAAAACAGAAAAGTTTACGATGAAGCTGTCTTCTCCATTGTCACCTCTACGTCTGATTGAGTATTTCCAGCAAAAAGTCAAGCTCTTCAATAACAATCGGTTGATGTTCAATAACAAACTGAAAGGACATATCGAAAATAGTTGTACACTACTATGGCAAAATTGATATCTGATTTGAAATGCTGATGAATTCGAATGATAAATATATCGTAGAAGTAGAATATAAATCGGTACTGTTGGAATATTGTGCATTTTTACATAAATAAAAGTAAACATAACGCTTTCCGGGAAATTTGAATTCAAACGACTTGAAATAAATAAATACATGTTATCGAAAATAATGTAAATTCTTTCCCGATTCACCATTCTCTAATTTGGCGGATTTTTAGAAGGTCCACATTTATCTGAAATGAAAAATTTTCAAAGCCGAAAAAATAATGATTACGTTAATTTAGCAATATTCAATACTGGGATGATACTGAAGAAATATGATGAGAAGGGTCTTAAAGAGAACCTATTTTAAAGTGTCATTCACAATTTTGAAAGCAGATATTTTTTCAAATTAAATTTCAAGTTCTGTAGATTCGTAGTATTTTTGAACTGACAAGGTACTCCATTATGAAATATCAAATTCAATCCATATTTTGAATCATGAACTGTGTTATCTCTTACTGAGAATAGATTTAATGAGCAATAATCTTCAACACAAATAATAAATTTAGCTGAAAAACTCAAATCGGAAAAAAATAAGTATACTGATAAAAACAATTAATTGATATGGCCGATACTTGATCAAAATCCATATTGAAGTAGACTAAAAAAGCACACTCATTTCACTAAATGATTTTCGCTAAACAGGGTTCACAAAATCACGACAGGTGTTTCGCTATACAATAGCTTTTTCAAAAGGATATAATACTAACTCAACAACCACGATGATACTCACGCTTGAGTTTTCTAAGGTTGCATGATTAAAATTTGTAATGAAGATTTAACCCATTATTTCTATTGTCATTGATAATAATGGTGAACGTCTCAGGTAGGATTTCGTCGAATGAAAGTGCATTTTTATAAAAAATAATTGCTTCGATCGACCCCAAAATACGCTACTATAGTATTTTAGTCCGAACATTCCCGGAAGTTTTTCTGCCGGTCTAGGCCCCAGCATTGTAGCTGAGGACCGATGGAAACAATGTCCTGTGTATTCCTGTGCATATGGCAAATTTAAAAATGTTGCAACAATTTGAGTCATTTTGCCAAACTGATGTATTCCCACTACTTGCCTGCAACATTTCCCATTTAAAGAAAAAGCGGCAACTTTCAGAATTTTCTGGACGACATGCAACATATTTTCTATACAATGGCATATAAGATTGGCTGAACTTAAACTGCCGTTAAACGGTAGCCTACTAAAATGCCATTAATAGATATGACGTCATTGAAGTGACGCGTCGGACGGCTTTTTAATGGATTTGCTTAAACTGCCATCAAGCGGTAGCATACAAAAATGCCGTTAATCAATTATTGCGTTGTCCGCCAACTTTTCGAATTCAAATGTGAGCAATAGTTACCCCTTCATTTATGTGTGCAATTGTTGTGGGCGGTGATTCATTCATTACCAACATGAAAAATAAGGCAAAGTTACTAAATTCCATCTGTCAAAGTATGAAATTTGTTCATTTGGAGCTGTGTAAGAAGGAGGATTTTTTCGATAAAAACGACGATATTTTGTTCAAAGTTGTACCGAAAATAAGTCATTTAGGGTGTATCGTTTATGCTGGTGAAAAGAAGGAGGCAATTCGAGAGATTTTTGTGCGAGAAAGCGGTGCTTGAAAATGAGGTGGTTTTTTTTTTATTCCTTTAACTCCGGAACGGTATGAGACCGTCACATTTTTCTCAGGAGGCAAAAACACGTAAGAAAAGTTTTTTCCCTATATTCAGAGTGCATGTCTGATAACGCAATAATTGATTAACGGCATTTTTAGTATGCTACCGTTTGGCGGCAGTTTAAGCAAATCTAATAAAAAGCCGTCCGACGCGTCACTGACGGCGTCAATGACGGCATTTACGGCATTTTAGTAGGCTACCGTCTAACGGCAGTTTAAGTACAGCGTATAAGTTTCGTTTATGGCAAATGATCTCGGTTTTTTCGTTTTATTATCGGGTATTTTAATCAAAAGCTCAGATCCAAAATCTTTTATGTCATTCAAATTTTCATATATTCAACTTTGTATATAAATCGGAAAAGTATGCAATCATGACATTTTCAGATCGAAAGGTCATCTTTTATTCTTGGCAATAATCCATGAAACGTTTGTAAGCGTATTCATATTTTGCCTTGGATTTATTTGGCAATAAATTCAATATGACATTTTCAGCAGCATTTACTAACTCTGGTGGTATGCCGCACACCTGGACATCATCATCCTATTTTAAATATTTTTTAGCGATAAGTAGGTACATAAACCCAACTAGATCAATTTCTGGTACAAGTACATTATAAACTGAACATTTTATCCATTATTAAACTTTATTTTCCTCACAACAATATAAATATCATAATTTTCAAGTTCCATCATTCATTAAAACCTAATCACAGGAAATAGTAAACCACACTAGTTGGTACCACTGTCGCAGTTGGCACCCTGGGTGACATAAATATTACTTGACATGTGTCAATGTCAATGTCACATACAGCTGTCTAATGTGAATTCAATTTCCGACCTGTCAGTTATGATTCCAACCACATGGTTGAAGAGATTTTAACATGTGTTATTTATAATTTTTAACATATAAGTGTGGAAGTTGAACATTAGTTCATTTCTCTGTTTTACATTTCTCATTATTTATTACTATAATGTCAAAAGACAAAAAATATTTTTTACTGAACATCGTGTCATCCATTCCCACCTGAGTTGTAAGTATTATCAATTCACTCAATGATAATCTTCCATATGTAATATTTTTTAACGAATTGTAGTTCCCTGATGATGGAATAAACCAATTCCGAAAGCTTGGACAAACTTACAAGAGATTTCTTTTTGACATTGCTGCATTCCCCACTATTAACTAGTTAATATCCTAACTAGTCAGCAAAGACTACCCTTTCACATATATATATATATATATTATATATATATATATAGGAATTTAATGGACATAACCCTCAGAGAAGTGTTAACCGTAGACACGTGTTTCGGCTCTCGGCCCTCATCAGTACGGTGGAGAGTAGGATGAACAACACTTGGTGGAAACGACAAATCAACGAGTCAACAAACAGAAGCCAGCCGCTCATTTGTGGTTTCAGTCAGCAGACCCTGCATTCCAAGGCAACAACCAACGTCACCACGGAGGCAGCTATAGCTACCTATGTGACATTCCTGGATTCGGTGATAGCTGCGTGGTGACGTGGTGTTGCCTGCCTTGACCACATGAGGACGTTGTTTGTTGACTCCGTTGATTTGTCGTTTCCACCAAGTGTTGTTCATCCTTGCACTTCTCCACCGTACTGATGAGGGCCGAGAGCCCGAAACACGTGTCTACGGTTAACAGTTCTCTGAGGGTTATGTCCATTAAATTCCTATATATATATATATATATATATATATATATATATATATATATATATATATATATATAAGAACTTTTCAGAATCATATCACTATGAAACACTACTAGTAATATATATATAAAAATTAAACTATTGTAAAAGCACATATTGTTCAGGAACATAATTTAAACAATTTAAAATTTGACAGGACAATTACCACATGGTTAAAGCATGACTGAAAATAGAAATGGTGGATGACAGGAAATGCAAGACAGCAAGTGTCATATGTCAAAGTCAAACTGTCATGGGAGAAACATGTGTTTTGTCCACAAACATGAAAACAAATCTGGTTAAAGGTATGAAAAACAGAGTAGTGTGTTTATCACATCCAACTTCTCAGAAGGAATGTTTAAATTAATTGAAAACTATTTTAAAAGAAAATTCAAATCCAATTAAATTTATTGATAAATTACTATTGAGTACTGATCGTCAACCTAGCGTTACTATTATTGAACCTGGAAATGCGAATATAAATTTTGAACCTGTAACATCAAACTCTCCAATTATAAACTTAATTGTTCAATCTCAACCAGTAGAATCATTTATATATAAAACACTACCGTATGTAAGAGAACTAACTTCTAAACCGACTAACGTAACGTTGAATTAGATAAACTACGCATTGCCAACAAAAATATCAAAACTATTGCTAGTCTTTACACTAGAACTAAAGCCTCTTCAACGATCTATGAAAAATCAAATGTCATTTATAGTATTCCTTGCCTTAACTGTGATAAAATCTATATCGGTCAGACGAGTAGGAATTTAGCAGGCCGCATAGCATCTCATAAGAGTGATTGTAAAATAATTAAAAAAAACAGTTGTGCATTAGCTGAACATAATATTAACTCTAATCATTTTAGTAATTTCAACAGCCCTTCTATTTTAGCAGTAGAGAATAACCACCACAAAAGGAATTTCTTCGAAATGGTTTACATAAAAAATGAACCTAATAGCATGAATAAACGATCTGATATTTCCAACCTAAGTGTTATTTACAATTACTTGTTGAAACTTGATTCTAACTGAAGTTTTGAAAGAAAAAAAACTGCTTAGTATTTCTTGATTTTTTCTCTCATTTATCAATTTTTGTCATATAGATTGGTACTATTCCTTTTGTTTTGTGGACGAAACACATGTTTCTCCCATGACAATTTGACTTATGACATATGACACTTGACACTTTCTGTCTTGCATTTCCTGTCATCCACCATTTCCATTTTCAGTCATGCTTTAACCATGTGGTAATTGTTCTGTCAAATTTTAAATTGTTTAAATTATGTTCCTAAACAATATGTGCTTTTACAATTGTTTGATTTTTATATATATTACTAGTAGTGTTTCATAGTGATATGATTTTGAAAAGTTCTTCAATCACACAATGGTGATTAGATCGCTGTCTTCACTTAACTTCACCTCAGTAAGTTCTTTAAATTTGTTTAAATTCGCATTTCACAATTGTGTTTTCCTTTTTTCACAGCTGTCTTGATAATGAAAATAAACATTTTCGAAAGCTTGACAAAATAAGAAAGAGTTTTTATTTTTTCACTGGCCATTAAATTTGACTGCAACCCCAAGGAATATCCTTTCAACTAAGTTTATTTCAAATTCATAGTTATTTTCAACTAGTCCAGTCACGAGACTACCCTTCTTCAACACATTACAGATATGGGGTTTTTCAACATCATTCAACTACAGTACGGACTCACTTGTGTGACGTTACTTAAACGTTGGGTCAAAGTTAACATCAATATAGCGACTCATCACAATAAGAAGATTTTCCTTACCAGATGTAAAAATCTTAGTATTTTTCCAAACCATATCACCAATGGCATTTCCAACATAACACCACTATTTCATCACCAGAGGGGACAAACAGGAAGGAAGATCCAAGGTTTCAATAACAGGTTGAAAAAAACAATATTAAATTTGGAAATAGAAGTCACATTTTGCGATTGCAAAAAATTTGAGGAGGTATTGAAAAATATTAAAGATACATTACGAATCACACTCCCTTCAACCATTTTTGCAGAATACAACAGTAGACAAAAAATCAAATATAAAAAGTTTTTCATGAAATTCAACAAAAACAAAAAATTAAACTTCAAAACCTCAAAATAACTGCTTTTCTGAATATCCAAATACAAGATAACTGGATGAAAAACTTAACAGACATTCTTATTCCCAATGATATAAAACGTTTTTTATCACTTGCTCCAAAATTCAGTTTGTGTCCGAACATAAAATATTTCAGATTACCTTCATTATTAGCCGATGTTAAAATTTCCTAACAAAAAATTCCCAAGTACTAACTTACTAATTACTTACATAAATTTTCCTCTAAAAAAATGCTTTACATCATATTTTCATTAAATGCTAAAAGTTTTCAAAGACAAACCCAAATTATATATTCAGAATGATAAGGGAATGTGACAATTATAATGTATAAACAAGATTACCTTGACAAAAGTTTGGAACTATTAGAAGATCATAAATATTATTAGAAAATACCTCGTAATCCTGTCAGCACATTGCAACAGAATTCCAACAAATTAGTATCTGATCTATTAAAGAAAGAACTTATTGATTCAACCACAGCTAAAAAATTGAATATTTATAATTCCATAGCCCCCAGATTCTATGCTTTACCTAAAATACATAAACCCACTATAGCTATGAGACCTATTGTATCCTTAGTTAATGCTCCTAACAGTCACTTAGCAAAATTTTTAACATCAATTCTAACTAATGCTTATGACATAGACAATGAATACTATATAAAAGATTCTTTTGATTTCAGCATATTCATCAATAATTACGTACTTCCTGAAAATTACATCATAGTCAGTTTTATTAATGTTGTCTCCCTTTTTACAAACCTCCCGTTTGAAGTTATTAGAGCCAGTTTATCCAACAAATGGAACATTATAAAAAACCATTGTGATTTAACGTGGAGTGCTTTCATTGACATATTTGAATTCATTTTTAAGTCTAATTTTTTTAATTTCAATGACACTTATTACAAACATATTTTTGGTACCCCCATGGGTTCCACTATTTCCCCAATATTAGTTAACTATGTGTTAGATGATCTAGTGGAAGATGTTTTAACCCTTATTCCTTTTAACATTCCGTTTGTTAGAAGATATGTGGATGATTTGATCCTCTCTGTACCTTATGACGAAGTAGATGAAGCGTTATTCTACTTTAACAGCTATGATATCAACCTACAATTTACCACTGAGGTAGAAGTCAACCGAAGCATCCCTTATTTAGATATGAGAGTATGTAGAGGGTTGGACAATGTTCTTCGCACAAAATGGTATAGGAAACCAATATGTTCTAACAGATTCATAAGTTTCCATTCCTATCATACTCCAAACATGAAAACAAATGTGGTTGAAGGTATGAAAAACAGAGTAGTTTGTTTATCACATCCAACTTTTCAAAAGGAATGTTTAAATGAATTAAAAACTATTTTAAAAGAAAATTCATATCCAATTAAATTTATTAATAAATTACTATTCAGTACTGATCGTCAACCTAGCGTTACTATTATTGAACCTGGAAATTCAAATATAAATTTTGAACCTGTAACATTGAATTCTCCAATTATAAACTCAATTGTTAACCTCAACCAGTAGAATCATTTATATATAAACATTACCGTATGTGAGAGAACTAACTTCTAAACTGACTAACGTAACGTTAAATTAGATAAACTACGCATTGCCAACAAAAATATCAAAACTATTGCTAGTCTTTACACTAGAACTAAAGCCCCTTTAACGATCTATGAAAAATCAAATGTCATTTATAGTATTCCTTGCCTTAACTGTGATAAAATTTATATCGGTCAGACGAGTAGGAATTTAGCAGGCCGCATAGCATCTCATAAGAGTGATTGTAAAATAATTAAAAAAAACAGTTGTGCATTAGCTGAACATAATATTAACTCTAATCATTTCAGTAATTTCAACAACCCTTCTATTTTAGCAGTAGAGAATAACTACCACAAAAGGAATTTCCTTGAAATAGTTCACATAAAAAATGAACCTAATAGCATGAATAAACGATCTGATATTTCCAACCTAAGTGTTATTTACAATTACTTGTTAAAACTTGATTCTAACTGAAGTTTTGAAAGAAAAAAACTGCCTAGTATTTCTTGATTTTTTCTCTCATTTATCAATTTTTGTCATATAGATTGGTACTATTCCTTTTGTTTTGTGGACAAAACACATGTTTCTCCCATGACAGTTTGACTTTGACATGTGACACTTTCTGTCTTGCATTTCCTGTCATCCATTTTCAGTTATGCTTTAACCATGTGGTAATTGTCCTGTCAAATTTTAAATTGTTTAAATTACGTTCCTAAACAATATGTGCTTTTACAATTGTTTAATTTTTATATATATTACTAGTAGTGTTTCATAGTGATATGATTTTGAGAAGTTCTTCAATCACAGAATGGTGATTAGATCGCTGTCTTCACTTAACCTCACCTTAGTAAGTTCTTTAAATTTGTTTAAAATCCCATTTCACAATTGTGTTTTCCTTTTTTTCTTAGCTGTCTTGATAATGAGAATAAATTTTTCGATAGCTTGACAAAATAAGAAAGAGTTTTTTTTTTCACTGGCCATTGAATTTGACTGCAACCTCAAGGAATATCCTTTCTACTGAGTTTATTTCAAATTCATAGTTATTATATATATATATATATATATATATATATAATATATATATTGTTATATAATAATAATTTGCAAATATAAATTGTTGTTATAAAATGAAGATTGCTAATAATTTTCGCTCTTCGTTGTGAGCCAAATTGTTATGATATGGATAAGTATTTTCGCCCTGTATAATATTATTTATGCAATGTAATAATAATTGCTAGCTAACGTCACTGTTCTCTCGTCACGTTGCTGCCAATTGTTATCACTTTTCTTACCACAGCTAAACTCAGTTGGTACGCCTCTTGTCTCAGATAGCCGGTTCAGGCAATTGAGCCACTAGCCACTGCTTGATGTCAAATTTCAATCTATTCAATGGTTGTAAGTATGATTGTTGATCATTGTGGAAAACAAACGACAATGTATCAAAAAGCAATTATTTCCTTTATTCAGCAAAACCCAAATCAACCTGGCCTACGATAGATAACTTATTTTATGGTCAATCTACAAATTTTCATGGATAATCATGAGAAAAGGTCATGTGTAAAATATACACAACCTCACTTTTACCTTGAAAGTGAAAATTTCTTTAATAGTTCAAAATCAAATGAAATAAAGTTCTTCTGATGTGATATGAGTTATTAGTGAAGTTGTTCAGTTCGTGATGTGCACTAGGAAAGTTTATACCTGCCGCTGGAACAGTCGCTGTTCAATACACACCCAGGATTTGGATACCCTTTCAATCCAATGCTCTCAGGAACTCCAATACCAAAGAAGGAACCATACAAATCCAAAAATCAGCTTTGGATTACTTGTATATGGAGTACATACAAGGTGATGTTGTTTGCTGCTTATCTTTTTGAATTCACTGAATTTTTCTTTTCCTCCAAACAAAACGTGGCATTTTTTTTCAAATTATTTTTAATCTCCTCCTGGCTTTGTTTTCCGTCTCCTGGATACCATTTTTCCTCATTCCCTCTGATTTGAATTTTTGAATTCGCGCACTATATTGTCACATTTTCACTGTTTTGGGGTTATTTGTCAAAACTTATGAATAAAACTATTTTTCCTTTCTTATAAACTATGTAAAATATTCAGTGATAATTGTCTCTGACACTTTTTCGTTCTTATTTTCTCACAATTTCAAATCTTACATTTGACCATACTGTTCCCTGATTGGGTATTGTCATCAAGAAGTTTGTTTTTCTCCCATTGGCTACTTTTAGTTAGATACAATTTCATATACTGTATGTTCCAAGCTTATAATTTTGTTGATCACATTTTATTCGGGATGATTTTGTAAATCTAGACTTTTTTGTTGTCTTTTGAACAATTATGGGTTTTAATCATTATGACAGTGTATGAAATTGATTGTGTTATAGTATTTGTATATTTTTATCTTTTCATATTATACAGAGGCTTCATAAGGAAATAGAATTTAAAAATATGTAAAAACAATCTATTGAAACTAATAGCTATTTAGTAATTATTCTTTTTATGGGTTTTTTATGAAATTGTTTTTATTTTTCCTTTTAAAATATATAACTGGTTTTTCATAACATAACAACATTCCTAAATTTATATTCAATAATTTTCTACTAGTTAGAAAATTTTGAATATCAATTTCTTCATTTACAGTTATCGAATCTACATTAACTAATACTATTTTTCTAATTTCAGAAAACTACTTTGCTGGATTTCCCACCAGTTCAAGAAAAACAAGTTCTACAACGATAACTATTATTTACAACTACTAATATTAAGTTTTATATTTGTAAACATTTTCAATATTGAAAATTCCTCTCAATTGCCTTGTCTGAGGAAGTATTAACCTATAGCTATTTATAGCATTCTCATTATCAACCTCATAGGGTCCTTCAAATGGCATTAAAAGTTTTGCACAAATACCTAATCTTTCATTTGGTATTCTTAATACTTTTATAATGACTAATTCTCCCTTCTTAAACTTTGTCTTTTTAGTTCCTCTTTTATTTTCCTTTTTATATATTTATCAGCATTTCTTTTAATTCTTATATTTATTTTATATATTATTTCTTGCATATCTCTTTCATTCATAATCCATTCTCTTTCAGGCATTCTTCCTGTCATAATGTATATAGGACATTCTTTCGTAATAGTGCTAGGTACATCATTAAAATATTTTTCTATCATCTCTAATTTTTCATCCCATGTTTTATGATTTTGCTGCGACGTCAATCTCAAATATTTTATTACCTCCTGTATATATCTTTCTGTTGGGTTTGATGATGGATGTCTATACTAGTAAAATTTAATTGTATTCCCACACTCTGTGAAAAATTCTTCATTTGTTCATTAGTAAAATATGTAGCATTGTCAAAATAATTTGTTCAGGTTTACCTACTTCTACTATGAATTTTGTTAAAAGATTTTTAACAGTTTTAAAATGAGTCCTTTTTGTAGAGTATATTTTAATAAATTTTGAAAAATGATCCACTATTACAAATATATGTTTGTTATTGTTGTACGTTGGTATCAAATTACTAACAAAAAGCTGGACAAGCCGATTGTAAACCATATGGAACAACACAAAATCTATATACAACACCTTCTATACAAAAACCAGTATAATATCTAGAATTTTTATGTAGTGGTATTAACCAAAAACTGTGTTTCAAATATATTTTAGAAAATATTTTTGCATTTTTTATTTTACCAAAAATAGTTTCTATATTTAAAGGAGATTCATATTGTGGAATCGTTATTTTATTTAGTTCTCTAGCATCTAAGCATAATTTAAGCTCACCATTCTTTTTTACAACTACTAGGATAGGGTTGATGTAATTACTGTTACTTCTTTCTTTTATACCTTGTTTTACCATTTTCTCTAATTCATCTTTAACTTGTTCTCTGTACTTAGAAGGAATTGGATAGTTTTTTTATTTGAATTTTTATGTTTCTTTCACTTCTATATTGTGTACATACTCTTTTGCAACTCTTGATTCATACATAATCAACTTATTATATTTATTTAATAATTCATCAATATACCTTTTATATTTATCATTACATTTATATTTCATTTCATTTATTCCTTTTTTCCTTTTAATTTTTTTATTTTCACTTATTTCAGTTTTTTCTTCAAAGAATTCAAAACATTTTCCATCCATTTCAAATTTTTTTTATAATAGTCTACTTTGGCTTTTACTTTTTTCAATCATTCAGTACCTATAATTACATCAAACTCCATATCTTTAACTACTAATAGTTGTAATTCAATATTCCTCTCATCAATCTCCAATTTCAAATTTACATATTGATTTGATTCCGCTAGTTTTTCACCATTTATACCCACTAAATTTGTTTTTGGCTCTTTATTAGAATATTTTCAACTTCCATGAATCTTCTAAACAATTTTCTTTAATTGAAGATGCTTCATACCCTGTGTCAATTAATATTTTTATTATTTTATTTCCTATTTTTCCTTTTAAGATTATTAATCCCATATTTTGTTCATTTTCCATATTTTCATCTTTCATTATAAATTCTATCGGGTGTTGGTAATTTGTGTTTTCCAGCCTAACATATGGTTTTCCTAGCAAAAATTTTGTTCTGTCTGACTAGTTGTGGGAACATTTATTTGATTGATTTCCCCACTTGACGAAACTTGTCCCTCTCTTTCATGCAAATTTTCAGCACTTTGACATCTCCTATTTAAATATACCCGTCTTGTATTGTCGTTTGTTTGATTGTTATTTATACCAGCATTTTGTGGTTGTCGTTATAATAAGTCCTTTGTCCTTGATATTGTTGAGGGTAATTCTGATTATTATTATTGTAATTAGTTCTATTATGGCTATAATTGTTATTATTATTGTCATTAAAATTTTGATTCCTTTGATAACCTTGATTTTGGTTATTTTGTCTATTGTTATTCCTATTCCTATCATAATTATTAAAATACCTATTATTTCTATTATTATTCTGGTTCATAAACCTATTATTCTGATTGTTTACATTTCTATAATTATTTTGATTACTTCTTTGATAATCATTGCTGTTATATTGTGAATTCCTTTGTTGGTTATTGTTATCCCAACTTCTATACGATAATGTCCTCTCCAATCTCAACAAATATTGACTAAGTCTCTCCAAACCCCCCGGAAAATTTTTATCTCATGCATGTTTTTAACTTCCATAATTATTGTAATTAAATGCCTCTGGTGTTACCTTCTAAATTGCAATTTTCTCTGATGCTTAATTGTGCATTTTCCCCCCAATATTGTTTTAAAAATAAATTTTCAAAATCTTGAAAAGAATTGATATTCTTTTCCTGGCTATTAAACCATATACAAGGTTGATTAAACAAATACTGTCTAATAATTTCTTTCAATTCCTCATTATCATTTATATGCCTAGTTTTATTTTTTATTATTTTAATGAAAGTGATGGGATGTAATTTTTTTATGTTGCCCTCAAATTCATTGTTTATTTGTATTCCATGACAATTATTGATGATTCTACTCTCTAGATTATTGTCTGTTCTTCTTAATTCTAATAATGTTATCTTTTCTTCTACGTTTCTAGTTATTTCACTCTCTACATTTATTATTTTTAAATTAGTATCTTTATGTTGTTTTTCTACTTTTTTCTCAAGAGTATTTATTTCATTCTCAACTCTTTCTTGTTTACTATTGATATTTATTTCATGTCTTTTATTTTTTCTTCCTGCCTTTCTACATGATTATTTATAGTGGATACTTCTTGTGTTATTGCCACATAAAATTCCTCATTTTGTTGTCCTATTTTTGTCTCTAATTGTTTGTGCAATTCTAAAAATTCTTCTTTATTTTGATTAGATTCAGTTTGTATTTTGTTTTCCATTCTTTCCATATTTTCTTTCATATCTTTATATTTTTTTTCACATTTTCTCTCAATCTTTCTTCCATACTTGCTGTGTTTTCTTTCAACTCTTTTACTTCATTTCTCAAACTTTCTTTCATTTCATTCTTCATATTTCCCATTTTTTCTTCCATCCTTTCCTCCATTCTTCCCAAACTTTCTCTCATTCCATCATTCATTCTTTCTATTTTCTCTTCCATTCTTGCTGATTTTTTTTTAAATCCTCTTTCATACTTTCTTTTATTTCATTTTTCATACCATATTTTCATTCATTTTTTCTGACTTTTCATTCATTCTTTCTATTTTCTCTTCCATTCTTGCTGAATTTTCTTTTATTTCATTCATACTTGCTGTGTTTTCATTCATACTTGCTATATTTTCATTCATATCATTTATCATACTTGCTGTATTTTCTAAATTTATTTTATCCATACTTATCATGTATTCCATCATTTTCTGAAATTCACTGTTTCTCTCTGTCCTTTCACTTTTTATTTCACTCCCTCTCACATTACTACTCTCTCCTTGTTCCTGATCACCTCTCTCTCTACCTTCTGCATCTTCTTCCACACCAACTTTCTTACCATCTCTTAAATCCATTTTTTATTCACCAATATTTAGCCTTACACGTTGAAATGCCAATTGCTAATGTTTGCACAGTATTGCGATAAATATTAAGAAATAATATATTCCCCTTACTTGCCCTTACTCTGCCTTGAAATGATATATTGCCCTTACTCTGCCTTGAAATGATATAATTCCCTTACTCTGCCCCACGTTGGGCGCCATTTGTTATATAATAATAATTTGCAAATATAAATTGTTGTTATAAAATGAAGATTGCTAATAATTTCCGCTCTTCGTTGTGACCCAATTTGTTATAATATGGATAAGTATTTTCGCCCTGTATAATATTATTTATGCAATGTAATAATAATTGCTAGCTAACGTCACTGTTCTCTCGTCACGTTGCTGCCAATTGTTATCACTTTTCTCACCACAGCTAAACTCAGTTGGTACGCCTCTTGTCTCAGATAGCCGGTTCAGGCAATTGAGCCACTAGCCACTGCTTGATGTCAAATTTCAATCAATTCAATGGTTATAAGTATGATTGTTGATCATTGTGGAAAACAAACGACAAAGTATCAAAAAGCAAGTATTTCCTTTATTCAGGAAAACTTAAATTAACCTGGCCTACGATAGATAACTTATTCTATGGTCAATCTACAAATCTTCATGGATAATCATGAGAAAAGGTCAGGTGTAAAATATACACAACCTCACTTTTGCCTTGAAAGTGAAAATTTCTTCAATAGTTCAAAATCGAATGAAATGAAGTTCTTCTGATGTGATATGAGTTATTAGTGAAGTTGTTCAGTTCGTGATGTGCACTGGGAAAGTTTATACCTGCCGCTGGAACTGTCGATGTTCAATACACACCCAGAATTTGGATACCCTTTCAATCCAATGCTCTCAGGAACTCCAATACCAGAGAAGGAACCATACAAATCCAAAAATCAGCTTTGGAATACTTGTTTATGGAGTACATACAAGGTAATGTTGTTTGCTGCTTATCTTTTTGAAATCACTGAATTTCTCTTTTCTTCCAAACAAAACGTGGTATTCTTTTTCAAATTATTTTTAATATCCTCCTGCCTTTGTTTTCCGTCTCCTGGATACCATTTTTCCTCATTCCCTCTGATTTGAATTTTTGAATTCGCGCACTATACTGTCACATTTTCACTGTTTTGGGGTTATTTGTCAAACCTTATAAATAAAACTATTTTTCCTTTCTCATAAACTATGTACAATATTCAGTGATAATTGTCTCTGACACTTTTTCGTTCTTATTTTCTCACAATTTCAAATCATACATTTGACCATACTGTTCCCTGATTGGCTATTGTCATCAAGAAGTTTGTTGTTCTCCCATTGGCTACTTTTAGTTAGATACAATTTCATATACTGTATGTTTCAAGCTTATAATTTTGTTGATCACATTTTATCCAGGATGATTTTGTAAATCTAGACTGTTTTGTTGTCTTTTGAACAATTATGGGTTATAATCATTATGACAGTGTATGAAATTGATTGTGTTATAGTATTTGTATATTTCTATCTATTCATATTATACAGAGGCTTCATGAAGAAAATAGAATTTCAAAAATATGTAAAAACAGTCTATTGAAACTAATAGCTATTTAGTAATTATTTTTTTTATGGGTTTTTTATGAAATTGCTTTCATTTTTCCTTTTAAAATATATAACTGGTTTTTCATAACATTATATATATATATATATATATATATATATATATATATATATATATATATATATATATCAAAAGATATCTGAAAATTCGGTCGGTGCTAACGAATACTCATGATGCTTAATCCTGTGGTAATCCTCAGATATTCTCTCTAGGGATGGTGAAGTTGCAGGAAAGCTTTCTCCACAGCGCATCATGTTTTTTTCAAGGTGGAAGATAACCTTCATGGACACCTTGCGGTAGTGTGGGACTCCCTAAATCAGATTTACCCACTGAAACCTCCACCAGGTAGGCTCGTCTGGCCGTGGCATCCGATGACACTTGGGCTTTCTGGCCCATTGTATCTTACCTGATAGAATACTGGTCCGGGAGATCTCAGATGATCTGCTACACAATACCTCTCCACTTGTCCCCCCTTTGTTTTACCATGTCGTATCCATGATTCCTGATTGAGGGCCACTTCGAGGTCCCTCATAGAAGCTGCAATTACTGCCGTGGCTACCTTGAGGTATGGTCTGGTTTTGGCCGTCGACAGTCACCGTCGATTGCGGCCGTCGACGGCGGAGTACTGATTCAATGTTTTGGGATGAACGTGGTCTGAACTGCGCATTTAAATTTGCAGCGGCGACCGCCGATGGCGCGCTGTCGCGTCGTGACCAAACTGAACGCGCCGTCAGAGTGCGCTGTATATATTTTTAATAATTATGGCTCCTAAATTTTCGGCAGCTGAAGACAAAATATTAATTCATTGCGTACGCGAATTCAGAGCATCATACGATGCGCAGCATAGGGACCACAAGGGATTAGCAAATCAGAGAAAACTGTTGGAAAGAGGTTTCTAATTAGGTCAAATCAAACGGTAAGAAAATTCAGTTTAATAATTATACATATTTTTTCAGCTATTTAGTTAACTACGCGATCTATGAATTGAAAATATTGGGCATCTTTACAGAACTATCTGAATGTATTGATTTGTTTGAAAATTGAACGTTCGTAAAATCAGATGTGGAATCATCTGCGACTGAAAGATAGACTTTAGTCACTATCTTCAGGCAGCACCCAGATCCAAAATGAAATGAATTGCGGTAATAATTTAGGTCCATACTCATATTTCAATATATAAATAATGATGTAATATAAATATATTGAATTTTTGGAAATTACAGATTTTTTCTGGATTGGATTTTTGTGTGTCAATTTGGACTAACATTTCAAATCTCCTACTATTGTCATAAAAAAATTAAATTGCTCTCTATACAAACGAACAAATTGTCGAATGCTCTCTTCATCATCCTCGAGATGTCCTTTCATTATTAAAGTGGAAAACCCTTCTGTGCATCTATCTTCAGAGAATGCATTATATTTCGTTCTCTAATTGTTCAGTTGTTGCGTGAGTAACAACATTTCACAATCTTCATCTACTTCTTCTTCCGGTAAATATTTCACTGAATATTTTTTCATTTTGATGCGTAAATAATACTTTTTACCGGTGTGAAGATTGCTATTCGAATACTGATGCTGCATTGTTCTCAGCGCAAACCAGACCAGACAGTACGCCGTCGAAGGCGCCGTTATCGGCCGCCGTCAACGGTGGCCAAAAATAGCCTAAACCAGACCAACTTAAGAGTGCTGAGGATTCATCTGGATGGCCCTTAACGTTTGTTCAGTACCCTGAAGAGTTCTCTTCCGATCCTATAGTACAGTACACTCGGAATTGTATCCTCTCCAGTGCCCTGAAAGAGACATCATTCACCGAGTAGGCCAAGAGTTGTCTTCATTCCCTTTCGGTATTTTCAGTGGTCAATTGGTTCCACGCGTGAGTGAGGGGAGGAGGGGTTGGTGCCCCCTGCACAGGGCTTAGGCTAATTATTCCGAGATTTCGCCGTGTTTCTCGGAGGCTCCGTTGAGGCACCGGTGTTTTTGATACCCCGATGCCATACATCCGTCGCCAGGGCGCGTACAACTGGGATTTAGGTTTGTTTGCCAGAGCAGTCGTTAGTCGAGTAACGGCCGTGCATATGCAACACGAATGTCCACAAACCGTCCCATTCTATGCGCGGCCGCGGCCCGTTCACCCCTTACCACATGAAGGTGAGGTTGGACTTTAAAGGATGAAAGCAGTATGAATTGCTGAATTCGCACATTCCTAGATGAGGGTTGGAATCGTCTCCATCGAGAAGCATAATTTTTTGGGAATCTTAAATGTGTCTTTCGAACTATATGATTGGTCATAAACATTCCTTTCTAAAGAAAGTCATTTTCGGATTTTGGATGCTCTACTAGGTAGGTAAGTATGTAAGCAGTTCATTCCATTCATTATTCATCATTTTGTTATTATTAATTGTCATCAATTACTAAGAACAGCAAGTTATTTTCACATTCGAAGTTCATTTGATATCATAAAGAATGTTTTTGCTCAGCCAAAAGTTCAAACACATGAACAAAACATAAACAAGTACATATAAAAAATGACGTCGAAAGATTATTATCAACTCAAGATTGATATAGGTACCGCCGACCGCCTGCCTGATATAAACATGGAGAAAGTGGAAATCAAAGCACTAATCATCAAAAACTGTCAAAATAGGCATTTCTGGACGTTCTGATCAATAAGAAATCCAACGGTACCTCCCGGCCACACAGTATTTTGCAAGAAAACCCACAGAAATCGGTATCTACTTAAATGCAAATTCATATCAACACCCGCGACAAGAAGATTGGCGACGACGACGACCATATACAAGAGGAATTGAACACCAACAAAACGACACTCCAGATGATTGAATACTCCAATAAAACCATAAAAGCAGCATCACAAATCAGACAGAAAGAACCACGGATTCACGAACCAGTGATTGGAACAACATTCTTACCATATATAAAAGCACAGACAAGATTAGCAGCAAGAGCAAGCAGATCTTCGATGCCATAATTTTTCTTTCCTCTATTATTATCCTCAACTCTTTCAATAGAGTCTTCCTTTATTTTTTCTATTATCTATTTTATTCTTCAAGTCCTCATGGAATGTCTTATTTTTTGGCGCCTTAGTTTTCTCCATATGCTATTATATTGTTGACTATCATTTCTGTTTTTACTGTTAGTAGTCGTTGATTTACATATTCCTTTCCTTTCATCACACACACCCTTTAATCTGTTCGGGGCGATTGATAATTCAACTCCTTTGTTTGTTTTTTCCCCAACTAATCTCAATTCACCCACTATCCTTTATGTATTTTCTTAAATTATTTTCCTTTTTTTTTGTTTCTGTGATTCCGAGTAATTCAATATCTTGTTGAATCATTTTTTGAAGTTATACTTCTCTTGGCGCGTTTTCGCTGTTCTTTACATGTTACCATTTATCTTTTTTTTTAAAGGTGTTTATTCATTTTAGCAAATTGTCGCGCACGAACGATTTACGCGCAAAAATGCTCAAGTGTGTACCGGGCAAAGTACTGTTCGTAAAAGGTCTGACGACAAACGAACGCGCTCCGCCATTTTATTGTTCAGATCAAAGAATATTTACGCGTGAATTTTCTCAGTGTGGATTTTACAGTGCTTCTCAAAAGTCCTCTCCCCCCCCCTCTTATTTTTGGAACGATTATACATAAACAAGTGAAATTTGGAAACTTAATATTAAAGGTTGTAAACTTCCTTAGGTACTGGTGATGATAGATGACGAAATCGTCAAAGATGACGTCACAAGGCCATTGTGACCAATAATTTTAAATGGAACCCTACGACAAGCGACACCTCTGTTAAAAGGTATCGAAAAAACCTATTCAATGAACTAATTTTGTTTGTATTTATGGCAGTTTTGGCAACTCGCTTTTGAAAAACGCAAAGCTGTGATGAATTAAATCAGTTAGTAGTAAAATTCCAAATTCAAGCTACGCCTCTGGATAGTTGTCAAATAAGCTGACGTTTTTGTTAATCTCCCTAATTCGACGTTTTTGTAATTGTCCAAGTTTTTGTACATTAAATAATTTGTGTATTGTTGATCGAACGTTTAACTGTTTCAGCAGCTTTTGGTACTTTTAATATTTTTGTACATTTCAATAATTTGTTAAACTGTTGTGAGCCGAACGTTTAAGTGCTTCAAGAAGCGAAATGGTACGTGCTTTAGGTGATAAAGTAGCAGCGATCCTAATTCTTGGTGAAACTGGACAAAATATTCATGCAGCAGAACGCATTTTTAATGAGAGGTTTCCCGATCGCCCCGTTTCGAGGACTTATTCAAGGGAGCTCCTTCGTAAGTTCGGAACAACGGGTAGTATTAATGATGCGAAACGATCTGGCAGACCACAAATTTCTGATGAGAAAAAAATTGATAAACTGGCAGAAGTAATAGTTAATCCTACTTCTTCAACAACTCACGTTGCATCTACCTGTGAAGTCGGTCGAAGTACAGTACACAGGCTGTTGAAAAAAAACAAATTTTATCCATACAAATTAAAAATGGTTCATCAACCCTCAGACGACCCAGACCGAAGACTAGAGTTTTGTGAAAATATGGAAACTAAAATTAACCAACAGCCAGACTATGTCAAAACAATTTGTTTTAGTGACGAAAGTACTTCCTATCTAAATGGAAATGTAAATACACAGAATGTGAGTTATTGGAGTGACGCAAATCCTCACCTGTTTCGTGAAACACATACCCAATTTCCCCAGAAGGTGAATGTTTGGGCAGGTATCCTGGGAAACCACATCGTTGGGCCTCTTTTTTAAATACTTATTCAACTGGTGAGGTTCATCTGGAGCTGTTGCAAATTAATCCTTGAAATTTTGGAAAAAATCCAGATGAATTCGGCAATTTGGAAATAACATTCCAACAGGACGGTGCTCCTTCACACTATTACGGTACAGTAAGACGGTATTTGGATGAGGAGTATCGTGTGGTAGATGGATTGGACGACGAGGTTCAACGGAATGGCCAGCTCGATCACCGGACCTCACACCTTTGGATTTTTTTCTGTTAGAGGTACCCTCAAATAGAAGATTCACGCCACTGAATCTGACAATATTGACGTTTTAAAACAACGTATTGTTGCAGAATGTGAGGCTGTTTCCGCAGACACATTTGCAAAAGTACGAGAAGAGTTTAAAAATGGGATATTTCACTGTCAGGAAGTGAATGGAGGTCACTTCGAGCAATTTCTTCAAGTAGATACTGATTCTTAAATCTGTAATTAATATATACTGAATGGAATTTAAATTTTAATGTTTACTAATGAGCCATTAAAACTACCATAAACACAAACAAAATCAGTATCATTGAATGGGTTTTTTCGATACCTCTTACAAGAGGCCGGGATGTGGCAAATTGGCCTTGTGACGTCATCTTTGACGATTTCGTCATCTATCATCACTAGTAGGGAAGTTAACAACCTTTAATATTCAGTTTCCAAATTTCACTTGTTTATGTATAATCGTTCCAAAAATAAGAGGGGGGGAGGACTTTTGAGAAGCACTGTATAGTAGAACTATAGGATCACCTTCTATATTTACTAGCCCGGAATGAGTTTTATTATTATTGACACTAGGTATTGATTGATTGATTGATAAGCTGTCACATCTTCTTCGACTTGTCATAAGTTTTGCGTTTCGTTGAGAAATATACCTTTTAGAATATCAATTCATCATTATAGTAGTAATATTACAATTGGTGACCCCGACGTGATGAAATTGCTCCAGAATCTCAACAAAGATCAGTTAGTGAACCACTTCAATGTGAGCGCTCATGGAAGTGTGGGTGACTTGAAACTGATACTTGAAGCAGAAATATCGAAAAAGTTTCAAAGTATATCCAATCCGAGTGATTTCGATTTCTCTAAGATTCACCAAATCCAAAAAAGTCGAATATAGATACTAGATATTTTTTCCAAGTGTCAATTCAGAAGTATCCAATGAAATCGGAAATTTTGACCACACTCTAGAAGAGCACAAGGAAGACAGTGGAAAATAAATCAAACGTACCAAATCGATTTCCTTGCCCTCCTTTTGGAGACATGAACCAGAATTATGGTTTCGCGCAGTTGAATCTATCTTAGAACTCAATGGTATAATTCCTGAAAAAATCAAGTTTGGAAAAGTACTTTCGATGTTGGAAAATTCATATCTATTTAGAATTCAAGATAAGTATCAGTTATACTCCCTTTCGAAAGGGGGAAGCACCTGGACAAATGACGAGAAATTTTATTATGGTGGCAAAAAGTTACTAACTACTGTTGAGCAAGTCATCAGAGCTTTCAAAGAACCGATGAGGAACTAATCAACATGGCAGATGGAATGGGTCGATGTTCATCTAACTGAGATAACATTCCGCTGCGAAATCTCCTGAAAACCTAAAAACGTATCGAACGTATCTTTGGGAAATAAAATAGATGAGTTGCTCGATTATATTGATAAAGACGTGAATTATAGAGCAAGATCTCGAGAAAGAACTTTATCATCCCGAAATCTCATCCCGAAATCTCTTCTGTTTTTACCATGAGAAATTTAACTTTTTTATAGATACTGGCGCTGACATTTCAATCAACAGTGCAAATATGTAATGTTTCTCAGTCAATCAGTTGCTGCATAGGACTATTGAATCCAGAAAAACTTGCTGCAGCCAAAAAAGAATTCCAATCATTGATGAAACAAAGAATAATACAGCTGTCTGAAAGCCCATGGGCATCTCTATTAGATATGGCCAAGAAGTCGAACGGAGAATGGAGAGCTTGTGGGGATTACCGCCTACTCAATTCCAAAACTCTTCCCGACCGATATCCTCTCCCAAACATAAGAGATTTCACGTTTCAACTGGATGGTAAAAATATTTTTCAAAAATCAATTGGTGGAAGTGTTCAGATTCTGATGGCCGCAGAAGATATAGAAAAGACAGCGATTATTAAACCGTTTGGATTGTTCGAATACATCAAGATGCCTTTCGGCTGCACAGAGTTGCCAGTCCATCAAATTACAAGTGATTTGGACTTTTGTTTTCCATATTTGGACGATTTTTTTATAGCATCTTAGAATGAAAAACAACATGAAATGCATCTGAGACAGTTATTTGACTGCTTAGGAAATCACGGAATTGTTATAAATGCTGAGAAGTATGAATTTGAAAACCATGAAATTCCTTGGATATCTCGTTACAAAGCAAGGAATACAAGCAATTCTAGAATATAGCAAATTGAAAATTTCAATGGATTGCAACGATTTCTTGGAATGGTTCATTTCCATAAGTCATCCATTCCCAAAGCAGCAGCTATTCGGGCTCGATAGAATTAATTTCTCAAAGGTGTCTCGAAACGCAATCGCAAACTGGAGTGGAATACTAAACAAGTGGAAGTTTTCGTTGATCTAAAAAATGCCATAGAAAATGCAGCTCTTCTAGTTACTTTATCTTCATCTTCCCCTTGTCCTTGTTGGTCGATGCATCTGATACAACTGTGGGTGTAGCAATTCAACTGTTACAGGAGGATTTTTGGAAACCAATTGGTTTTATTCTCTAAAAAATTGACCAACGCTCGAAAAATACTTTTTTGCTTGAAGGTTGTAATTTCATGATTTATACGGATCATAAGTCTCTCGTTCATGCGTTCAACAGAAATCCAGAAACGATGACTAATAGACAAACGAGATATTTGAATTTCATAAGTCAGTTTTCAACAGACATCAAATACATTCGTGAAACAGAAAATGTAGTTGCAGGCGCACTCTCCAGAGTTTTGGAAATCAGCTCACAGAATACTATGGATTATACAAATTGGGAAGAAGAACAAAAGATAGATAAAGAACTCCAACAACTACTCAAGAGAGAAACTGCGCTGGTTTTGAAAGAAATTTTTGTTCCAGATACTAATTAAGAGAAGGCATGTTTGGTCAAACATGGAGAGAGATATCAAGAATTGGACTCGTCACTGCGTACCTTGTCAGAAATCCAAAATCCATAGACACGTTGTTGCTCCTGTAGGAGATTTTGAAGTTTCAGACGTCAGATTCAAACATGTTGATATTGATATTATTGGACCTCCTCCCGACGGATTCTGATATTGTCTCACGTGCATAGACATATATTCGAGATGGTTGGAGGCATTTCCAATGAGCCAGGAAAATTCACAATGGATGGATTACACGGTTTGGAGTTCCTATGAAAGTAACGACCGATCAGGAACGTCAATTTGAATGTGCATTATACAAAGAGTTCTCAAAAGTAATGGGAGTCCGCAGGGAAACCGTGGAGTGTAGGCTATGTAATAAAGAGGAGGAAACAGCCTCTCATATTATCTTCGACTATGACGCACTTAGTAGAAGACGACACAGAACCTTTGGAGAGATCAACCAGGAAACAGGTATGAATCCGAGTAACCTTATTAACAGCCTACTGAAGCTAATTGAAGACACAAACCTGTTTGAATGAGGAACCACTGACGACAGAGTGATATAATAGACCCTAGCTGGTCGCAGTGTCAAGGGAAGCTAAATACCAACCCTGTCTCTGGCTCGTCAGTTTTCAACCAACCAACCAATTGGTTTCAAACATATTCGAAAAACACCATATCATCCAACTTCTGATGGAATGATAGAAAGATTTCACAGAACCATGAAGTCATACCCAAAATGCCATTTCCTTGAGAAGTGGACAGAAAGACTACCCACCATTTCATTTAGTATACGTATTGCGACAAAAAAAGACTTACAGGTTTCAAGTAGTGAATTAATTTATGGGACAACTTTGAGAGTACCAGGAGAATTAATTTTGCAAAATTCAACATATAAGTAAGCCTAATCATGTCGAGTTCCTCTCTAGTTTAACAAAAATTATGGGAGCCAAGGGCGTTGTCAGCCGATGGCCCAGGGGAGAAAATTGCTTCGAATGGTCTGGCATGATGAATGAGTGTGCACAGATTAATTTTTGACACTTACAAGATTTTAGTAATAAAGCGGTCGAGACCCTTTTTTTTATTGAGTTCATTAAATTATTATCTTCGTTTTTTTTGTAAACTTCTTTGATATGAAAATCTTGTGAGTATTCATGAATACATTTTTTGTGCACACTCATCATGACCAGACCATTGAGGCAATTTTCCCCCATTGTGCCAAGCAGGTTTTGAGTGTGAGGCTACTAAACGATCGCTGTATACGGTAGAACGATCAAAATTTTCAACGCCTTTGCCGTTTCTAGAAATAAGGTTTTTGCCTTTTTTGCTACATTTTTTTGTATCTCTAAGACGTTGAGTACGGTGGAGCGATCAAAATTTATAACGCTTTTCCCATTTCGAGAAAGAAGGTTTTTGCCTCTTTTAAAAATTTTTTTTTTCATCTCTAGGAGGGTCAGCTGCTTTTTTATGCCACCCTTGGCATTCATTTATAAAGAACTACCAGACTCGAAATTCGTATTCGTGAGGCATGATGCTGTTGAAAAACCACTTCTAAATCCATATTTCGGACCTTATAAAGTTCTTAACCGACTGCACATTTCTATACGCTTTTGGTGAGGGAAAAAAAAAATTCTGCTGTCGAAAGACTCAAACCAACCAATTTATTGGAAGATGCAGGAAAGGAAGGCGAAATACCGACGACGATAAAAAAGAAAGTTGAAGAGAAATTGACAAGGAGTCGAAAAAAATACAAAACCCGTTATGGCCGGAAAGTTAAATTCCGTTTACATTGATTTCTCACACTAGAAGCGGGAGTACTGTGGTGAGTCACCCTCTATATTTCCTAGCGCGGAATGTGTTTTATTATAATTGGCACTATATATTGATGAGCTGTCACATATTCTTCAACTTTGGGTTTCGTCTATGAAATATACCTTTTATAATATCAATTCTTCATTATAGTAGGTACTAACTATAGGATTCTACAAAAACTTGAAGAAATAGATCTAAATGCGGATTGGGATAACGTGGTTGAAATATTCAATAGGCCTTTTCTTTAACCATTCTTTACACTTCATGCCACGTTTTCTTCGATGTTTCTTGAGAATAAGAAGAGCACCGAGAGCGTCATCGTCTTACCGATTAAATATGAAGTAACGTGAATACCTAGCCGCTCTTATACGTGAGATTTTTTCAAGTCAAACTTGTTTTATTGCAAAATTTCGTGAAACAAGATAGTCGAAAATAAGTTTTTTGTAGAAACGGATTCCATTTCTCAATGTATTTGGGTTATAACATTAAATTTGATTATCCATTTCGAATGTTTTCCATTACCTTTCAATATTACCTACCAATTTTTTTCTAAATTAGGGTAACCTTTAATATTCAGCATGATCCATATTCCGAGTCTAATAAATGCATGAAATATGCAATTGATTGATTAAGGAACTGTTTTTATAATTATATTACAAGAATCGTAATTATATAATAACCGCCGGGACCTACTCCTAGCTACAACATCCACTGTAAAATATAATGAAAGTATTATGATACTGATATTCCAAATTATTCATTCAAATTGGAAACCTAATTGTATGATGTATTTCTTAACATAATAACTTTTTGGTGTTTTATCCACCCTTTTGAGTGGAAACTTTGACCTCCAGAACAAGGTATTGAAACCTTTTTTGTAGGCGTGTAAGGTTTCATTAAGCCCCTCTATATTCAGCATTTCTACGGTGGGCCGCTAACGCCCTAGGGAGGTGTGCAGATAGTATTAGGGCTACGCCCCGAAATTCTGTCTTCCAGCCCCCAGTACCGCCTTCGAGGATTTCGGATGGATAGGCTAACAGGTATATGAAGAGGTGGATCAAATTCCTGGTAGAATCGTTGTGAATTATATTTCGTAATGTGTATCTCTGGGACGCTTAGGAAGCAAAGAAAGCGGTTCTCGTGACTAACTGCAGCTGAGGAACTATTGCACCGATGATGAAGAAATATGGCGAACATTTGGTTGGAACTAGAATATTGCTTTTAAAGTAGTTTTCAAGAAGTTAGTTAGCCATCCACAGCCGATAAAGTCGAAATTAATGGAAAAATTCAGATAACAAATAAATTGGAATGAAAGATGATCAATCATCTCCCGTAGCGCCGTTGAAAGTAAAAAAAACTGTATTTGTTGAATTAAATCATATAAGACCAATAAAATTATCCAATCGAAAGCAGATCTGTTATGTGATAGTGATTTTGTTGAAACATTTTATCATTTAAACCATGCTATTCATGCCGTTGTGAAAACAAATCTAATCCATCTTTTCACATATGGATAGATCATTCTTGCAATTTCCAAAATAACTTCGCAATTGTGAGAAAGATTTTCCGTTGGAATGGTAGAACGTTCTTGTTTAGAACAATATTCGTGTACAAAATTGCTATTGAAGATTTTACGTTGGAAAGGTAGATTTCAGGATTTATTTATCGATTCTGAAATTATAATCAATCAAGTTGACATATCATGGGACATATCTTTGGAAAACACAAACAGCACAAACTAACTTATTTTTATGTAAACCTCAAAATCTATGATCAACATTTGTAGGTTTGAAATATCCTTGAACTTACCGAATATTTCTATCTAATCTAACTGAAATTAAAAGAAAAAGTAACTATAAGTAAACTGTTTTTTTTTCGGTTGGATTCAACTCTAAAATTTCATAAATATATTAAAAAGTAAATAATTCAGATCTACAACATTTCTGAAAATACATCCATCCATCTATTGAGCAAGCACGCATGGATGCAGACTTAGGTTTCAATCTCATTATTATTTGATTTATTTCCGAAAAATTTATATATTAAAATATATATATATATATATATATATATATATATATATATATATATATATATATATATATATATATATATATATATATATTCCGACTGTCTCGGGTTTTGCTTTTTAAGTTTATCTATATAGGCGTCTGTCCTGAAAAACCGTACCTTTACACAAAAAAATATTTATTAGGAATCGATATGTAGAGCGCCATCTCGTAAATTTTTGAGTTACTTGTATTATTGCACTGGTACCTCTAAACTTTGTAAGATGGCGCTATATGACAATATTCAAAATTCAATGTTTATGTTTTTCTTTGGTTATTCCAAGAAACTCATACGGCTCATTTAAAATGTGTATTTGTAGACAACCTGTGCACCAGGTGAGATTGCAATGCAATTGTATGTGATAAGTATGTGAACAATCCCGATTTTACAGAAAAAAACCACCGGTCGCCCAGGTACTATAGATTGATGTGTTTAATTTTTCCGAAATGATGGATAGATCCCTTGCTGATATTTGTTTTCATTTGTTCCAGAGACATATTCCATGCCTGTTTTGTTGCATGGTTGTGGCTTGTTGAATTCATAGTGAAATTCAGATTGGAGTGTTTGTGTCTACTTTTGACAAAATAAATAAACAAAGAAATTTTGTATCTATATGGTGAAGTCATTTCAAGAAATGCTTTGGGCTTATACATCATAATTAAATTTTCAGAAATGATCGAACCGTGTTTATCAAACTGTCATTTTGTTTCAATGTACTAATGAATGAGTATGTTTTTTATCGAGATAAAATCATCCAGCTGAATCACTAACTCACCAAGGCAGACTATCAGTTTGTCCTTCTCTTTTAAGTTTTTGAATTCATTCATTTTTAACCGACGAAAAAAAAGGAGGAGGTTCTCTAGTCGAGGCGTATATTTTTTTTATGATCACGCATAACTTTTCAAAGAGTAGTTCGATTTCGATGGATCTGTTTTCATTGGATAGGGTATACTTCAAAGTTGGTTCCATTTGAATCTGACAGAAAAATGTCACCCTTAAGGGTAGAAAAATGGGGGATATTTTTCGTTCACCCACTGAGTTTTTACCCGTTACATAACTTTGTACTGGGTTATCCGATTTTTTTATTGGACATTGTATACTTCAGAGTTGGTCATTCTTTTATTGGGATAGAGGGATAATCCACCCCTAAGGATAGAAAAATGGGGGATTAATAATTTTTCATCTGTGAACCGATTCTGTTGAAACTTGGCACACATATATGTAGTTCTGATGACACTACTACATAATGGATACCTGGAGTCAATTGAGTAGGTAGTTATTGGTGGATTTTAGCCACAAAAAAGTACAAAATGAAAACTTTTTAACAAAAAATTAAATCGACGAAAAAATCAACTGAAAAGCAAAAAATAAAATAAACCTCCTTAGTCTTAATAATAACTGAGCTCCTAACTAATGTGAGTAACTAATTTTGAGTCGACGCCAAACAAAAAATCATCGAAGAATTAGTTTGTAGAAATAATTAAAACGCGCCTGCATCCCGCTGCCATCATTTTACGCTTTACCTAATTCAACTGCTAGTTTGTTTGGCGCCGACTCAAAATTAGTTACTGATATTAGTTTAGCAGCTCAGTTATTATTAAGACTAAGGAGGTTTATTTTATTTTTTGCTTTTCAGTTTATTTTTTCGTCGGTTTAATTTTTTGTTAAAAAGTTTTTATTCTGTTTTAAGCTGTATGAGGATGCATTTTCGAGTTGATAGAAACTAATTTTTTCCTTCAGGAAAAACAATTCTCAATCAATATCAACTTGTTTTTTTATCAACAATGTTCAATACTGTTTGGGTCGGGATCGGATTATTGCTTTCCATATTTTGGGTTTTCTCTTCCCCTGGAAGTAGAAAAGGCAAGTTATCTATTTTAATAAGGGCAAATTACTAAGTTTATCTCGATACGTTACTGCGGATTTGCTATTACTGGATTCAAAAATAAACTGGGAAAATTTGTCAATAACGTAATGTTTAAAAATTATTTTCCAAAAATAACGTTAGAAATTGTTATTACAAAATATACTTCCTTGATCATCTCTGTTCCGTTTCTCAAATCCAAGTATTTTCAAATAATTGCAATTATTTTGAATCGTTCTTGAAGTTTTGTGAATTTTCTTCACAATTATTTGTCAGAATCTGACATATTCACAGGATGTTCAATTCAACGTGATCTATTTAGTACGAAATTTCTTTATGGGCTAGGTACTCTGTTTGTGTAAATATTATGTTGGAATAATTTCGATCTTCGAGTTTCTCTATTTTTTATATTATGCTTGTGTTCAGGTTTTCTTGTTATCGAAGGAATTGAGGTTCTCCCGTGTAAATATAAGTCAAACACAGTGTTCCATCTGTAAACAATGTTTGTCAACATTTGGCAAAATATTTTCTGAAGTTTGTCAATTCATTGGCTGGAATCAAAGACAGATATATATCCGAAATACACAACATCTCCTTGAAAAATTACATGATACAAATGTCAGTCAAAATTGTGAGTTTCGATGTGGTAGATTTATTTTCAAATATACCTGTCAAAAATAATAATGTTTTAACTGGAAAATAATAATAACTCATCGCTAGATCCAAATTGAATCTACTTAGTTTCAATTAGGAAATAAGTTCTATCGACAAAACTGTGGGACGGGCCGTTAAAAAAATGGGGGATTACCCATTGCCGTCCCGGATGGCAATGGGTAGCACCCCACTGCCCCTGATATTGAGAATATATTCATAGAAAACTTTGGAGAAAGGTATATATATATATATATATATTGTTTTGATTGGTTGGTTATTGATTTCAAATTTATATATATTTTTGTGAATTTATTTCATAGATATTAATTTCTGAATCCCTATCATAACAAATGGAAACTCTGGCTATGTTATCTTACCATTCTTTTTTTTAACCTCTTTTTTTCATCCTATCCCAGCTCAGTCAGGTACGCCTATGAACATGAGTCAGCTCCATCTCAGCAGTCGGTTCTGTGATCTGTATTGCCGACTTGGCACTAATGATTCGATAAGAAATGCTGTTCAGTGGAAGAAGAGTGTGGTTAGATAAAACACAGATTGCAGAGAATAATCAAAAGGTTGTTTTTATTCAGCTAAAACCATTAAAACTGCCCCACTCTGCGATAAATACCTTATACTAACAAAAATCAATAATATGAAATGGTGCAAATTGAATATAAGTGATGATTATTAATAGGAATAATATTTAAATTTATGGTCAGTCTTTAGCATGGAATTTTGATTAATGTTCAGCCAAAACAATGTAAACAGTGGATCAGACAGTCAAAGTTATTGGATAAATTTACTAAAACTTGCACTTTGGTGAGTTCGGTGATTAGAATACCTTGTTGCTTCTTTTCTTGTGATGTTTCCAGCCCCGTGGACGTACTTTTGGAATTGCAATGACAGCTTACGTGCGTTATTTCATGGATTTCTCTTCTATACCAGGTAAGTGGAATTTTTTTTTAACTTATTTCTTCCAGTTGTGCCTTTTAGGAATTTCTCTCGTTCGGGAATCTTTTATCCAGTTTTTTCTTGAATTATCTTCTACCATCTCTTTCAAATTTTTGTACGAGGCTTCCTTTTTCTAACTTTTTTCAATCTTCTCCAAACTTGTTATCCTCTCTCATGGCAACACACATCTTTTTTATTTTCTCACAGATTTTTGAATTTTGTGTCACTTTCTACCTACTTATTTGTTATTCTTATTACTACTAATGATTTTATGAATGAAAGCTAACTCTAAATCTTACATACTATTTACAAATTGGTATAAAATTATTTTTTTGCAATTTCTGCTATCACATCTTTCATATATCATCACTTTTCCCACACAAACTCTTTCGATATCCCATATACTGTAGATGTGAATTGTCATACAGGATGTTCAAAACTTATATATCAGTTGATCTTACTTTACATTCAATGTTTTCTATAAATTTGAATTTTGACATAATTTAATTGTGGATTTTCATTGGATATTTCGTTGGTCACAGACTTTTGATAATAGAACTACTTCAGGACTGCCCTCTTGATACATATGCACCGACTAGAGCATAGTATAATATTTTATAATAGTAAAAAGGTAAAGAAAATTGCAAAACAACATAGCATTAACGACGATAACTAAAATACCTAATCATAATAATGATAATTATAAGTTTAATTACTTTACAACATTTCCTAACATAATAATATATATATATATATATATATATATATATATATATCTACCTAAAATGTCCTGAAATTTGGTGGAAATAACTTGATGATATTATTTATATCAATGAAAAGGAACCAACAATAAAATTTAGTATCGGAATAGAAAACCACCAGTTTCTAGATTTATCAATTGAAAATTATCCAGATCACTATAAAACTACTATTTTCAGGAAAGAGACACACACGACAGATATATTCCAATTCAAATCATCAAATGGGTATCATCAAAAGTTTTTATCGAATAGCTGAATTGGTTTGCTCAACTCGACAAAATTTCAGGGATGAGATTGTTTTTATTGAAAATATAATGCACATTCACTTTATCGATAGAACAACCGGATAAATTGATTATAAAAAACAATACCAGGATTCTCAACAACACCAATATCCTCATCAGTGACAAATATTATTTCTTATATTCCTGGTCTTTCTGGAAAATTGAGAAGAATTTTGAAAAAAATTAGAAGAAGCTTTTTGTATTTTTTTGAAAGGAAATGATAATATAGCTGCATGTTCTCTCACTATGGATCCAACGAAAAAGAGGTGAAACTAAAAAAAATTCGTACACAATAGATCCTGGTGTGTGAATATAAAATTTTGACAAGTATTTGTCAAGATATTTACAAATCTTAAAGACCGATCAATATATATTTCATACACTTAAATATCAAATATTTTATTTCATACATATGAATTTCAAGTATTATGTGTCGCATTTAAATACTCAGTTTTTCTACAAACCGTGTATTTCCCTAAATTAACAGTCTCTCTGGAGACATTTAATAATTAACTATTTCAGGTAAAACCAAATTACTGCCATTTAGTTATTCAAATCAAACCAAGGGAAAACTGGCATTATTCCCTGGCAATAAACAGTCATATCATTGGAAAGTACAGCCATATAGTTGGCTGGGACATAAAAGTGTGTTTCCGACGTCGTTTAGTACAGTCTCTCGGCATCGTTCAGGTGGGTTTCAGTTAGTTACTCTCTCGACATCGTTCAATACACAGTCATAACTCGTCGTTCAACTCAGTCACAACAAGTCGTTCAACCAAATCTCCAGCACTATAGCCCAATACAATACAGTGTTATTTCACAACTCTCCTCGGCACGAGTTGCAACTATTTAAGTGCTTGTTAGAGTACGTCACTAGAATTTCTTTATGGCACTCTTTAAAGGCCATACCCATGGATAAATCTAAATTTAATAATTTTTCAATACTTCAGATATATTATTTAAATAAATGAAAAGTGTTGGGAGGATAGTAGTTTCAGAAAATATTCAAAATATAAAATTTCATGACCTCCCGAATTCCACAATAATATTCGTCTCATTAAAAACGATAGTCGATGGAATAGGACTTCAACCATGTTATTAGAACTCACATACACTTTTCGCATGTATGTTCTCCTGTTACAAAACGCTGCAAAAGTCGCGGTGTTAGCGCATCCCTCTTTTAATAAGCGTCGTGTGGCAAGCGCGATCAAGACTGACAAGAAGAGTTTGTTTAATGCGCAAAATTGAAATTGATCATGGATATCCAGGTGGTAGGAGATAATATACGACATACGTTACTCACAGGTCCTCGTAAGTGTTTTTAAAAGTATGGTGACTTTATTTAATTACTTTCAAAATGTGTGAGTGTCTGCTTATGCACAGAGTAGGTATTCATGTCTGGGCATTTAGTTGATTGCAATTGAGGATTTGAATTGCAAATGATCTAATGCCAAAAGGTACAGGAGAGGCAAAAAACGTTCCACTGGTCTACTAGGTAACTAGGTAGGCAAAATGGAATTATTTTCGACAAAAACATGCTAGTATTAGTTATTGAAAGGCTGTTTAATAAAGCAAGTTCTACTGTAAAAGCAGGAGAAGATAAAACACATATTTATGAGGAATTCAGAAATCGAAAATAATAATATCAAGATATTTCGCCTGATATGTAGAAGGTATAAGTATATTTGCCTTTCTCCATATTCTTGACCTAAAGTTAACTATAACGCATGAAAAAGTCGAGGTTAAAAAAGGAGATAGAAGTTTCCTGGGTATTTTATTTCAATCTACTACTATTCGTAGGAATAATGCAGAAGATAATACAAACATGACGTTCGGACCCTCGCGTTTTAAACGTCCCAGGCACTCTCTGGAGTGATGGGTGAGTCGTAGTTCAGTGAGATCCGAACGAGTAACATGTGCTTTCATCAAGGCAAGTGAGGAATTCGAAAAACTGCTTTTATCAAGGCAAGTGAGAAATTCGAGAAACTGCTTTTATTAAGGCAAAAATTCGGAATTCGACCCGACTTTGAAGAGTATAGCCGTCCAGATCATTAGATCGTTGGTGGCCGTGCAAATCTAAAGAAGTGGAACCGAAAGGATTAGTGACACCTATGCACTAAAAAACAACATGTCATCCTCAGATGAAGAATCTGCTGTCTCAACCGACGAGAGTAGCAGAAGCTCTGTCGCATCAAGGAAGACGAAGAAAATGAAGAACATCAGGATGGAAGACATCTACGAGGTGTTAACCCAGCTGAGAAAGCAGCTGGACGAGATCCGCAAGGAGAACGCGGAACTAAAAAAAAACTCAGCACCTATGAAAATGCTGCAGCGGCTGCCTCCCAGAAGGAAGCAGCTCAGGCCATCGCCGCCCTCGGCAATAAGGAGGCTGGAAAGCCAGTCCAGGTGGCTGAGAAGCCAGTCCAGGACGCAACACCTCCGGAAGCTGTTGAAATCATGGAGACGGAGGACGTCTCCAAAAAAAGAACCCTGTCATCCCCCAACGAGAACCCCAGCAACGACGACGCAGAGTTCACCGTTGTTACGTCAAAACGGAAAAGAGAGTCCAAAGTCGAGACCCCAAAAGCCGGAACCAAATCGGCCCCGTCGCCAAAACGGTTCCCGTCGTAGCCCACGGAGGCCAAACCATCTTCGAGGGCCCTTTCCCCAGGAAGCGACCCAAAGAAACCACCTCCAATTGTTCTAGAAATAAGGACAAGTGGCAGACCGTCTCCGCCGAAATGGCCCGAAGGAAGATCAACTTCCTGAAGGCCAGGTTAACGTCCGATGGAATAACCATCCACACGGAAAACGAGGCAACGTGGAGGGCAACCACGACGTTCTTGGAAGCTGGTGGCTACAGCTTCTACACGTACTCTCTCAAATCAGAGATACCACTCCACGCAGTGATCCGGGGATTCCGGAGAATACAAAGCCGGAGGAAGTGAGGGAAAGCGTCCAGGACTCAGGCTTCACCGTCCTGGAATGTCATAGGATGACATCTAGGCGCACCAAAAAGGCACTTCCGCTATTTTTAGTGAAAGTACCACGAGAAGAAAACCACATCTTCAAGCTAGACATTTGTCTCATGCTTAAAGTGAAAGTGGAACCCCAACGACAGACGACTGGATGATATGTCTCCCAGTGCCACAAGTGTCAATGGTTTGGACACGCACAAAGGTGCTGCCATTCCACCCCCAGGTGCGTGAAGTGCGGGGAAGAGCACGAGTCCCGGACCTGTTTGAAAACCAAGGAGCAGCCAGCTACCTGCGCCAACTGTGGGGGGCCACATACGGCCAGCTTTAGAGGATGCCCCAAATTCCCCAAACCCAAACCAGCGACAAGACCCATGCCTCAGCAAACACACCAACCACGACAAACAACATACCAACCACCACGAAGGAGGCAGGGCCCCAGGAACGCTGTGCCCCAACCCAAACCCCAGGCACCACCAAAATGGGGTCCAACGAAGATAACATCAACGCCAACCGTAACAGTGAACCAGCAACTGCTGGCACTACCTGAGGCGCTCAAGAAGCAACTTCTTGAGCTCTTCAAACAGAGTCAGGCCCCAGGAAATCTTAAATGTTAAGACAACCTCCGGAAACGCTCAAAATCTGCTCCTGGAACATCAGCAGTGCACTCACACGCAAGGATGAGCTGCACGAACTGATATCCAGAACACAAGTGGACATCATCGCCATCCAGGAAACAGCGCTGAAACCCCAGAAGAACTTCCATCTTCCAGGATTCACCTGCTACCGGACAGACAGACCCGGTTGTCGCACCCGCGGAGGCGCAGCCCTTCTAGTAAGAACTGACCTCGAACAACACGAGGCTGAGAAACCGGAACTATCTCGAGGCGAAGCAGTCGCAGTAAAAGTGAAAGTCAGACGCATAGGAATGCTAAGAATCATTTCAACGTATATCCCGCCAGGGGGAAACATACCAAGAGAAGACCTAGCAGAACTATTTCCAGACCATCACCCAACTGTAGCCATCGGAGACTTCAACGCGAAGTCACAGACATGGCACTGCAGAAACAACAATCCACGAGGCCGAAATCTGGAGAACCTACTGGCCGACTACAACGACATCGAAGTAGTAGCCCCCTTCGAACCCACCTTCCATGGACTAGCAAACCAAACACCAGACATCCTAGACATAGCACTCATACAGTCCATCCCAGCCAACACCGAGATGGAAGTATTAGACGAGGGCTCCTCAGACCACAACCCAATCCTACTAACAATAGGGGAGGGAGACGCGGAACCTGAGGAACCAGCTACCAGGAAGACGACCGACTGGAACCGATTCCAAAGAATCATACACGACTCCATAGGAAACATCCCACGAATACTCACAAAGACTGATCTCGAGAGAGCAACAACACAGTTGCAAGAATGCATCCAAGAAGCCATAGAACGCAGCTCCAAGACCTCCCAAGCAACCAGGTTCAACTTCCAACTAGCACTAACCCCAGAGGTTAGGGAGCTTGTTAGGAGCAGACGCCGCTTGAAAAAGAGATACCAGAGGACACTGGCTCCCGAAGATGAGAGGAGAATGAACCAGGTAGGCAGGCAACTGCGGCTGGAACTCAAAGCTCACCAAACTCAGCAATGGACAAACAGGATGACAGAAATGAGCACAGAAGACAACTCTGTATGGAGAATGCAGAAAGTACTTCGACAAGGCAGAAGGAAACCGTGCCCGCCACTCCACGGAGAGGGGGGCCTGGTCTACACTGACAACGAAAAGGCAGAAGCATTTGCCGACGCTTTCGAACGCCAGTGTAGGGACAACCAGGTCAACCATACCGAAGAGGTGGAAGACATGGAAACCCGAGCCAGTCAGACTGTCAGGAGAATAAGACGGATCAATGATGCCGAGCACGTCCTTGAACCAACTTCGCCAGAAGAAATCAAGGACATTATCCGAAACCTTGCTACCCGCAAGGCACCCGGACCAGACCAAGGAATTGCTGCCTTGACCAACATCGTCAATGCAGTGCTCAGGCTCAGACACTTTCCACGACCATGGAAAGAAGCCACGGTCATCATGATCCCCAAACCCAACAAGAACCATGTGATACCGCAAAACCACCGACCCATCAGCCTCACACCCTCGATGAGCAAGGTGGCAGAACGAGTCATCCAGAGACGATTGGAACCACTCACGGAAGAACTCAACGTCCTACCAGACGAGCAGTTCGGCTTCCGACAAGGACACTCTACGGAAATGCAGGTCCTGAGGATAGTGGACTTTGCCGTAACAGGCTTCAACCTGGGCAGGGGACACCACACAGGAGCCTTATTCCTAGACGTTTCCAAGGCCTTCGACAGGGTCTGGCACGATGGCTTAATCACCAAAATGACAGACCTCGGATACCCCACTCCCATAGTGAAGCTGATAGACTCCTTCCTGCGAGGACGGCGGTGCCAATGTAAAGTTGGCAGCGTCCTCTCAGCAGTGAGGACCCTAGAAGCAGGGTACCGCAAGGCGCAGTCTTATCTCCACACCTGTTCTCCATCTACCCAAGGCACGGGTACCCCAAGGCGCACATAAAGCAGACAAGCTAGCGCTGTACGCGGACGACACAGCACTAGTGGCCAGATCGGTGAACGCAACGCAAGTAACCCGATACCTGCAAGATCAAGCAGACAAGCTTGAGGACTGGTTCAACCTATGGAAGATCGAGATCAACGCGGAAAAGAGCCAGGCGATACTTTTCACCAGAAGGCGAACAACACCGGCAGGACACGTCATCATGAACGACCAACGGATTCCATGGGCAAACGAGGCCAAATACCTTGGAGTCACCTTGGACAAAAGATTGACATTCAGACAACACGTCGACCGGAGGCTCGGACTAGCGAAAGCAGCCCGAAAGAACCTCTACCCCCTCATAGGACGCAGTAGCAACATGGACCTCCAGTTAAAACTGCCCCTTATCAGGACCATCCTCCTCCCCATCATCCTGTATGCATCCGCCGCATGGGGTCAATGCGCACAAACATACAGGACCAAGATCCAGCTATTCTTGAACGTGAGCCTAAGAATGGCAGTGAACGCTCCCAGATACGTCCCGAATAGATTTATCTACAGGGACCTGAATGTCAATCCGAACTTCATTGACGACCATCTTCGGAACCACGCCACCGCGACGTTCCTGAAGACGGACACCCACACGAACCCGGTGATTCAAGACATCCACGCGAACCTAAACCTGGACGATCCCAGGTTTAGAGAAAGGGAAAAGTATTTGCGGCCAGTCTACCAAAACGACCGTCCACCACCGAGAGTAGCACTCCGGCGCGTCAGGTGAGTAACAACTCAATACAAAACACCAAGACCAACACACCCACATCACACCATACACTTACACACCCATCAGGTACATCACCACCATGCACACACATCACAAGTCAGGTAAACATACAAAATTCAGATAATAAGGGGTTTAAAGCACTCAGAGGCTGACTTCATACCACAGGAGGTACGATTTCAATTTCGCAAACGTGCCATTTGCGAGTTGAGGACCGCTCCAAGGAGGAGCGGGGAAGGATGGAAGTGGATAGTAAATCTCGTTCACATATAACATGAAGGGGATTTACTATCCATGGGCGCTCAACCTTAAGGGGGGCATGGTGTGTGTGGGTGTGTGTCTGGAGTGATGGGTTACCTACTAATCCATACAGGGTAGCAAAGCTGCATCCTCATTGGAAATTACTATTTTTTCAAATGTTTACGATCGGAATTCCCTCTCGGTCATTGTTCGAGATACACCATCATGGCAAGGACTAGAGACCGGTCTCTAATTCTTGACCAACCAAATTCTAAATTCGTGAATGGCTGTGGCCCACTTATTTGATGTCTAAAGAATAAGAGCCTTAGGGCTACACTCGGCTTATTAACAGTGATAGGAGATCCAGATATATGAAGTTCGGAAAATAATTATCAGGGGAAGAGGAATATGAATGAAGTAACTCCTGGTCATAATTGTAGTTGCGATACAAACTTTTCTGTGATAATGTTGATTTGCATAAGTGTTGAATGAAGTACCTACTCATCGATTTATGATTTTCCACTATGTAATTTGGTTTTTACGAAAGCGAATTATGACTTTGAAGATGTGAGGACGTCAAACTTGAATAATTTCTCAGGAATACGTAGATCTGGACTTCTTGGAGACAAAATATATCTCTGCTTGAAATAACTTTCCTATAATGTTACTTGTTATACTTCAAATAACTTGTTATACTTCAAATATCTCTGCTTGAAATAACTTTTCTATAATGTTACTTGTTATACTTCAAATAACTTGCCTGAAGACATCATACGTCAGACGATCATTCTAGTTGCTCTAGAAATGGATGGATTATACCATTTGCAGGCTTGTAAATATCGAAAAACTCTGATTCTGATACCCTTGCCTCCAGAGGGATTGATTTTGCTCATCACCCTTTACAATATCGTACAGTACAACCAACGAGACCTTGCGTATGCCTGTAGAAATGGAGGGGGCTAGCTTATTGATCAAGAGCCAGCAAAAAAAAAATACTTATGATTAGCTCAAAGCTAAAACGTTCTGAGAAGTAAGGCAGTGTCATAAATAACAGGGCAGCGAAAGTATGGTGGCCCGTAGGTATCGGCGTTATGCTGGGCAATTTTTGAATGTGCCAAAAAAAACTATGCCCTTGGGGAATGAGCTCAAAGCTAATTCTTGTTTTATATTATATATAAGATAGCCAAAGTATGAAAGAGTTGTATGCCATACCGATGCAGCGCCTCAAACTGTCCGCCATACTCAATTAAACGTGTCATTATTTTGATGCTGTTGGAATACGAGCTCAAAGCAAATGTTTCCACCCAATGATAGAAAAAAATGTGTCATCACCAATTATGACCATGCCATACTGTTTCGGTGTCCCTAAGTACCCGCATATACTGATTCAATAATGTCAAATTTTCCACTAGTTTATGTATCATAGGCACAAGTATGGCGGTCCGTTTTTATGACCCCCGTGGTCCATTTCGATGAATAAAAGCAATGCCGTACTGATAGGAGGTCTTTAAATGGCTGCCATACTGTTTTTTTTAATATTCATAATATCATTGGTAAGTTTTGGGAAATAACTCTCTAGTCTTCATATTAATGAAGAACTGATATGAAATAACATTTGTAACGTTTTATGAAAAATTAGGACCTTATAATTTATTAAAAGATATGAAATAAAATGAATTTAGGTCGAAATACATGTATTATTCAACCTCATTAGATGTTTCATTTTCATCGTCGCTATCTTCATCTGATGATTTGTTGTAGTGAAAATCATCTAAATCACTATCTTTGTCGTCTTCCTCTTCATTCCACTCTTCAGTGTCCTCGTCAGAGCTTACAGTTTCTGCAATTGTAAACATTTGGTGATATTCAGTTATATAACAAAAACTGTTAAACTATCATCTTTGTGTTATCTTTTGAAACTGTAATTGAAATTTGCGAGTATTTTTTCTGCATTATTATAAAATGTAATTTTATATATTCGGTTATTCATCGTTTGGTTCGATCGTCGTTTAATCGCTTAAATTTTGAATATCTATTTCGTTGATTGTGGATGGCATTCCATCACCCTCCAACCAATGGGAAGTGTAAGCGCCTTCGAACAATTACCAGTCATAACCATCAGCAGAATCGTAAGATGATGAGTATTGTAAATGTGCATTGCACCAAATGTTGCTGACGTAAAGAACCCCCATCAACTGTCAAAATAATTCTGCTCTACATGGTGGAATTAGACGACTGCCTGATTGGATTCCTAACCTTCGAGATATGATATTGGTATGGCACATATTTATTCGCACACAAGACATCAAATATGTCTCAGAAACATGAGTATGGCACTTACAGACTCGTCTTCTAGACATTGAAATCAATCGATACATGTTTTTTTCCAGGTGTGTACCTATGATACATGGACTAGAGAAAAATTTGACATTTTTTAATTATTATGGCGGGTACTTAGGGACACCGAACAGTATGGCATGGTCATAATCGATGATGAGACATGTTTTTTTGAGTGAAAAAATTTGCTTTGTGCTCGTATTTCAAGAGAGCATTTAAAAAATTACACGTTCAATTGAGTATGGCGGATAGTTTGAGACGCTGCATCGGTATGGCTATCTTATGTTTGATATATAACAAGAATTAGCTATGAGCTCATTCCCCAAGAGCATAGTTTTTTTGACACATTCAAAAAATTGCGCAGCACAACGCCGACACCTACGGGCCGCCATACTTGCGCTGCCCTGTCATTTATAACAATGGCTTACTTCTCAAAAAGTTTTAGCTTTGAGCTAATGATACGTGTTTTTGTTGCTGGCTCTCGGTCTATTAGTCTTAACTGATCGTCGGGCTTATCGGTTCGGTCTTAGAACGGCTATTATTGTAAATTAGTTTCTGCAGTACTATCACGTCTTTGCAGTTATCGATGTTTTGATTGTTTTGAGTTGTGAGTTTAGAAAAATATCCAAATTAATTTTCTGCGTCAGTCTTTCTTAAGACTATATAATAAATATTGGGGTAATTATGGAAAGCGCAGTGAAAAATAAGGTGCTAGGAGGTCAAGCACTATAAATTGTTCACAAGCTGGTTCGAACCAACTTCTAGTTGATTTAAAGAAAATACAACGTGTGGCTGCTTTGACAGGTTAGTAATTAATATATTTCAATTATTAATAAAAGTTTGGAAATACCTACATGATGAAATATAATTTTTCTTTCAGTTCAAAAGTAAAATTCAAAAACTAGAATATTCCAAAAATAAATACTCAACTGAATCCATTTTTATTAATTTGGAAAATTCCATTTTTTCTTATTTTTAATGGTCAAGTTTATGACTCAATTTTTTTATTTATTTTAGGTGTGAGTCAGAGAACTATTAAAAGAATTGCCAAAGAAGGACGTGAAATTGACACTGGCTCAAAATCTCAATTTACTCCACCTTGTAAAAAAGTAATTATTGTCAAAGTTACAGCTTGATGGGCTTGGTCAAGGTTTGTTACGTCGCTTTATAATAAATTTTCACATCCAAGAGCAAATTCAACGGTTGCATAGAAAATGTATAGAGGAATGTTACTTTACGGGAGTTAGATAAACGTTCAGGAAAGACATTCACGATTTGGGATTTCGTTGGAGAAAAACTAAAAACAATCTTGAAATGCTAAAGAGAAATACGAAATTCAAAGACTTGGACTTAGACTTAAAATTAAAAAGTATCGTAAGGAAAACTGAACAATTGCTATACATATGAGACATATTTACGCACTGATCACACAAAAGAGTATAATTGGAGCGATGATACTAACAGCGAATTCAAGAAGCCAGTATCGGAAGGACAGAGCATTGTTGGTGCTAGAAACAAAGACGGGTTTGTTAAATGTTCACATTTGAGATGGAAATCCCAATCTAAAACGGGCGATTATCATGACTACATGAACTTAGACAACTATTAGAAGTGGCTAACTGAGAACATTTTAGTGATTTTACCACAACGTAGCGTTATTTTTTTTAGATAATGCTTCATATCAAAACAAACAGGATGGCTTCAAGAAAGAAACATACATTACACAGAAGACATGCTTCGCTCGGATTTATATGAAATCATTAAGTTGCATAAACCTCCTTTCATTAAATATACCATTGATTCTGTCATGGGTATGAGATACTGAGGCTACTCTACCTCACCATTTGGATTTGAATCCAGTTGAATTAGTTTGGGTAGTACTTGAAAATTATGAAGGACAAAAAATATCACATTTAAATTGATGACATTATCTGATGAATTTTTCGAGACATTTTCTCCTGAAGAATGGAAAAATATTTAAATATGTCAGATTCACTAACAACGATTTTTCAGCAAATGTTTCTTATTGTAAATGACTCACAAACCCTACAACATCGTATAATATTTGGTTTTTCTTGACTTATTCATAGCTTTTTCTAAGGATCCGATGTGGGTGCATCTTTTCTTTGAAATAGACAGTAATACAAATACAGGTAGCATTGTGCCCCCTAATGGACTAGTGATATGAATACAGTCATTAGAGTTCCTCCTTCCGCGGAGGCAGTTTGACCTACTTATATAGATCCAAATCATATTGGAAGGAAAATTGTGTTCATTCTAGATTTTTCCTAAATGTGAAGTTTGTTTTATTGAGGTTCGACTTAAGGAAGTGCTTTCGGGTTGACGGAGCGATAGTTCCTTGTTCCGATGTATAAATCCATGAAGACAGTGAATGCCTGCTTTTTTATTTTTTGTCCTACTCCATTTGGCTATTTCATTTGCCAAGAAAATTGGTAAGCTAGTTAGCCATGATACATTTCAGATAAGAAAATATTAGTTTCCCCTGATTATTGGTGAATGTCTTTCCAATGCTCCTGACATATTGAAAATTGGTATCTGTCCAAGTTTTTTGACGGAACAGCCAATGGAGATTTCGATTCACCCATATTTTTGGAAACACTTCTGATGGAGAGCTTCTGATTTATAACTGCGTCGACAGTATATCAAATTTCTTCATCTGACATTCTGAATCTTTTTGCCATTGTAGATCGTCAAGTACAAAACAGAAAACAGAAAAGATTTTTAATAAAACAAATATTAAAAAGAGGAACTTTCAGTCATGAAGCACTAGAATGGTCATTTACCCTAACAATATCAAAATTATTTAGGTTTTTAAATAAACAATTTCGATCAGCATATACATGCCGATTCTGAAAGAGTACAAAACGCAATATGTCAACATGTTCCATGAAATGGACGTCCAATTCATGGGCGCTTATTTTAACATAACATAAAATTCTATTATTAAATGTTGTTTTATTCATCGTATGCTGAATGTTAACATATTTCACCTATGGTCATTTATAAGAGAAGTAATTGACTTCACAAAAATATGCAAATATTCATTTAAGTGGTAGAAATATTTCGTGGAACGCCATCTAGAAATCATAAGTAAAAACTGGATTTGCACCGGGGCGCATAGATGTCGCCATACAAAAACGATTATTGGGTTGCATAAACAAAGCAAAATTGGCATTGGTCATATGCAAAAATGAAAGTGTCCAGTTCATTGGCCGTTCAAATTCAAGGGAACTCTCCCCTACGGAACAGTCGATATGTCTAAAAAGTACGTCACTTCCGGATGTTTTTATGATTCTTCCACGTAACTCCTAAAATAAGAATTTTTAAATAGCAGTAATTTTATGTAGATATCAACATTCTCTGCGGAAAAATTATGTCATTTTCCTGCAAACTGAGGATATCCAAAGTTGCGCTGACCGATACAAGATGTAGGACACCTAAATTTGGTCAAAGTTTGGTGTTGCAAAGCTTATATGATTCTCCACCGATTTTGATGATGTTGAAAGGAAAGGATGTTTTGGTGAACTGATTTCAAAACATCCTAGTAATTAGAGAACTATTCAACTCTGTTTTGTTTTTCGACTTTTGCCAATATTTGATTTTTTATAGAAAATACATATTTTTCAGGAAAACTTTACAAGTGCGACCATTCTTGCGATAAATGAGAGTCCAATATTGTTTTTGTTACCAGGAACGTATAAAAAAATTATGACTAGAAAATCAATTCTCAATAATGTATCTCATAAACAAGAAAAAAGTTATGACGATATAAGAATTCCTTCATTTTGTATCGAGTATTAAGAACTTTCTAGGCTGTGATTATACTCTCAAGTCAAAGTTCATGATTCCAATCAGATGTTGAATGGATTATAGGTGAATATTATTCGATTCTTCTGAGGATCTGCAGTATTAACAGCTGCCCAAGACGTTTGTGTGTGTTTTCAAAATAATAAAGTTTATTATTTTGATTTTTGTGTACTTTAACTCATATCATAATGTGTTGGTGAATGATTCATCGTCCCAAGGATTGAATATAGTTGGATTTAACGGGAAATAGGACCAGGGAGTAAAACTAATTTTTTATCATTGACGTTACGGAATATTTTTTTTTCAAAATTGAAATGACAATATTTAGGTATAGATTGAAACAAAGAACATATGGGAGACTGTTGGAACTGAAATATGGCATAACAAATTACTTACCAATGGGCAGTAATTTGAAACACAAAACACAATCGTCAACTTTAAAAAAAATTAACAGTAGAACCAAAAGTTGTTACTTTCTGAGCTAAGAATAAATATTTATATTTTAATCGAAAACAATAGCACATGGACAACTGCACTCTTCCGCTTGCTTGCAGTCCACTGAGTGACCATTGTCTCGTAGATAACAGTATTTGTCAAGAAACTGAAGGGTACACTATAATCAAGGTACAACAGTATTCCTATCTCTGACCCACCTCTGAAACTAAGTTTTTCCTGCATATAAATTAAACTTCCAAAAACTGTTGAGTAGTCGATACAAACTGCTGTTGATCAAAACACATTTGCCATTTGCACAAAATACACATCAAAAACTTTAAAATGTATATAAACAAATACAGAAACTTTAAAATGAAACGAAACACAAAAGTGTATGGTCAATAAGCAACTGAACTACACCAGAAATTCAATTAATAGTATCATTAATAAACGTCGAGGAACAAATAGGCAGAAAATATTTCCGACAGAAATGTGTTACTATTTTAAATTTCCGTATCTAGATGGACTCTCATATAAAATAAAAGAACTGATGCTCACAAGTTTACCGTTTACAATTAAAAAACTACAGGAAAATTATTCACACAGTCAAAAGATAAGATACCAGCTTTCCTTGTGAAGTGGGAAATGTTATATAGGAGAAACTGAACAATACTTAAAAACCAGTACCTATATATCAACACAAATCTGACTGCTATGAAAAAAATAGAAATAAAAAAAACAGCACTTGCTGCACATCATTTTGAATCTTCGTGCAATTTTGATTTCGATTCGGTGAAAAAGAGATTGTTGGGAGAAGTGATTTAAATCAATCTCCAGTCATGGAGAAACTACTGGTATGGCCTCCCCTCCACTTGGTGGTACAAAGGTAAAGCAAGGCTAGGTGCTTTCAGATTGAAAAACATAATACATAACGTAAATGTTGGGACAGGACACGCAAGACATGATAGAGGCGAGCTAGACATGAGATCAGGTAACATTGTGAATCGTTTCTCATTTGACAATTCATTCAGGGTATCTATACCAGATAGAACTGAATGGAATAATGCAGAACCGGATATCATTTCACACAGACGGATCTGAGGCGGAAGATGGTGCGGGAGAAGGAGTGTTTTCAGAAAACCCAGCTACTCACTGGGTAAAGTCACATCTGTGTTTCAGGAACAAGTCTACGCAATACTTCAAGATGCGCAGAAGAATAATAGGGGAGCAATAAGGGAGAAGCGGATCCATATTCTTTCAGACACCCAGGCGGCATTGAAGGCTTCAAGTAGCCCGGAAGTGATGGTCCATGGTATAGATTGATAACACTGGTACGCCACGGAAACAGAGTCGAGCTGATTTGGGTGCCAGGGATTTGCAGGTAATGAAAAAGCGGACAAACTCGACAAAAGAGAATCGGAATACAAACCAAGTCCAGGACAAATCCTTGGATTAGCAAAGCGTACAGTACGAGAGTCTGTAGAAGACTGTACCCAGAAAAAACATGAATACTACTATATTGAAGGTCCGTAAAAAAAACAGTAGACTTGTTAGTTATGAAAAGGTGCCAGTAAAAGAGCACTTTAATAAAATGGGACTGTACAATAGAGGACCTTGCGAAAAAAAACAGATTTAGTGTCACCCATACTGTGAAACTGTGGAGCACTGCATACATTTTTGGGGAACCAATTAGCGAAACTATACAGCACACAACCAGTAAAGGATTTGTACAAACTCGTGCGAAGCACAAAATTTCTGGAGAGCGTACTGAGAAAACAACAGGTGAAACACAATGGGTGAAAAGGCCCAAGTGTCATCGGAGACCACGGCTAGATGAGCCTACAATAATAAGAAAAATATTACTTCCAATATGAATAATACTATGAATAATTTCATTAATAACGAAAAATATGAAATATGAAACAAAATGTCGAAACAATTCGAAATATATAAATTAGCCTGTTTTCTGGAAATTTTTTGGACTAACATATGTTGAAAAGGCAGAATAGTATGTAAACAATCATAAGAAGAAGAATATTAACTACTCGCTTCTTGGCAGAGAAGCATTGTTCTCCAAATAATTTGAGAAAAAAAGAATGAACATTTCCAGAAAGCCTTGTAATCATTAAACAAAATATTGTGTCACAGGGGATATTTACCTACTATTGAAATTCTTCACAGTATATTTTGTTTGCCATAAAACTATGTTAGTTTTCGGATATTGACGGGCAAACGTTTTTTTATACATAGCATTTTCGAGTATTCTGCTTAGGACACAAATCAAAGAAACTGACTTTTTTTGGTACTTTTGAAAAAGGAAACAATTTTGTTCAATATAAGATTGACAATAACGTCTAGGAGATCTGGTATAAGGCAGGTATTTTGTAGGGCCCCATAGACTTTTGAGATTTTCAAGTAACACCTATTTGAATTCACTTGTCTTGCTTTTGGACTGTGTCACAAGGAAATTCTCAGCACGTCATCAACATCGAAATATGATTCAAATGATATAAGTGACTTTGATTCTGAACACCATCTTCTACGTCGACGTACCGTATGATGATGATGTACGAGGAGTAGCGGTTTCTTTCAAAGATGGAGGCGACAATCAGTCTTGGATTCCATTGAATCGAACAGCGGAAGGTTATTCTTCACTACAGATCTGCCCCACCTCGGAGATAACGGCACCATCATCGAGAAAAATCAGCTTAAGTTTGAAATGAATAATTCTACAAGTGCAGTGATGCCATGGAGAAGTGTTCCAGCGGCAGCAGCAGTAGCGATGATGTCACCACCGCCAATGCCCTTGGAACATGAAATATATAAGATTTTTGTGCTCTCATGTGTTATTATAACCATAATGTTTTCTGCTTTGGCGAAATTCCTATCCAAAACTGTAAAGAGAAGCTTGGAATCTTCAATCAATGAAATGAATAGAGAGACTCTAACCTGACTTTAATTTCCATACACAAACACACGGTGTGCGTGACGTAAGCCACGTATACCGTGTGTGTGTTGTGTGCGAGAGAGAGAGAGAGATACCTCTGACGGTTTTCCCTCTTTGTTTTTCATTTCAAACTTGACATTCATCTTTTTTTTTCAACTATTTTTCACCTTTTTTTTTCTCAACTTTTTTATTCAACTATTTTCTTTTCTCAATTTTATTTTTTCACCTTTTTTTCTCAATTTTTTTCCTAACTCATTTTTTTTGTATGGGAAATCAACCCCACCTGAAAGAGAAAAAGGCAGGAAGGGGTAGACAAGATAGAAACACCGAAATACACACATACATATTTATTTCCTATAAAAACAATTCTAAAATAATCTTAATTCGGTAAAATATATGTGTATAGCCATTCCTGAAGATATTAGGTATTCCTCTGCACACATGAATTTCCCGGTGTTATCGTAGGGGCAATAGACCAGGGTGGGCTCGAATTTCTCTGTCGACCATTGACTTGAATCGTAATGGGCCACATCGTAGATTTGAACTAGGTATGACAAACCCATTTCCAGTAATTTTTCTTTGAGGAAATCGTATTTTTAGTTTCCTCTCACATAAATCCGATCGGCCTGGTAGAATATGTGTCTCAGTAGCATGTCGTCCATTTCTTCGTATGCTATGTAGCCAGTGTCGTATGGAATACCATGCACCGATTTTTCCAAATATCGAACGATGCGACGGTCTTGGGCATCCATGTTGGTATAGGGCACATGTGACTTGAATTGTGTGTCGGTGACAGCCGACGATTATGGACATCTCCCTTGTAAAGAAGGTGCCATTGTCTCGGAAGGCTTGAATATCAACGAACGCGATACTCATGATGTCGGGATGTTGACAATGAATGAGAATGAACTCCGCCGCCGCCCACCGCGCCGTAACGATCTATGTCAGGCTCCTCATCGTTTCGGAGAGGGGATGATATTCCATCAAGCAATCGTGAATGATGATGCAATAAACACGAGACCGATCGGGGAATCCCGCGCTCGATTCGAAATCCAATCGTACGTCAACCGTACCAGATTTTATAGTTTCTTCCTGTTTTGAACAATCGATGGCGAAAAAGCGCGATATTTGAAACCGAGGTAATCCAAAAGACTTGTTTTTTCCATGGAATTCGTATAGCTGCCGAGAAATTCCGTATAGTTGGAATGCACTTCGGTATAGTGATTATTGGCGAAATTCAAGTGTAGACGTTCGTTGGGCCAATATTCGCCGTTCAAAGACAAACGGATATTCTGAATGTTGGAAGGTGGTAGGATCGATAAAGTGTGAAATGAAATGCATAAAGCACACACGAAGTCGTCTTCACAAAAGGTTCAATATAAATTGAAACAAGTGGTAGACCGACAGGCGAAAAACAACTACTTTCTCAGCAAATACCACGCAGAACGTTTCCATATTCTAGTTACGACGACGACGCTGACGACGACGCTTCGTCAGCGGTCGAGAGTGACTCTGATTACATTCCTCCTGAAACAGTAATGTTGAAAATGGAAATCTGCGAAGAGGAACCCGTGAAAAAAGACCACCAATTCATCTACAAGACTACGACCTGAATTTCGTCATGACCGTTTTGTCAGATTATCCAGTCACAGTTGACGACGCTTTTTCTCGCCCTGAAAAAGAAGAATGACGGAAAGCCATGGACAGAGAATGTAAAGCGCAACTAGACAATGGAACTTGGGAACTGGTCGATCTGCCACCTGGACGTAAACCCTTGAAATGCAAGTAGGTGTTCAAAACTAAATTGAATGATTTGCGAAATGTGACCCACAAGGCTCGACTTGTTGTAAAAGGGTGTTCTCAGATCAAGGATGTCGACTACGCAGAAACTTTTTCTCCGGTCATCCGATACAGTTCCATCCGGTATCTTTTGACGATAGCTGCTGAATTGGACCTCGACATCGACCAAATGGATGCAATCTCCGCATTTCTACAAGGTGATTTGGCTGAAGAAATTTATATGTTACCGCCAGAAATGTATGATCAAACCAACAAGGTTTGCCGTTTGACGAAAAGCCTTCATGGCTTGAAACAGGCTAGCAGAGTTTGGAACACTAATCTTGACGGATGTTTGAAAGAAGCCAAGCGTCGACATTCGACTCTTGTATTTATTACCGCATCGAAGCCGGGAAAATTCTGATTTTAGCAGTGTATGTAGATGATCTGCTCATTTTATCTAATGACAAACAGATGAGGGGAGAATTGAAGAGGAAATTGACATCAAATTTCAAGATGGTTGACATGGGCAAAGCCGAACGCATTCTAGGTTTCGAAATCAAACGGGATCGGATCAAGAAGAAAATCTGAATCAATCAGAAACGGTATATTGATCAAATAATGTTGAAGAGGTTCAACATGCATGATAGTAATCCCTCTGATACGCCCATGGTGCCAGGGTTACAGCTGTCTAAGGAACAGTGCCCAACGTCATCTACCGAAAAAATAGAGATGGCAAAGATTCCGTATCAGGAGGCTGTGGGAAGACTTCTCTTCGGTTCTCAAGTATCCCGCACTGACATACATTTTGCAGTTAGTTATGTCAGCAGATTCAACGCTAATCCAGGAAAGATCCACTGGAGCGCAGTCAAGAGAGTTTTTAGATACCTTAAGGGTACCGCTAATTTCCAGCTTGAATTATCTGGTCAGAAGGACAAGGTGACCATTTTATTTGGCTACTCCGACTCAGATGGGCCAGCGACGTTGATGGAAGGCGCTCAGTCACCGGATATGTGTTCACAAAAAACGGCTCTGCGGTGTCATGGTCTACGAAGAAGCAGCCAACGGTTGCATTGAGTAGCACAGATGCTGAATATTTGGCTTTATCATCCGCTGTGCAAGAAGCGCTCTGGTTACGAGGTTTGTCTTTAGAATTGTTTCCAGCATCAGTGAAGAGACCTACCGAACTGCGAGTTGACAACCAGGGAGCGCAGAACCTCGCTCTGAATGGAGTCTACCAGGCGCACACGAAGCATATAGATGTGCGCCACCATTTCCTTCGAGATCGAATCCGCGCAGGTGAAATCGGTCTCATTCATGTCTCCACGAAGGATATGGTTGCGGATTCCTTTACGAAGCCCCTCAGCAGGGAGTAGCTGCTGCACTGTTTGGTTCTACAGGGAATTATCCCAAATAGGGAGCGTGATGTGAATATTTGGGACAAGCCCTAGATACAGTACTGGACATCAGATGCCTAATGTCTGGTTTGATGTCAAAAATATTAACGTCTGTCAACGTGTATAATTAGTTTGCTTCGTTTTATCCAATTACATTGGTCTGGTTGTATATCGTGTATTATCGTATTCTAATCCCCATACCCAATAACAATAATGTCCCTTTATCCTCCGTTGCTTGTAAAATTTGAGAACTTTTTTATATTTATTTTCTATATATAAAATTATCAATTCTAGATTTCTTAGCTTCTGTTATGGTTCTTTGAAACGTGGCTGATACCCTAGGTTTTCAAATGTCATTGTCCAAACAAAAAGATAGAACTTTCTCATACGCACGAAATTCACTGCACGCAACCGAGATACGATATTTCGAAATCATTTTTGAGGATAAATTTGCAAAAGAAAAGTTAAATGATTCTTTTTTCATGAAATATTCCAAAAACTAGTTTGAAAAGTGAAGTATGTTGATTTATGTCGCATATGTACGAGAACCCATAAGGATGTAGTTATTTTGTGAGAATTGTTGTTTTTTTTTTGGTTAAATGACAGAATTATATGTTAAATTTTACCTAGTGAATAACTAATAATTCCCTATGTTTGAAGTTAATAATTTTTCATGTTTCATTTTGTCTAACGAGTTGATTGTTTTAGGAGGAAAGCTATTGGTAATCATGGTTTTATAATCTGAATTGTGACTGAATTTAGACTCATTGAAGACATTTTGCTCCTGTGTTAGGAATGATTTTCCCAAAAATATGTTACTTGGGTTCTGTTGAGATACTTCAAATGAATCATAGAATTACAATTCTACAATTGAGAACCTGATGCCAAAATGGATAATAACTATCCCTGAGTCTAGGATTACTACTAAAATACTCAAAAATCAACGTTTTTAGTATGGGTAGGAATGGGTTGGAGAACTTCGATTAGATCTCTTATGATTTATTGATTTAATTTTGCTAATTAATATATTTTTTTTAATTTAAACTCTTTTTCGGTTATCCGGATATTTTCCAAATAGCGACTTGAGATCGTTTTCAGGTAGATTTTATAAATATGCTACCTTTTGCGTATGTCATCACTTCCCCTGCTTTTAGATACACTGGAGGTGACACTTTTTCATAAATATAAATAGTTCAAAGATGGGTCACACATAATAACTCATCAGACTTCCTCTTTCTTGAATAGAACATTATAGAATAACTAATCTGTGAAAAACAAACGATCTATATATATCAGGCAAAACATCATCAATTTGTCTGAGTAGTCTTGATTGAACGTGCCATCGATTCAAAGTGGAAGTTTATATATAATTATACATATTGCTTTTCGAAGTGTATTGATATAGAGATCAAAACCCAAGCTAGTATCTACTTATCTATTTATATCTACGTGTGCTTCTGTTAAATAGAAGAGTGGCCCTTTGTATTTCCAGAAGTGTGTGTAGATCTGAAGGTTTTGATATCTTTGAGTTGAATCAAACCGAAAGGAAACCACTTTGGTTATATTTTTTGAAAGCTTTTATTTGTATGTATGATGTTTGTTTAGTTCAAATCTTGCAAGTGAAATTTGACCCACTTCTAGTTGTCCGATTGAAATATTAGGAGAGTTTAGGAAGATTTGAAACCTACAACTTTTAATCGTAGAGTTTGAGGTTTACACCAAAAATAGAAATGCTGTTTGTGTTTTCCAATGAAGAATATGTCCCATGATATGTCTATTTGATCGATGATAATTTCAGAATCAATAAACACATTCTAAAATCCACCTTTCCGACTGGCTGCACCATGTTTTTAGAATTTGACAATGTACATTCGTTACAGTAACTGATAAAAATCATGATTACCTATTCGATTAATTTAAATTACTCTCGATTTCAATGTATCCCTTTTTTGTCCTCACAGGAATTCTAAAATAGATCTTGTAAAACGTATCTATATAATTTGTCAAATTGATTGTTTTTATTCAAATTGACATTTCCTATAGTTATTACAGTTATTTCTTAGTTATTTATTTCAAAACATGCCACGAAATGTTTTATAATACGAAAACACCCATGCTAAGAATAATTTTAATATATATATATACTCATGGATATTTTGATGGTCCCATTACGATGTAGCAGAAAAAAAATGCGCCCATTGAGGATATCAATAAACGAGCAACTCTACTTTTTCAAATTTATTTTATATTCTCATACATATCCCATACATTAAATGCGTTTTGAATATATGTAACTCTTCAATATTTTAAGCTAAAAGATATCAGAATTTATTGACTAGAAGCTATTCAATTAGACTAATCCAAGTGAAACTGCACATAAATATTAGTTGGTATAATTTATCTCAACACAAATATAAAGTGACATTTTTCACAAAATATAACCAACACAATTTCATATTTTCACTCAATCGAGATGTGCGTTCAACTTCAAACTCAATTGTTAGAAAAGAAAAATATTTCTACTGAACATTTTTGAGTGAACAAATTCAAAATAATGTTGGTCATAGTCTCAACTGATCTAACATGAGTCAATTTTCAATTTGTCTTTCCAGATGGAGCACATTGGCGAAATTAAATTCGAAATCCTCACGAAGGCATAACTTTTATAGCACCAATCTTACATATATAGTTAACAATAATATTTTCATGTACTTTTAGTACGAAGCTCAATTTCAGATTATCCATCTCGATGTGTTTTTGAGTCCAGATTATAATTGTCCTAGATATACGGCAACTTGGCTGATTGTAGTTGCTGTTCCAGAATTACTGGCATATTTTGAAAATTTGTTTTTTATAAATTGAACTCAAAAAATAGGCTCAGTTATTTATTGAGTTGATGTAAGTCTCTAAAAATTGATCACACAAAAATATGTCCGTGTCCTGTAGGCCCAATTGGAAAAAATTTGAGTCTTTTCTAATATTCAAGAAATTGATACAATAAATACGTATAAGTATGTGGATTTCATGCAATTAAAATATCTCATAAAGAAACAATATATTTGGCATATCATAAAAAGCGTGTCTTTACAAAATTGCAAATGAAAAGTACAACTATAAAAAAAAACGGCCTAAGTACTTTTCGCATCACCTTTTCCCTAGAGATTTGTATACCTAACAAAACTATTTTATATCACATATGATATAACTGGGTATTTTCAACACATATAAAGCCTCGAAAAATAATTAGTAAGCAAGCATATAACTCAAGTTACCAGAAATGAAATATCATCTTCATTTTAATTTTTTTGACGGTTACAAGATTGTCTACTTCAAAGTCATATAGTTAATGCTATGCTTGGTAATCATTTTTTTATAAATTTAGCCGAGATGTTAACAGCTATTCAAAATTTTCTATTCTATCATGTTCACATATAATTGGACGATGCTTACGTCTCAGTTGAAATTTCAATAAACTTTAAAATAATCAACATTATTCTTCTTTCCAGAAGAATAATTTTGAATAAATATTTTAGGAATCATTAACATTCATAGGTTTTCAAGAAATATTTCTAGTTCGATTGAAATTCTCATTTAGGTTTTGCTATAGTTGGTAAGAAGACTGATCTAGAGGTAATGTTCGAGGAAGATATAGATTGAACCTGTTGGTTTCTCGATTCTTATTCAAAATGGACGATTGAGTATGAGGGAGAGAACCAATCCAGGTGATCAAACTGGTGGAACTGATTCTATAATTTTTCGTTTATTGCTAAGAAAATAAAATAAATATCGACAGTAATCGTTTAGAATTCTAGCCTATATGCACTACATGATGTTTCATGGTCCTGTAAGTTGATAGTGCAACGTGATGCAGAGGGAGATAAGTCTATTTTGTATTTTGTTAACATTTCTTCATTTTCAGCTACCCAAAATCCCAAAATGTCAGTATCATAGGTGGGAATGATGGTAACCTCTGAAAAATAAATTAAAATATGTTTGAATATAATAAAAATATAATATAGTTGTTTTCAGGAATTATTTTGTTGTTTTGTGTTCTTTTTAGTTAATATCCAACTATTATTCAATATGAATGATCTGTGTGTCCTTGAGAAAACAGAAGTTATTGGATATATACGTTTGAACAAAGCATATATCATTTCGGAATATTTTACGTATGTGAAAGTATTTCATTCATAAATTAGACAAACCACGTTACAGGTACGTTGTATTATTGTATGTATAGCAATGGATAGTGTATCATATCAATCATAGACTCAACAAGGATATGGAAAACTGTTCTTGTGGATTGGTAGTAGCTATATTTTTTCAAGATGCATTTTTGGGAGCTAGAATCGAGTATTTTCCAGTCTATATTATCACCTAAAACTGAACTACAGATTCATTTATTTCGTTTTCGATATAACAACATTAAAAACAGGGAATACCATGAAATTTGAACAAAACAAATAGCATTCTGGAATATTTTACGTATGTGAAAGTATTTCAATCATAAATTAGACAAACCACGGTACAAGTACGTTGTATTATTGTGTGGATATTGTATCATATAAATCATAGACTCAACAAGGATATGGAAAATTGTTCTTGTGGATTGGTAGAAGCTATATATCAAGATGCATTTTTGGGAGCTAGCATCGAGTATTTTCCAGTCTATATTATCACCTTAAACTGAACTGCAGATTCATTTATTTCGTTTTCGCTATGACAACAACAAAAAACAATGAATACTATGAAATTTCAGAAAGTTGTTATATAAATCGCAAACCTACTGCTTTCATTATATTTTTCTTGACATTGAGGCCGTATCTCTGTCCAAAGGTGTTCCGCAAGGCTCAATACTCAGACCCTTACTTTTCTGCTTGTATATCTGCGACTTTCACCAATACGTTCAGGAATGCAGAATACATCACACCCAGCTTTACTTCCCCTTCCAATTTCAGAATTTTGACACTGCTCAGCTACTCATAAATCGAGACCTTCAGGCAATATTCGACATTTCCTCAGCCCATAAATTGAAACTCAATTCAAAGAAGTCGGCAGTTATGATTTTTGGACCCAAAAGAATCAGAGGTGAAACCCAGAACCTACTACAAATTCGCATCAATAATGATGTCATTACAACTGTTTCCGAAATAAAAAATCTAGGTTTGTGGTTTGACCAAGAGCTCCGCTTCACAGGACATGTCAGTCACATAACCCAAACTTCCTTCAATGTTCTCAGACAATTATATCCAAATCAAGATCTTCTATCAACTAAACTCAAACTCAAACTATGTGAGTCGCTAATAATCCCAAAAGTCTCATAGTGCGATAGTGTTTATGGACCGGCTCTGAGGAAATCTGAATCCTTGCGTTTCCAACGTATTCGAAACAGCTGTTTGCGTTTTTCGTGTTAGAAAATACGACAATATATCCCCTGTACTAAAGGAATCAGGCTGGCTGAAACTGGAGGAGCTTAGAGCCTTGCACCTCTTAACCACCACCCATAATTCATTAATAAATCGTAAACCGGAATTATCTTGCAAAAAAACCCAAAACTTTTTCAAATATAAATAGGTTTGCTACACGCAATAGGTCAATTTTGGTCATCCCCAAGCAGGAATCATCTATCTTTACTCGCAGTTTTTCTTATTTCGCACCAAAATACTACAATATGCTACTCAGTGAATTTAGGTCCTATACAATTAATAATTTCAAAAGAAGGCTGAAACTGCATTTCCATGATTAATAAATTCCTACTTTTTTCTCTTCTTATCCATACATTCTTATTATTTTTACTATTTGTAAAGGTTGAGTTTAAAAACAGCTTAGGCTGCCACTCCACCTATTCACCATGTTTTCCATTAAGGCGTGTACCTTTCATTTTACTTTTACCATTAGTTTTGTATCCTATGGTGAATAAAGACGATTTATTATTATTATTATTATATTAATTAATTAATTAGTTCACTTGGCGGTCAGTGAGCGCCTATATATATATATATATATATATATATATATATATATATATATATATATATATTGTTATATAATGATAATATAACAAATTATTTTGTTATTATTTCGCCCCACGTTTTGGGTGCCAATTGTTATATATTGATAAGTATTTTCGCCCTGTATAATATGTTTTGTGAATAATAATAATTGCTAGCTAACGTCACTGTTCTCTCGTCACGTTGCTGCCAATTGTTATCATTTTTCTTACCACGACTAAACTCAGTTGGTACGCCTCTCGTCTCAGATAGCCGGTTCAGGCAATAGAGCCACTATTCTGGTCTTGATGTCAATTTCTGTGTTTATAAATATGATTGCTGGTAATTGTGGAAAACAAACGACAAAGTATCAAGAAGCAATTATTTCCTTTATTCAGGAAAACTTAATTTTTCCTGGCCTATGGTAGATAACTTATTCTAAGGTGAATCTTAAAATATTCATGGATAATCATGAGAAACAGGTTATGGATTAATAGACACAACCTCACTTTTACCTTGGAAGTGAAAATGTCTTTAATAGTTCAAAATCAAGTGAAATAAAGTTCTTCTGATGGGATATGAGTTATTAGTGAAATTGTTCAGTTCGTGACGTGCACTAGGAAAGTTTATACCTATCGCTGGAACTGTCGCTGTTCAATATACACCCAGAATTTGGATTCTCTCTCAATCCAATGCTCTCAGGAACTCCAATACCAAAAGAAGGAACCATACAAATTCAGCACTCAGCTTTGGAATATTTGTATATGGTGTACAAATAAGGTAATGTTGATTTTCTGCTTATAATGTTGAAATTATTGAATTTTTCTTTCTCCCAAATAAAACGTGGCTTTCGTTTTCAAATTATTTTTGGTCTCTCTAGTGGCTTTGTTTTCCGTTACTTGGATACCATTTTTCCTCATTCCTTTTGATTTGATTTTTTTAATTCGCGCACTATGTTCTCACATTTTTACTGTTTGGGGTTATTTGTCAAAACTTATAAATGAATCTATTTTTCCTTTCTTACAGACTATTTACAATATTCAATCATAATTGTCTCTGACACTTTTCCGTTCTTATTTTCTCACAATTTCAAATCTTACATTTGACCATATTGTTCCCTGATTGGCTATTGTCATCAAGAAGTTTGTTGTTCTCCCATTGGCTATTTTTAGTTACATACAATTTCATATACTGTATGTTTCAAGCTTATAATTTTGTTTATCACATTTTATTCAGGATGATTTTGTAAATCTAGACCTTTCTTGTTGTCTTTTGAATAATTATGGGTTGTAATCATTATGACAGTGTATGAAATTGATTGTATTATAGTATTTGAATATTTTCATCTATTCATATTATACAGAGGCTTAATAAAGGAAATAGAATTTCAAAATATGTAAAAACAATCTCTTGAAACTAATAGCTATTAAGTAATTATTCTTTTTGTGGGTTTTTTCTTTTAAATATATAACTGGTTTTTCATAACTAAAATATATATATATATATTATATATATATATATATTATTATATATATATATATATATATATATATATATATATATATATATATTATATATATATATATATGCCGATATTATTATATATAAAGATTTCGGATTGACAGACATATGAAAACAAAACGGCAGATTTTCGGTTTCGCCAGAATAGCCACCGACTTCGATTTTTCAAATGGAACACCCTGTATGTGATTCTACGGCTCAAATTACTACGACAGTCTTGCCAAATTTTACAATTGAAAAAAAATATATATTCTTCAAGCCCAGGAGGCCTTGATTAGGTTAAAATCGATACTAATTTACAACATTAACTAGTAATAGTAATTTCATTCCTGCTGAAAAAACATATTTTTTCTCAGGTAAATCGTTGATATTATTTTGAATATCGTTCTCTGATAATTGTAGATATCTTTGGCCCTTCGAAGGCCCGTCGAAAATAATTGGTCCAATGATTCCTGTCCCTATGATTTCTACCCAGACGTTGAATCCAAATCTTACTTGAAAATTACCTTCTCTCAGCAACCTAGGATTATCTTGAGCCCAATACCTTGTATGTATTATTCCTATTGAACATTCCATTATTCGTAAACCTAGACTCATCTGTAAACAGTATTTTCGAACCAAAACCATTATTCAAATCATGATGACGCAAAAGCCAATTACAATAAGTTAGCCTCCGTTCTGGGTTATTTTCATATTGATGCTGATGCAAACTGTATTTATAGGAGCGATATTTATGTTTTTTCAATACTTTTCTGGCACTTTTCCTGCTGATCCCACATTCAATTTCCAATTCTCGCGCTGAGGCAGATGGCGAAAAATGAACATATGCTAAAACATTAGTTTCCGCTTCTTCACTGACGATGAATCTGAAGTGGTTTTGATCTGCTGGTTCTTTCCTTATCATCATTTCCAATTTCCTGAAATAGGTCTTCGATGGGTGCCGTCTTAATGGATAGCATTGACAGCGTTCTCCTGACATTCTCGGTATATGAATATCATATCGATTTGTTTGTTTCGAGAATAACGATTATTATTTTCCATTTCGAAAAAACTTTTTATAAACGAAACGAGATGACAAGTAAAATTGGTATTTCACTTTTGACATGACATTAATCATCTACTGTTTTCCATGATTCCACAACTACCTTTCTTTTCATCAAACCTAAACAGATAACTCATTGGAATTTGTAGGCATCGTTTGAAATATCGTACAAATTCAATAATTGATCGTTTTTAGTTTTGAACAAAAAGAAAGTGGTACATAATGTATATCCTTGGATTGGTAATTCAATTCTCTATCGAATGGCAAGATGGTCCCCGGTAAATACAATTTGAAAAAAACTATTTTTTCGTTGAAAATGCGTTCAGAAAATTTCAATTCCTGCTGTAGGATTTGTTATTGATCTCATCGATGAAATGACTATTTCTACGAGTTACTAATGTAAATAGTATAAATTTCAACCTGATCAAGGCCTCCTGAGCTAAAAAGGAAATTGAGAAACAATTTTTTTAATTGTAAAATGAAAATTTGGCAACATTGTCGTATGTAATTTGAGCCGTAGAATCCGAAAAACATCAATCATACATTTTAAAAATCAATGTTGGTGGCTATTCTGGCGAAGCCGGAAGTCGGCCATTTTATTTTCATATGTCTGTCAATCCGAAATTGGGTCTCATATCTATGTACAAAATTTCATTCAAATCGGTTGATAAGTGAAGGAGATATTGGTACAGCCCTAGTCCCATTGTCCCTATATATATATATATATATATATAATATATATATATATATATATATATATATATAAATATATATCGGCATCAAGCATACGTACATTATCTCCTAGATATAAAAAGTAGTTTTTTCTATTCGCTGGGATTACTATAAACAATTGAGAAATATCACTAATCCCACGATAAAGCTTGAAAAGAAAGTATATATGGTATTTCGGCACAAAAATCACAATAATCTTTGGAAAAAAAAATCTGGTTTGGATTTACACAAGAATTTAATTCCGGAACATCTCAGAAAATCCCTCTGAAATCTATTTTGTTGCAATTACAGCTTCAACAATTAAGTACATGATGATAAGCTTCGTTTGTTTTTCAAACAACAAATCAAACATTGACTCAAACTTTCAACTCCAGAGAAACAACAACAAAAAATTAATCAATTAATACATTCTATAAAACCGAATGCTGTTGTATCCGATAGTATTAGCATCAGAGTGATTTTTCATGGGCACCAATTCAATTGAATTCGATTCAAAATATGTATTTATTAGTCTTTGTCAATCTGTACATATAAACTTAATCCTACTAATTACAACAATGGTGGCTAGTCAGGTTGACGAGAGTCTTATCGATATCTGAGCCAAGCAACGTCGGGCGCGATTATTACTTGGATCTAGGTCCACCTGACAAGGAAGATGCGCGTTGAAATCCCCTAATAACTGTTGCATATTCGCAGCTGCAGGCGTCTTATCAATGAGCACGCGATAAGACGATAGATATACCGTCCTTCAGAGGTGACTTCAAGATGGCGGTCCCGAGTTCATAGATGTTGAACTCGTTGAAGAACCCTACCTGTTAAAAGTACTTGACGATATATACAAATCGGTTCATGGTAATGATCTATAACTCCAAAGCATTTGATAGAATCTGTCATCAGCTTCTTATTTATTCGTGATATTTTTTGGTTTTTAATTCCGTTATAGAAACTTTTGGATTACTTGTTTTTCAGCATTCTTGAAATCCTTGCTGGAGTACCTTGCGGTACCTCCATCGATTTTTCAACCTATATTATTTGTAATCTATACGTCCCCGTTTTATAAATACTTTCCATCATACTGAAATCCATAGTTATGCTAACGATACCCAAAAATATAAACAATTTCCTGAATGTTCTCTGCCATTGGCGTGTTAGTAAATCAATTAGAACTTGAATTCATCACTGGTCACCTCTAAACATTACTGTCTTTCGTTCTAAAACATGGGTTATACTATCTGGTCGAACTCCAATGAGGAAAAGATGTGAGAATGATAATACAGGTTTGACCCTCTACAGAACGTTGTAAAAACTTGGGTCTCATTATCGATCAATCTCTTAGATTTTCACTACATGTATCTCAAATTCTGAAGCGAGGATACTATAACTTAAAAGCAATTTACTCAAACAATCAAACTAAGTTGTATGTGATGCTCTAGTTTTCTCTCATGGTAATTAGCCAGATACCGTATATGGCTCTAACTCACTTAGGTCAGACAAAAAAAGGTTTTAGACCTTGCAAAACTTGTGTCGAAGACTCATTACAGTGACCCCAGGAGACCTCTAACTGTTTCTCATCATATGAGCAATCTGGAAAGGCTGAATATGGAGATTCGACGTATATTTCATGTTATGCATTCCATAAAATGATCACTTCACTTCAGGACTTGAATCTAAGATTTGAACCAAAATTTTCCACCCCATTCTGAAGCCTCATGCTTGATGTCAAATTCCCTAATAGATATGCTTCATTCAAAGTGAAAGTCTTCGGAAATATCTTTAAGGCTGCGATGAATCCAGTAATCTGGCCAGAGGGTGCATATATTAGCAGGTTTTTTTCCCGGAATCTACAGAGAAAGAACAAATCATGCTAAAAATCATGCTAATAATACACTTAATTTAGCTGACAAAATAATCGGAGTAAGTGTCTATCACATCAATGTTCGATGTTTGGCAAATAAACTTGATGATTTTTTTGTATAATAAATATTATTATGATATTCTATGTATATCCGAACATTGGTTATCTGGCTGTAAATATTCATGGGTACTACCTAGTGCGAATTTCTACAGAACTGAAAGATGCCATGGTGGAGAAGTTATATCGTAAGGAACTCTATTTTCTGTAAGCCTATTATTCTGAAACGCTATTGTTCTGAAATCGATATTGAACTATGTGGTATTGAACTTTCACAGCAGCTGACGATTGTTTGTTTGTATAGACCAAGCAATGGTAACTTCTAAATATTTTACGATATTTTTACACTATCTTAATGTTGAAAAATCCAAGGTGATACTAGCCGGTGACTTCAATTTGAATTTTGCTGTCGCTGAAACTCCAAACGTAACTACTTCTGAAAACTTATCGGAATCATTCAACCTACATGATATAATTTTTGATTATACACGTGTTACTCCTACTACTGCTACTCGAGTTGATAATATAGTGACTAACCTGGACAATTTGATCTTCAGGACTGGGGTCTCAGAGCCCTGTTTACCTGATCATCGGGGCAATATACCCTCATAAATAACATTATTTTCAAAACTGATGGGCCGCTATGGACCCGTCCAGTGCATAGACACGGTTTAACAAAGTTAAGATCACGCTTGGCGGAATTTGATTAGAGTTACTATAAAAATGATAATAATGTTACTCCAGACACAAAAATTCAACATTTTCAAGGTCTACTGAAAGTTCTAGTGGTTACTATTTTCCCTCTGGGGAAAAACGACAACGTTTCTGAAAGACAACCAGTCTCTTGGATGAATGATGAAATGAAACGAATGCGTGATACCCTCAATGCTATAAAAACTATACACGATGTTGATAAAGATAATTAATCTCTGAATGCATATAAGAAGCTGAGCTGTGATATAAAATGAATAAAAATATTAAAACAGAAGCTATAACAACTATATGAACCCAAATTCATGAGGACAGTTGTACTTAATAAATATGAAGGAAATAGAAGAAGAAATTGAACCAATAATGGTGGAGCAATTCAATGAATACTTCACTTCAATTGCTGAAAAGACCATAATTACACTGCCTAATTTACCTCATGAACCTACATTTCATTTGAAAGCAATCAAAACTCCGGTACATTCGGAATCCTGTAACTCCAGATGATGTCTATGACATTATTCTTGGCCTGAAGAATTCAAAAGTTTTTTATGCTTATGAACTTAACAGCAAATTTATCAAATCAGTAGCGGATATTCTTGCCAAACCTTTAGCTGCTTTAATCAATGACTCTTTCTCTGCAGGAATATTACCAGATGTTTCAAAGTACTCTGTTGTCTTACCAGTATTGAAGAAGGGAAGCACCGATGATATAAACAATTTCCGACCCAGGTAACACGGATCTCTCCGCGAGATCTCTGAGAGGTTATAATTAGGATCTTATGCAAACTCCTATTGCGAGGTCTCGGTGATCGCTATGTGCTGTAACTAAACGAAATTCTCACTGGTGTTCCCAGGAGAAATCTTGGAGTCCTCACATTCCATTTGCCAGGACTAATTGAATATGAAAGTCTTATTGCGAGTTCCTAAAGTTATCCCGAATGTTACCAGAACAAGAAATTCTCAATGCGAGTTCCTAAAGTTATCCTAACCGTAACCTGAATATAAAATTCTTATTGCGAGTTCCTAAAGATATCCCGAATGTAACAAGAACAAGAAATCATCACTGTGAGTTCCTGAAGTTATCCCGAACGTAACCTTATTAAGAAATTATTATTCCACATAAGCCTGATAGATACCTTAGCAATCGGCTAAAGAGGCACCAAATAAGCATTCAAAGCAAATCAGGCAATAATGAAGATAATTTAATTTAATAATGACAATCTAGCTAAAGGAGCTTTTCATCCTAATTCAACGGGTGAATATTTTCCATTCAAATTTCAAATTAGTACCCTACTTTCTCTCGATAGCGCTAAATTTTTTAAAGGAAAGTCATTTCAGACATATTATCCAGTGTGCCTTACATGGGGTTATGAAGCTTTTTCAGTTTTTAGATTTGTTTTTTGAATATCTCAGAAAAAACAGCAGATGGCTCACATTTCCATAATCAAATCAACCGTTATAGAGATATTCGAACAAACGTTTGGTAATTTTTTGGATTGATTAAGTAATGAAGAATTGAAATTTTCAAGAGGAAATCACTACCAATTCTTGATAAGTTATTGTGAAAAACTTAATTTCAAATTTTTAACCAACACCCAGTGGGATATCCATAGGCAAGCGAAATGTATATTTGAATTAATATCCCAATTATTATGCTTTACTATTTGCTTTCAGGTGTACCGAAGGCGACAGATAGATTTATGCCAAAATGTTGATTTTTTTCAGTTTTTTTTTGTCATTTTGTTTTGAGATACATTATTGATAGCTCTAGTTCATCTTGTAAGATGAGATGTTTAATAAACTTCATATTAGTTCATCACTTGTTTCAATATTCTACCTCTCTTGCAGTTATATTAATGCAAAGTGTTCGGATCTTAATACTTTTGCTGCAGCACGTGTATAGTTCAATCCCTTGTGGAATATATCATTTAATTATGTGCTCAAGGGGTCTACCAACTTAGATCATGAATAACGCAAAATGGCTGTTATCTTTCTTTGTACTGTCTATGGAAAATAATAATATGAGGAAGTAGAAAAATGTTACCAATTCGATACTGAAAAACATTATGTGGCCCTATATACTTATTATATTGAATCCATGAATTTTTTTCATTTTATTGATGTGAGATTCACCTAATTTGTTCAGACTAACATGAAGAACAGCAGTTATTATTTATATCCTGAATAGTGACAGTTGCTTAGTTGGTGGAACTTTCGTCTGAAGTATGGAATAAGGTTATCTACAAAACCATTAAGCACTAGAAATATAAATTGAATGCAACTATTCTAAATTTTTTTAGAAATAACAATACAATATGGATTTACTTAGTTTGAGTATTTCAATGGGAATTTCTCCCACGAGCTCTTAGAGATATGCTGCCTCAACTTCTCAGCGATTTATACAAATATCCCGGCGGCGGACATTTGACGGACAAAGAGAGCTCTCAAGAACCTCTCAGAGAAGTTACAAAAGGCGTCACAATTTCCTAAAAAGAGTTCGCGAAAGATATCTTCAGGACCACTTTGTGTTGCCTGGATACCTATATCTATTATACCAATCATTGGTACAAACATTGAAATAATAATTAAGAAATGACTTTACAACATTCTAGAAAGCAATACTCTCTTGTTCCAGGCCAATTTGGCTTTTGAAAAAATCGATCTACAACGCAAGCTCTTCTTAAAGTTATGTCGGATATTGTCGAGGGCTTGGAGGAAGGTTCACACTCACAACTTATGTTGTGTGATCTTTCTAAGGCGTTCGACTGTGTTATAAATGTAGTGAAGAGATTCTAATTTATTTTGAAAAAAGAAGCTAATGATGTATTTGTGATGTTTGTCGAGGATTTGTGAATTGTCGAACTCGATTTTGGAATAGTCAATAATTGATTTTGATTTGTACAAATTTGCGAAGGTGTCGAACTCTTGTTGTAGTGTTTCGACAGGAATTTCGGAGTCGTGTTCTGTATCGCTTTCGATTTCGTCAATATTTGTTTGTTGATTTATTTTAATGAGAGATAGCGCGTCGGCATTCTTGTTAATTTTGCCTGGCTTGTAAACTATCTCATAAACGTATTCCTCGAGTTTTAGTCTCCAACGTGCGAGCCTACTTCCTGGGTCTTTTATCGAAAAGAGCCAAGTGGGGAGTCTGTGGTCAGTGACTAATTCAAATTTTCGTCCAAAGAGATACGGGCGAAAATGTTTCACTGCCCAGACGATTGCAAGAAGCTCTCTCTCAATGGTAGAGTATTTTCATTCGGCATTGCAGAGCGTTCTGGATGCAATTGGTATTGGTAGGTCCTTACCAATTGGTCCCTGTGATAACACAGCACCAATGGCAAAAGCACTAGCATCTGTTGTGAGAAGAAAAGGTTCTCCAAAGTTGGGGTAAATGAAAACAGGGCTAGAAGTGAGTACGTTTTTGAGTTTGTCAAATGATCGTCCTTATTCTGTGTCGAAATTGAATGTGTGTGTTTTTTTGTAACAGTTTGGTTAGTGGTTCAGAAATGTTGGCAAAGTTGTGAATGAATCGTCGGTAGTAACCAGCTAGTCCTTGAAATTATGTGATTCCTTTTTGTGTTTTGGGTTCCGGAAAATTTTGGATGCATTCTACTTTAGAAGGGTTAGGTTTAACTCCATCTTGGGTGGTAATATTCCCAAGATAAGCTACTTCCTTTCTCAAGAATTCGCATTTATTTGGCTGAATCTTGAAGTTGGCCTTTCGAAGTCTTTTGAACACTTCTGAAGAATTATATTACCATGGAGTAAGAGCCTTGGCTCTCGACTTTTTTTAATCTTACCTAAGTAAAAGATCCCAAAGTGTCAGAATTAGAGGTGATCTCTCAAATCGTATTGTTTTTACTCACGGTGCTCCTCAAGGGTCAGTTCTGGGCCTCGTCCTTTTCTAAATATATATATATATATATATATATATATATATATGATCTATACCACTATACATACTTTTTCGCCCATGATACAATATTCATATCTCAAAGTGCTAATTCAGAGAAGTTATGTATGTTATCGAATGATATTATTTATTCATCCCAAACATGGTTCAATACACTCAAAATTAATATAGAAAAAAATCAGTCTGTTCTTGTTCCTTCTAATTCTAATGTCACTCAGGGTACCAGTGTAAAATTACTTGGCGTGCAATTAGACTATAGATTGAACTGGGCACCTCATATCGAGTTACTAGCGAAAAAGCTATCTAGTATCCCCTTTTTGATCCGACGTTTAAAGAATATTGTCAGCTTACATGGTCTTAAATCATGTTATTTTGGTTTATTCCATAGTCATTTTTCATATGGTATTTTCTATGGGGTGGCGACTTTTATGTTACAAAAAAGGGTGATTAGAGTACATTTTCGCGAACATTGTCGCCCTCTCTTTGTTAGTTTTCAAATCATGCCACTTCCTACTTTATTTATATATTCATATTTACTATAATAGTCTACTCGACAAGTTGAAAATGGTCTAAAATAGAGATACTGCTCTTAAAATTATGTGTGATAGCTCATTGGATCCGGAATAACGCCTAGAAAAATGTGCCAAAAGCTTGTATTAGTATTAGTATTTAGAAAATTGCAAAAGTTATAAACAATTGAAGATGAAAAAAAAATAGCATTTCGTTTTTTGCCAATGTTTCATAAACTATCGATATTTAAAAAAATTCAAAAAAAGGTTCTGAAAGAGGAGGAAATTTACAATAAAAAACTCTCAGCTCCCGGAACTCTATCTCCATTATTTATAATTTTTATTTAACGCTGAAAATGGGTCTCCGAGCGACATTTTTAGGTTGCGCGCGCGGCGTCAAAAGCGAGTACGACACATTAATTAATTTATTTAAGGTATTGAATATTTTTTTTCATTTGAAAAAACGGAACGGAACGGAACACTATAAATAATTCATTCCCGTTGTAAATTTTACTTAAAGTTATATTTTCAACAAGTTAAACGATTGTTAACTAACAAAATTTTCTCGAACTTCTGTCTTAATTGTAAATGAAAAAAATGTTTAAATAATTGTCGTAAACATTGTTCGCTTCGTAGAGCCTTTCTTATATATATACTTGGAAAGATCACGCCATAAAAGTTAAAAAAATATTCATTCTTTGTTTATAATAATTTTTCTACTTGAACAAAAACAAAAAAATCCAAGTAATGTTGAAAAAAAAAATTCTTTTCTTAATCTCATATTATCGTTTTTTTAAATTTTTTAAAAAAATTTTTCCCCCTTTTTAAATTTTTTAAACAAATTATTATTTAATATTTTTAATTTTTTTTTCATAACTTCATTATAATACAAATATTATGATTTTTGGAAAAAAAAAATCCCCAATAACAATTTTAATTGTTTATTATCTTTTTTTTTTATATTTCTATTGTTTAAAAAATTAGTTGAGAAATTATTTTTTCCTGAAAATCATAATTGACAGTCTTCTATGAAGTAACAAAAATATATTCTTTTTATAACAATTCCATTGTTTATTAACTTACCAATTTGTTATAAACAAATTTTCAACTTTGTTAGATTTTTTTTCTGAAACTTCTAAAATTCACAAAAACAACCATGTATAACAAATTATAAAAAAAAAAATTCCAATTTTTTATTGTACTTTGGGAATTGGAATTATGAAAAATTGGGAAAATTATTTTTCTATACTTTGTTATATATGGTTGTTTTTGTAAATTTTAGAAGTTTCAGAAAAAAAATCTAACGAATTAAAAATTTGTTTATAACAAATTGGTAAGTCAACAAACAATGGAATTGTTGATAATTTTTTTTTATTTTCATTACTCCATAGAGGACTGTCAATTATGATTTTCGGAGAAAAATGATTTCTTAAATGATTATTTAAACAATAGAAATATAAAAAAAACTATTATAAACAATTAAAAATTGTTATTAAGGAAAAATGTTGCTTTCAAAAATCATAATATTTGTAATATAATGGAGTTGTGAAAAAAAATTCAAAAATATTGAGATAATCAATTTGTTTATAAAAAATTTATCAACAAAAAAATTTTTTTTTAAATTGAAAAAAATAATTTTTTAACAACATTACTTGGATTCTTTAGTTTTTGTTCAGGTATAAAAATTATTATAAACAAAGTATGAATATTTTTTTAACTTTCATGGCTTGATCTTGTTAAGTATATACATAAGAAAGACTCTACGGAGCGAAACATTTTTTCGACGATTATTTAAACATTTTTTTTCATTTACGATTAAGACAGAAGTTCGAGAAAATTTTGTTAGTTAACAATCGTTTAACTTGTTGAAAAATTAACTTCAAGTAAAATTTCCAACGGGAATGAATTATTTATAGTGTTCCGAATACACCATCATTCCTTCAGATAAAAAAAAATTTAATACCTTAAATAATTTAATTAATGTGTCGTACTCGCTTTTGACGCCGCGCGCACAACCTAAAAATGTCGCTCGGAGACCCATTTTCAGCGTTAAATTAAAATTATAAATAATGGAGATAGAGTTCCGGGAGGTTTTTTATTGGGAATTTTTTATTGGAAATTTCCTCCTCTTTCAGAATCTTTTTTTGAAATTTCTCAAATATTAATAGTTTATGAAACATTGGCAAAAAACAAAATGCCATTTTTTTTCATCTTCAATTGTTTTTAACTTTTGCAATTTTCTATGTGCTAATACAAGCTTTTGGCACATTTTTCTCGGCGTTATTCCGGATCCAATGAGTTATCACACATAATTTTAAGAGCAGTATCTCTATTTTAGACCATTTTCGACTTGTCGAGTAGACTACAAATTCATACAAGTAAAAACAAATATATGCTTCAATCTGAAATCCATCATTACTCCACCCGCAATGGTAGCTCAATTATAACACCTATGTTCAGACTACAGATGTCACAAAAAAAACTCTTAATTAACAAGATACATTCAAGTGTGAGGTGTCTTAACTTTCATCAGTTTAAAAATGAATTGAAAGGTTTTTTACTGAAAAACTGTTTCTATACGATACAAATTTATCTCGATCTGAGCATGAAATAATTTGAACTTAAGTGATAGACACTTTTCTTGCTTTATTTTTTTATATTATATATTTAATATTGTGATTATATACATGTTTGTTTTGTATTGTACTATTTTTTGACGATCCACTAATTCAATGTTTATTAGTATGGAAATAAAATATATATCTATCTAATATTCCATAATACCTCCTTATATCGTGGACCCTTCTCTTAAAACCTTACTCAGCTGTATAATCGACTTCTATATTCAATGGAATCAATTTCACACCGAAATAGTTTTTCTCGCAGAAAATCCCTTCTCAATCTTTACTTGAGTGTTGCGTATGTTCCAGTTAGGATTGATATGTAGCTACAACATGGAGAAAATGATATTTGTTTTTCACTGGTTGAATAGAAGAGCAGGGTCAGATTGCGTAACTCATGTGTCAAGATCAGAACTTGAATTCTGCCTCTTGACATATATGTAGGATATTTCAATAAAAATTCAATCATTCTTTCTATGTATCACTACTCATTCCTGTCTATAAATTATATTATCATTTTTGTGATCTTGATTTGACATGGAAGTTTTCTTTCCTTTTTTTCCGATTGTGATATTTACCTAAGTCCTTATCTTCCCATGTTTGTTTGGCTTCCAGCAATGCATTATACACGTCCCTGCTTGGTTCTATTCCAGAAAATACGTAATACCTTGCCCTTACTCGCTTGAAGAAATCTACGTAAGTATAATAAGTGTTGCCGTGATGGGGAACGTAGGTGAGGTCAACATAAACTGGAGTGATTTTTTTGTTTTTGTTGTTTTGTTTCGAAGGTGATTCGGCTCTCTTCCTATCGTCATTGAGCTTGTTTTTAGCAGTAACGTTTGGTGGTAGTTTCTTCTCTTTCTTAGGAGTTCCCTTATTGTCGAGTGGTGGCGCGGGACTTGGCAATCCAAGAGGTTTTCCTGAAAATGAAGGGAGACTTAACTCATGGAAGCAGAAGCCACTCGAAAATGAAATATGAGTGAGAAATGATTGGAAATATCAACATGGAATAACTGAAATATTCGGAATGGGTATGTTCTGATATTGAATACAACTGAAACTTTGCGGAGTCGTCAAGAATATATTTTCTGCATAAATCAAATGCTTATTATTCCAATCATTACCACTTCAAAAAAGTAAGTTCTTTGTGAGTTCCATACGTACAACTACACTGCATATTGTGTATTTCAAATACATTTTTTTCCTGTATTAGAGCATGTTTTATATGGCTAGCGAAAAATGTTAGGTAACAAAAATTTTTGGATTTTTTAAAATCTATCACAATAAAGTATACAGGATCAGTCAAAAAGTCATGACGAAACAAAGTTGCTTTTTGTTCAATGGAAAACCCTGTATTTTATTCCATATTTCAATTCTTCTCAAAATTCTAAATAAAATTGATGTAGCGCAACATATCTTAAATTCAACCCTTTTCGAGATATTAAATTTTGAAAAATTCGACACAACAGAAGGCTTCAAATCATAACATTTGTCGATATTCCATTAGAAAAATTTGCAAACTGCAAAAATTCCATCCATATAAAATTCATTTGTTACAAGAATTGATTGAAGACGATTTTGATCGCAGAATCGAGTTCTGTGAAGTTATTATGGATAAATTAAACGAAAATATCAACTTTGTCAACCACATATTGTTTTCTGACGAATCTACAATTTGTTTAAACGGGCACGTAAACATCCACATTGGATGGAGGAAGTTCACACTTAACGACCACAAAAACTGAATGATTGGTGTGGCATTATTGGTGGACACGTCATAGGACCCTATTTTATAAACGGAAATTTGAACTCTGAACGATATTTATTACTTTTGCAAGGGCATATTATTCCAGAGCTCGGAGGATTATTCCCGAACAATAACAATCCCAATTTGCCGACAGAACAAATATGGTTTCAACAAGATGGGGCTCCTCCACATTTTGGACCTGTGGTACGGGCATATCTAGATGAAACTTTTCCTGATAAATGGATTGGACGCAGGGGGGCAATTGAATGGCCAGCTTGGTCTCCCGATATGACCCCACTTGACTTTTTTTTGTGGGTTACATGAAAAATATAGTCTACAAAAATAGGCCGCAAAATATCGAAGAGTTGCAAGAAAGGATAAGGCATGAAATTTCCACCATTCCTCCCAACATGATTTTAGATTCACTACAAAATTTTGTTCAGCGAATTCGTTACTTTCAGGAGGTAAATGGTAAACACTTTGAGTACCTTATTAAATAGAATTCCAAAAAGAATCGGTGTTGTTTAATAAAACTTGTTTTTTCTCTTTTTTTTTCGAGCATAACTATTGTTTTTATAAAATTTAGAATATCCAGGACATTTATTGATAAATACATTTTTTCGTTTCATGCATTTTTATCAACCCCGAACAATTATGTTTTTTTATTTTCTCTAAAAAAATAATAATTAAAATTTAATTATATCCATAATACTCCACCTTGTGTAATTTTCATAATAAATATCCATCATTTAGGACTTTTTCTTTAATAAATTTGAGAGTAGTGAAAATGTATTTTCAAAATTCGATATTTTGAAATCGGTTAAACTCAGGATATGATGTGCTATATCAATTTCATTCAGAATTTTGAGAACAATTGAAATATGGAATAATATACAGGGTGTTGAAGAAAAAGCAACTTTGTTTCATCATGACTTTTTGATTGATCCTGTATACTTAATTTTTGATTGTTGTGATATATTTTTAAAAACCCTGAAATTTTTGTGTCCTTACGCCAGCTATCTTACTTTGGGAGATACTCGACCGTTTCCATACATATCAGCGATCCTGTAGTAATGAAAGCGCAATTCCCTATCCCACAAAAATATGAAATTATCATTGTCGTATATGTTGTGATTTATTCTTACCAAATCACTCTGGTGTTCGAATGGATTCAGATGTGCTTGTAGTTGAAATATAGTGATAAAATATTATCTATGCATAGTTTTTCCTAGAAGACATTATGTTATATTCGATTAACCGCCCCTCTAAAACCCTCCAATTTAGTGAAACATTCAATCAACACCGTTATTTCTGCTTCTTATTCCTGAATTGTCAGTTTCAATATTATTCGGATTTTCAGAGGAAATGTTATTCAGTTTCATCCCATGAATAAAACAGAACTTGTGTCCGCATGTATTATATCGAAATGATGGTTATTCTTGATTCAGTTATACTTGTGTGATATGTAGGTATGTCTACCGAGTGCTATGTCATTATTCTTTCGACCTGCTCACATTGTAAAGAAATATTATGAATATCGCTTGGCAACGATGTAATTCTTTAGCCCTCTCGGCGATCGGCCATAGTTCAGAACTTGTTATGTTCAAACAGAAACATTTGTTGGGAATTTATTTTGGAAAAACTACATCGAAAAAAAAATTGAAAAAATCCACCCACATTTCTCATCATTCTGGAGATTGTGGTATTTTTTCAGAAATTAGTGATCTCGCCCATTACAGTTTTGCTGGCTGCATCTGTTTCTGATAAGTTTAAGTGTTTCGATATATTATTATTTTAAAGTCAATTATGAGTTCCAGTAGAATTGTAAAATAATTTGAATTCAAGTTATTTTTGACAGAAGGAACATGCATTCAAGGAACCTTTTGGCTTTCTACCTCTTCATTGCATTGAAGAAATAAAAACTATATCGAAAATTTGAAATATACACATGGATTCTTTTCAATACATTTTGATTCGATTATCATGTGTTTGTATAGGAACTTTCCAAACATTGAAAAAAAAATAACTCACTAGAAATATATTTCATTACAAATAGCCTTACTACAGTTTCATAGCCAAAGAAAAAATTCGACTAATCATCTAATGGATGACATTTTCCTTGATCGGGTTAGTAGACTCAAATGTTTCAACATATCAAAACAGAAAAATTTCATCTGCTTTGGCAGAAATATTTTTTATTCTATGTTTATGGATGGAATAATGCGTTGATCATGATTTAACTTTCTTAGAAACTTCAAATTTCTAGTGCTGATCGTTTCATAGCTTCCATGGAAAGCAATCTTCTATAAAGGTATGATAAGTGGATTTGAGGGAGACCTATAGGCTTTCCAATTTTTCATTCTAAATGGAAATCACAGTTGGTTCATTGAAAAATGTTTTCCCCAATTCCAGCATATTCCTCATAAAAATACGATTTTAGGGAAAGTTAAGTATTTTATAACACCTACAAAATCTATTCAAATGAACACTTAATTCTGTGAAATAGGTATGGAAAAAGTTTTATCTTCTGAAATGTGTGGAATAGTTTTCATATTGATCAAATACAGATACAATGTTTTTCTCTGAATACGCACTTATTTTCGGCTGAATCTATTGAAATGGATCACGGAAGGAATATGTTTTTTTCCTGCACCGTAAGAATAACCTAATGGAACTGAAAATGATCTGGTGCTTTTTTATTCAACAGTCGAATTTGATACTTGGTCATTTTAGAATGGTATTCAGTAAACCAAAACATCACGAACGCTCAAGCCACCAACATGAAATTATCATCGTTTTTCTTGGATAATGTGTGGGCATTATCCATTCTATATTTCGACTGATGGGGTTTTCGTTCTGATGATGATTGTGATTTATGATAATCTGATCCTCTTGCAATTAGGTTGGGACATGAAATTTTTTCATTGAATATTTGGAATCTACGCATACAACTTCATTATTATTTTATTCCCACGTTTATAAAACAAATTTTGAGAATGCTACATACAGCGTTTCGAAAACTTGGAGAGGGAGCGTGACGTCACAATACTGTTCTGCAGTAGGCAGCGAGCACGTGTTGCTGCTAATATTGTGAAGTGTTAATTGTTGGCGGCGTTATCAGTATGCATACTGTAATTTTCAAAATGCCCACTCTATAAACGAGTTATCGTTGGTGTTATGTGCCTGGTTGTAAGAATTCAACAAGAAAAACTTAAATTATTTTTTTGCGTGCCCTTCGTAGAAAATAGGAAAAAAGTGGTTTTGTCTTGCTCGTCTCAAGTACATACCAACAAAAATGCAATTGTTTTGCTGCGAGGATCATATCACTTTGAAGGATGATATGGAAAACTACATACAGTATTCATTAACCGGTACTGTAAGAAAATTGAAAAAATATGTTCTGACCCACATTTTCAATGAGCATTTATATGGAATCCCCAGTCCGAATTCCACACCTCGAACAGTGGGCCATGATTACGATATCGGATTACCATTTATAATGAGTCTCTTAGATGTATGGTAGTAGTATACAATGAGCAGCTTGATGCAAATTTCAGGCTGTTACTCGACCATATTGCAACTCATGCCACAATAAAGAGTCGTTTTGAGACCTACTCCAAAGTTCTGCTATTTCACACAATTTTTTTGTCAAAATAGTGCTTGCGAAAATAATAAATTTATCAGCGGAAGTTTGATTAAATTTTTTGAATTCTATCACGATTTGATGAATAGACAAACTCATGATTTCACGCTCTCTTATATTATAATAATATCGAGTAAACTACATGACAATTTGTTTTTCCAGGGCAGTCACTGAAAATTCGAGTGAAAAGTATTTTTTCGCATTGTTTGTGTATGGCGCAGAAACAACAGCAGACTCATGGAATTCACATAGGACTTTTATAAATTTTTTAGTTGTTCCAACTGTAGATAAAACGGATTTTTCCAATAGCACATTACTTCGGTAACAGCAGGTTCTTCGTTCTGGCGATATTACCACATTAAAAAATCTAGTGCATGTTTATAACCCCATGAGAACAAGAAAAGGGCTGCTGCTTGAAAAAATTTGCTACAAAAGTTACTGACAAGTTCTATGAATTTTCAGGTGGTTTCCGACAGCGTAAAACAGAGTAATGCAATAAATTTCTACTTGTAAGTTCCCAAAATTACGTGAATAAATAAATATGAATGTACTCAATTTTTTATGTATTGATGTATATTTGTATAGTTCTATCACAAACAAACAATGAAAAAAACTATTGAATATCCTGATTCTCATGATTTTAATAATATTATTCCCATTACTATCGATTCGTCTTATATTTTTACATTTCACAGCTGCACAATCCAAACAGGCAACGTTTTGCATGACATCTTCTTCATCGACTGTCATTTCCACACGATGCATGTGGCCGGTCCGAGTCCCAACTATCGTGACGTCACGCTACCGAAATGACACTCCGAGCGGATGGAGAATTTACTGATTTTTAAAGTCATTTTTAACGGAACATTGATGGCGGAAATAGTTTTTTTCAACGGTATTATTGTTTTAGTGATCAAGCTCTGTAATGAAAGTGATTTTATTCTGATTTTCCACATCATGTCCCAACCTAATTAGAAGAGTATGTGTACTCAAATATGTACTTGAAAAAGTTCAAAATCATTCACGATTCATTCAGGAGTAATAATAAATCAAAATGATTTTTGGAGAATTCCATGTACTTTTGCTGATGAACTTTTCATCTCTGAATCGATTCGTTATGTACAAAAAAAAAATTAAACAGTATTTGAAGAGCCTTCAAATCTCGACATTATTGAATCAGATCTTATTGAAGCAATTCAGTTAACTTTTTGAATGGGAATTACATATTTTCATATGGAAAGCTACACTTATGATACGAATATTTCTGATAATTTTGCTATAAATGATGATGAATGTAGATATTTACCCCAAGCAGCAATAGGATCCTCATTGTCCCTCGGTAAGTCCCCATAAAAGCTGGCAGACATCATATCCATCTCTTTGAATTGGTACCGGTTGGAGTCTTCTTCACTGTCACTGTGAGTATCAGTCACTGACTCTTTTCGTTTAGAGCCCATTTCGTGGAAGCGTTGTGAAAATTTGGCTTGAGTAATTTCATATAAATGTGTGGAAGGTGCGGGTAATCCTAGAGGTTTTCCCCAAGATTCCAGTGGGTCTTTTTCATCTCGGCTTGTCGAAGAAGCGTTACTTGATTCTTGTTTTGGGTTATCAACACTTTCAGTTAATTGTTCATCAGTCTTATCTATCGAAGGTGTGGAATACTTCGCCTTCGTTATTTCGAACAAATAACTTGGCTCTACGTATTGCTCAGTATCAGTTTCCGCAGGCAGTGATCCATAAAATGACATACTCATTGGATCAACTCTCTTGAATTCATCATCTAATTCGCAACGAGAAGAGTCTCTAGAATGAGCAACTTGTGAAACAATACTAAGTTGATCTTCCTCGTCGCTTTCTTTATCCTGATGAATCCTAGATACTTGATCTGATGATATGTCTGTATGAGTGGAACCTATTATTTCAGAATCTTCGCTCAAAGGTGTCGTACTTCTTAGATCGGTTTCTTTCATCGGAGCAGGTGAAACGGAAGAAAATTTAACTGTTTCATCTAATACACTTGGACTTACTGGAACTGTTGGGGGAGTCACAGTTCCGGGGATATGTTTTTCATGAAGTAAAATTTTCTCTTTCTCTGATTCCGAAGTAGTTGGAGATTTTTCAGTTGCCGAGGGACTGCGTAATGTGGTTATAATATTTTCGGTGGGTTGACTAGCTAACTTTTGTCCAGTCTCTCCTGGAATTATCAAATGCTGAAGGTCATCTGAAGCATGTACAATTTTTTTGTCACCCTTTTCCATTGTCTCTTCTTCGCCCTTCTCAAATTCGACAGATTCGACCTCGCTTGAAACAGATACAAAATCATCCTTGATATTAGAATTTTCTGCGTTATCCTCTGTGGTAACCGACACATTATCATCTTCACGTATTTCTACTGAACCTCTGAGGATCTTATCATCAGACATTTCTTGCTGTTTTTTCAATTCTTCTGTAACTTTATTAGCATCCAATTGATGATTTGCATCATTTGATGTCATACCATGCTCATCAGTAGAAGATATTTTATCTATAGATCCACATGTTTCGAAAATGATTGATCTGGACATGCCTTTCATTGTTTCGAATGTTTCTTCTAGATTCATAGCTTCTTTTTCTAGCAGTGTTCCGATCTGTTCCATGACGCTGTTTGATTCTTTTTCTGAATCCATTCGTTTCTCAGGATCGCGTTTCTCCAAATGACTCTTCTCAGTTGATTCTTCTTCTTTTTCTGTGGACTCGGTTTCTTTGGAAGATACCAATTTGGACATAGTACCTTGTGCTGCATTGATATCATCTGCAATCACTTTGGCTAATTCTAGATTTTTCACTTCTTTCGGTTCACTTTCTTCTATTTTTCTGTACGAGTCAGATCCATCATGTCGAAGTTCTTTTTCTACCGTGTCACGTGTTCCAGAAACCATCGATTGAGGAGTATCTTCTACTGTTCCCGAACTATATTTTGAAACTGACCCCCCTAAAGTTATATGCTCCCCAGTAGAAGATATTTTATCTATAGATCCACATCTTTCGAAAACGATTGATCTAGACATTCCTTTCATTGTTTCGAATGATTCTTCTAAGTTCATAGCTTCTTTTTCTAACAGTGTTCCGATCTTTTCCATGTCTACGTCTGATTCTTTTTCTGAATCCATTCGTTTCTCAGGATCGCGTTTTTCCAAATTTTTTTTTTTTTTCGCGGACTCGGTTTCCTTAGAAGATACCAAGTTGGATATAGTACCTTGTGCTGCATTGATATCAACTGCAGTTACTTTGGCTGCCTCTAGATTTTTCACTTCTTTCGTTTCCTTACTTTCTTCAATTTTTCTTTTGTAGGAAGTAGATCCTTTGTGTCGAGTTCTTTTTCTACCGTGTCACATATTCCAGAAACCATCGATAGGGGAGTACCTTCTACTGTTCCAGAACTATGTTTGGAAACTGACCCCCCTAAAGTTATATCTGAGAGTTCATCGACATCTTCATGTATTGAGTCTTCAACAACTCTTTTCTCAGCATCAGATTTTTCATCGCTAAACTGCGTCAATTTTTTACCTTGTGAAGATTCACAAATTTCGTGAATCGCCGGTTCTACCGCTTTGTCGTCATTTTTAAGAACTTCCGATTGGAGAATATTTTTCACTGTTACTTCAACTGGCTGCCCTGCTACATATTCCACATGTTTCTCCACAACTTCAGGTTTTGAGTCCTCGTCGACCTTTTTTTCGGTATTCTCGTCATGCAACTCCGTCAATGATGCTGTGAAAATGTCTTCATCTGATCTTTTCCTTTCTGCAGATTCAAAAGTGCCATGAATAATCGATGTTACGATGTCATCTTTCATATCTTTCGATTGGGGAATATCTTTCATTGTTTCAGAAATATCTTTCAGAACTTCATATGACTCTTCTGCTTTGATTTCTGCATGTTTATCCACATCTTCAGACCTTGGTTCTACGTCAACTTTTTTTTCGATATACGATTTCTCATCATGAATCAGATCTTCCACATGTAGAATATCTTCTGTCATTTTTTCTCCATGTTCCTTCACATCCTCGGGTTTTGATTTTTCGTCAACCTTTTTTCCTGATAACGACTCATCATGCACCTGCGTTGATGTTGTTTTGGAAATATCTTCAACTGATTTTTTTCTTTCTGCAGATTCATATGTTCCAGGAATGATCGATTGAGACATATCTTCAACTATTTCGATGTCATCTTTCCAATCTTCCTTTACTGATTCAGAACTATATCTAGGAACCTCAACTACGATTATATCTGCATGTTCCTTCACATCTTTAGGTTTTGGCTCTTCTTCAACTTTTCTTTCAGTATACGATTTCTCATCATGAACCTGATTCAATGTTGCTGCAGAATCCTCTATATCTATTACTTTTTTTTCTTCAGATTGAGAGCTTCCAAGGACTATCGAATGGGACATATCTTGTACTGCTTCAATTTTATCTTTCAAGACGTTCGATTGGGAAATATCTGGTACCGTTTCGGAACTATCTTTTTGAACTTCAGGTTTCGAGTCTTTGTCAATCTGTTTCTCAGTATGTGATTCCTCATCATTAAACTTGGTCAATGTTGTCGTGGAAATATCTAAATCTGATTTTGGCAAATGCTCCATGAATTATCGATTGGGACATTGCACTATCACTCAGAACTTCAACTGACTCCAACTCTTCAGGTTTTTCCTCATCATGAACTTCAGTCATTTTTACAGAGCCATCCACAACCACTTCTTTTTTTTCTGTAGATTCACTGGCCCCAAGAACTATCGATTGGAAAATATCTTGTGTTACTTCATTGTCATTCTCCGGGACTTCTTTTGCTTGCTGTTCCAAGATTGATCCATCTTTTTCCTCCATGTCTACCGATTTTACATGTTCAATCGACTTTTTCTCACCTTCAAGTTCTTCATGTTGAACATCCGATTCCTTTTTATCTATAGCATGGTATTTGATCGGCTCTTCCATAGCTACAAGAACCTGTTCTTTCACTTCTTTCGATTTCAAATCATAATCAGTACCTTCCTCCTTAACAGATACCTCATGGTGATCACCATCTGATTTTTCTTTTTCTACCGATCCACATTTCTCAAAAACTTTCGATTCACAGATATCTGGAGCTCCTTCTGAAGTATTTTCTATATTCATGGTTGTCTGATTCAGAATTATATCACTTTTTTCCCCAATTTTTTTGAAATCTAGATCTTCAACAATTTTTTCTCGTACCCCTGTTTCTTTTGTATCAGTGGATACATCAGTTTTGGGAGTTGCCTCATCTCGTTCTCTTACCTCTTGTGGCTTTTCTCCCACATTATTTTCCTTTTCTCTATCAGATTTTTCACGGTGAACCTCTGTCGATATATCCATAAGTCTTTCAACATCAGATTTTCCCTTTTCTGTGGATGATTCTGGAACTACTGATTGGATCATATCTCTCACATCACCGAATGAGTCTTTTGAAACTTCAGCTGACTGTTTCACTGTTGCAGTCTCTTGTCCTTCTATTCCATGTGGTTCCAAGTAAACATCTATTTTCATTTCGGTAGAATGTTCTTCGTGGTGAATTTCCTTATCATTCAATTGAGATACATCTTGTTCTGCTCTAACTGATTTTACGACCATAGACTCATCTTGTTTAAGCATTTCTTTCGGTTTTTTGTTTTCATCGATTTTCTCCTTGCTATCACATGTTTCTTGGTGCACTTCCTTTTCCGTTAATCTCTCGATATATTCTGTGGATCCACTTGATTCGACAATAATTGATTTTGGGTCATCTTCATTGACAATCTGTTCCGAATCTTTTTGTTCCTGATGGACTTCCTTTGGCATCTGCTTGGGTTTTTCCATATCTGTCTTCTCTATGATATCTGATTTTACATTTACCGATTCACCCACATATTTTGGTTGTTCTTCCAGTTTTTCATCCCCATCATATTTTTCTGTAGACTCTGTAGGAGTAGTTTTTTGTTTTTCCGTTGATTTAGAACTTCCAGAAAAATCTTCAATTTTTTTTCCAATTTCTTCCGACGATTTATCTGTACCTTGAGTTGATTCTATCAAATTTTTCTGTATGTTAATGTCAACATCGTCTTTTACATCGGAAACATTTGATTTGTCTCCACCAATATTTTTTTCTGGATCAACGAATTCCTTCGGATCTTTCACTTCATTCTTTTTCGATGTTTGCGAAGAATCTTCTAAAATGCCCCCTGTACCCTTTGCAGTTTCGAAAACGACAGATTCAGACATGTCTTTTATAGATTCATATGTCTTCTCCAGATTTCGGGATGATTTTTCGAAAATTATTTCAACATTTTCCGTAGGATCTCCTGTTTCAACAGTACCCACTTTTCTTTCGTCATCCGATTTTATATCACTGGAAAGCTCACCAATGGATTTTTTTTCTTCTTCTGAAACGGATGATTGCATTACATCTTCTACAGTTTCTTGTTTCAGAGGTGTGCCAGATGATTTTTCTGCTTCGTGAGCAATTAATTTCTCCTGCTGAATTTCGGTACTAGATTTTCTCGCTTCAATGATCACAGATTTGGATGAATCTCTCATTTCAACTTCTTCAAGTTTCTCATATCCATCACGATACGTTTCTTCTGATAATTTTGTAGGCTGATCTGATGAGATTGTCCTATCAGAGTCAACAGCTTTAGCTATTGGCTCGATAAGTTCGGTGAAAGATGAACTTATATTTTTTACAATATCACTTACATCTGAAACGAATCCCCCAATTCCACTCCTAATATCTCCAGTTTCCCTACGAATATCATGTGTCATTGATGTCTCGATTACTTTGGTTTCAGTCACATCAAGCTTTTCCAGGGCAGCCGTTTCATGAATTTTTTCAGCATCTTCCATTTCTTCATTTTCACTCTTCTTAGTTTGCTCTTCGAATCCTTCATCTGGTTCTGGTGTTATTTTCCCTGACATAACCTGTGATTGGGAAGAATCCATTTCAGGCTTCAAATGGGATTGTGATTTTATGCTATCGTCAACAATATTTGAATCGGACGTTATTTCTTTTGGCAGTGCAGAGACAGAATACGTTGTTTTTTCGGATATTTGTTTCACGTCATCTGATACATCTTCTGTTTCTTTATATTCATCGGAAGACAAATCATTGCCCCTTTTTCTGAGTATGTCCGTGTCATCTAGAGTATCTCCTACATTTTGGAGAATATATCCAGCTATTGCATCTACTGCTCCAAACTTGATATCTCCTTCCGAGAGTTTCGGTGTGTCTTTTGATACAACTGGAGAGTTCTCTCCCTCTTCACTTACTAGTTTGTCTTCGCCCCTTCCTGATTCCACGGTCGATTCTTCAGTGACCAGCTTGTACCTTTCAGATACTTGTTCCGGAGTTTCACCTGTACTTCCTCTTTTATCATTTGAAGGTACCCCAATTAGTGTTTCATCAGCTACTTTTTCCAATTCATCCACCACCACTAAATCGTCAATCATTGAAACATCTCGCTCCTTCAATTTTTCAGTTTTCTGACTCTTTTGTGAAGGGTGTTCTTCATCTTTCTCCTTCTCTAATGTGATTTCGGATATTCCAGATCTGACTTCATCTGGTCCATTGGTTAAGGAATCTGCACTATCAGTTGTTTTTTGTGGCACATTTTCAACCATCCTTACCTTCGACTCCAACGTACCATCCACATGTTGATCTAGAATTCCATGGATTTCTATAGTTTCAGATGATGATTCATGATCTATTGTTCCATCGATAGTCTTATAGTCAATATCACCGCCAATTTCTTCTGTTCTCTCGATGACTTCCACGGCCGTGGGTCTTTCCGTTTCATCTTTGAGTGTAACACCAATTTCTTCCGCTTTCACAAAGGAAGTTGGTATGTTTTTACATTTTTCTATTGATATATTTTCTTGGGACTCCTTCGATTTGACCCCGTTTTCATCAAATCCACGTTTTTTCTCGACGCTATTTTCTTCTTTTTCCAGTATAATATTGAGAGATGGAACCATTTCTACTGCAGGAACTGGTTCATCTCCACATATTTCACCATTTGAATCATTTGATGTATCATGATGAATTTGAATTATTTCTCTTGAGGTATTCTGTGTGTCATCAGGAACACTTTCTGTTTCAATCTTTGTCTCCAGAATACCCTCAGAAAGTGAAAACTCTTTTACATGGTGTGGTTCAGGCGCATCATTTTCGCTCTTGGATTCATCTCGAATGTCGATATGATCTTTGGTCGTATGAATGTATTCTGATACCACATCGACGGTTTTCTCGATACCATCTAATATAGTTCCTACAATACCCCCAACAGCTCCAGTTAATGGTGTTCCACCTGCCATTGTATCCTTCTTCTCATCAACATGGGATGACTGGATCACTCGAGAGGTATCTTCGAGATCTCCTGGAATTACACTCACACGGCTAGTACTTTCCACACCTTCTTTAGCGTCATGAACGGTAACTTCTACATATTTTTCACTTGAAATATCATCTTTATTTGCTACTACTTTTGGTTCAATATGGCTGGGCGGCGATTTTGTAAAATCTTCGACTGCTTTATCACTATCTGCAGTTTGTTGAATTGTATGAATTACGGTTTCTTTTATCGATTCATGTGTAGAATCCGAAATTTCTTTGGAAAGTGTTTGAGCTATTTTTACTTCTTCCTCCGGAGTCGTACTACTAATTTGGGGAGCTTCCTCAATTTGGAGAGGTTTGTCCTCAACCATTTTAGATTCTTTCAAGTCAATTGCCTTCTTCAAATCTTCAGACAATGATTCTGTTTCCTTGAACTTTTCTAAATCAGACATATCTGGCGTGGACTTTCCAGAAGCAAGGCTTTTTATAGAATCATCTTTATCAGGAGATGACTTTCCTGATGACATATCTAGGGAAGATACCTCTTTACTTTTTTCTTCGAAAATAGTTTGCTCTTTGGGCTTCTCTTCTGTGGCAGCTGAGGTTTCCTCTTGCAATTCTCCTTCAATACCTTCGAAAGAAAAAACAATGATTGGATGAAATACGCATTACTTGACTTACCTGAATCCTTAGCAGACGGCAGTTCTTCAATATGTTCAACTGTATTCAATGTTTCAGAAAGTGTTCCAACAATGGATGATTTCTGGGACAATTTATGGGATGGATCCGGGGAACTCCTACCTGAACTTTCTGAGCTTCTGGAGAATATTATTGTACCTGGTGGACAAATTTCAGTTTCCTCTCCCCCATCTTCGCTTGATGCTGTAACTAGCATCCTATGTATAATTCCACTACCTTCTTCATCTATTTTTTCTTCTAGCCCGAATATACTTCCTTCTTGCTTTTCGTCAACCATTTGGTCAGAAACTGCCTCTTCCATAATTTCTTCGGCTTTTCCCGATTTGATATCTGATATTATTTTTGAAGTGGCAATCAATAATTCTTGCGATTCTTTCATCAAGCTGCTTCTCTTATCTTCAGTGTTTTCGTTAATTGAATCATGAACTCCTGCCATTTTTCTTTCTTCTTCCAGAAATGAGGCAGAAGCAATATGAGATTCTTCGGGAATTGTTGGGATATCTGTTTTAATTACTTTATATTCTATCAAAGGTGAGTCGACAGTGGTTATATGCGTTTCACGGAGTTCTGTTGTGAAGGGGATATTATGAGAAATTGATGTTGTGATGGGAATTTTTCCCTCAAATTCTTCCAACGGAGCATCAGATTTTAAGACTTCTGCAACACTCGCGACTATTTTGATGACATCATTTTCTCGTTCTTGAGGGGATTTTTTGCCAAGCTCGATTTTCTCAATAAATTCTTTCGAGGGTTTTCGTTGACTATGTTCTACCACCAATTCTTCAAGAATCTCATCTGTAGTTTCCTCTATGGATTTGTCAACCCCTTCTTCAGGTATTTCATGTTTTTCAAGTTCTGTTTGGGTTTGTTCTGGTTGCTGGAGTTTCTCATCTAGTTTCTCGAGTTGAACTTCACCCTCTTTCGCGGCTTCCAATGAATCTTCATCGGGGAGATCAAATTTAGATTCATCTTTATTCAACAAAGATGGTTCTAGTAATTTATCTGAAACATTTTCATTAGTCCCCAAATCATGTTTGGAAGAGCTATCATGCACTTTTTTCTCATCGGTTTCCTTTTCTGTGCATTCGCATGTTTCAGGCATTCCAGACTTTTCATCTTTCGATTCTTCCTGTACACTAGTAATTTCCTTCACTTTCACTTCTTTTTCGATTTCTGTATGCATCTCTTCCGCCCTCTCCACCAAAAGTGTTTTGCCATCCACCAATTCAAGTTCTTCTTTCCTGATTTCAGGTACTTCTTTGGACTTGATTCCTAGTTCACTAACTTCTGGAAAAGATCCTGAAAATTCCAATGGTTTTGGTACAATATCTTGTGTCTTTCCAACATTTTCATCAATGGTCGACTCGATTTCACCTTTCTCTTTTTCTTTGGAATGTTTTTCAGAATCTTTCAAAATATCTTTTTCCAGTATGGATTCGTTCTCTAAAACAGTGTTTGTCAAATTTCTGAGTTCTGCATGCATGAAAGATGATTTCTCAACGTTCTCCATTTCTTGTACTACTTCATCCCTATCTTTTTCTTGTTCAACTTCATTTTTTTGTTCTTTGCTGAACTCATACTTATCCTCTTCTTTCTGGTCGCTGGTATCTTTCTCCAAGATTTCATTCGATTTTGGAGTTTCTACTTTCAGTTCGTGGGTATATTCGTAATCTACTTCTTCATGGACAGGTAAATCTGCCACTTCATCTGGGGTTTTGACAATATCCCTGATATGTTGTTGTTTATCCAGCCTTATTCCGACTGATCCAGGCAGTTTGGAAATACTCTCATAAGTTCTCTGTGGCAACTGAATAAGAGGAATTTCTTTTTCTTTTGTTTCTTCCTTAACATATTTCTCCTCTATAACCTGTCCATTATCTTCTTTTATTTCATCCAGTGGAATGCGCTCATCCTCAGGTAATGTGGGAGCAGTGGTCGTATCTCCCGATTTTATGTTAGCTGAAACTTTCTCGTCAGGGTGAGATTCCATCACATCTTTAACATCGTCATCTATTTCCTTTTCATTCGTTTTTTTGTCCGTTGACACATCTAATTTTTCTTCAAGGCTCGCTATCTTGCTAGTTTCTAGGGTGTCGACTTTGGTTTTGCCAATGTCTTCAACTTGGTGTTCGATACCATTTAGTTCTTTATATGTATCTGGTAATTTATCTTCAGCTGCTTCATCCTTGCTTTGCTTTCTTCGTTTCTCCGATTCCTCACTGTCTCTGGCTAGTTTTTGTGTTTCATTTTCCTTCGCATCTTTATCGTTCAGAGATTCTTGTTCGATCTCCTCCTTTTCTATAATTAGATATTCCTCTTTGTCTAGTTTCTCATCGATCGAATCACCTTTTACTTTCCTTAGAGTATCATCTTGAACAGGTAGCAATTCCCCTTTACGGAACACTGCCTCAATTTCCTTGACAGCTTCTTGTTCCTCTTTCAAATCTGCTAGTTCTTGTGCTTTTAGTTGTTGGATTTCCTCAGCTGTGAGTTTGGAGAGGTCTTTCTTCAAAACAGTGTCCTGATCCGCTGAGGGTGTACTAACTGTACTAGAATCTGTTGTGCCCTCTTTATCCAGTTTTCCTTTTCTCGAAATGCTGTCTGGTTTTTGGACAAGTTTTTTGGCTGGACTAATTGGTACTTTTTTAGCAGCTGGTCTCCGAGATATCGGCATTCTTTCCACTTTCGGTTTGGATTCTGGAATTTTTTTACTTTTTTTATTGTTAGTCTTTCGCACTTTTAGCAGGTGTGCTGATAGGTGACGGTTTCGATGGTTTTCTGGTTTCACCGTTTTCAACAGTTTTTTTGGGCGTAGTAGGGGAAGCCTTTTTCTCTATTACTTTTTTTCTCTGCTGGGATTCACTTCTTGCTTTGATAGTCTTAGGTTTTGGTTTGGGTTTGTCACCATTTTCAATTATTTTTGGCTCTTCTGCCTTTTTAGTTTTGGTGCTACGATCACTTTCCGTTGAGTCAGACTTTTTTACAGTTTTTTCTCTTTCCTTGCTTTCTCCATTTACCGAAGCTATTAGATTGTTTTCTATGATTTTGTTATCTCTTTTATCCACAGATATTTTTTCTTTTGGTACAACTTTCTCCAAAATGGCGTCTTTGGCAGTCTTTTTAGTATGGGAAATGGGTATCAGTGATTTCACAGTACATACAGAATGTTTAATAAATTCCAAATTCTTGAGCCTATCCAATCCTTCGAAAATTTTATTCTGGGGACAACTTCCCGGAAATAATATCCTAGTTATCGTATCATTCGGATTAGCTGGCTGCCATACTAAGAGAGCGGATATTGAAATCAAATTTTGAATTGGAAAACTGAATTCTCGACTAGATTTGGTATTGGCAAATAATTTTTGGTCGCTTTGATTCCATTTCTGAAGGAATTCTCTGACTTCTCTCGAGTCTTTGGCCGGACTGAGTACGTACATATCTAATGTGCCATGACCTACTTTATGGTATAAGTTGATAGGCTCGGAGTCTCTATAGCAAACCTGGGGAGTCAAATTCAAATGGCGTAGATTTGTTATGATATCTTGACCTTCATCAAAAATATTAATCAACAAGGGATCTCTATCTTTATCTCCATCCGGACTGAGAAGAGCTTTCCGTTCCTGAAACAGGGATATGTTTTTTACATTATCAGAGATAGGTAATTTTTTAGAGATTTATTTACAATTGCTGTATCTATTCAATTTACTAACTGTCACAATAAATCATACAGGGTCATTTATCGAAATGCGCAACTAGGTGTGGAGTGATCTAGGGTGGTGAAAGGATTACTTGTGCAATTTTTTATACAGGGTGAGCTTAAATATTATCAGATATGAAAAACTTCTTGTGAAACCAAATATTTTGGGAGTGAATGTTAGGTTGTAGATGGAAGAAGGCAAGGGACAAACAAAAATATTTTATTAATTTCAAATCATGGATTTTACAGTAAACATTTCTCCACATAAACTTGAAGCTGAGAAAAATTCATCAAACATATATACTTTCCAGTTTCCGATGCCACACAACAAATACAATTCATTTTGAATAGTAATACTCAAAGATCAACTTGTGTAGTTAATGCTTTGTATTTCATTTGCGAGAAAGCGGATCGAACCAACGACTTCTGTAGAGCTCACAGTTTATGCTTCTTTTAACCGAAATAAAGATTCTTTTCGTCAAATAATTTTTTTTTCAAAAAAAGAATTGTATAATTAATTTCTAGTAACTTTTTGAGTACTTCACAAACAATATTTTTCAATGAGACTAGGCAAGGAAACTACAACGTTTCTTTTCTACGCCTCTAGATGTTTTACGATGAGACTGGGCAAGGAAATAGACTATTGATCTTTTTCCTACGCCTCAAGAAAAAATGGAGTGGAAATTTCTGGATTTTTTTCTGCAAATTAAATAGTAAAACTCCTCCAACCATCAGTTTGCTACTTCATGAATGATGACAGAGGTTTTTCATTTTATTAGTACGAAGTGTTTGAAAAAAACATTGTGAATTATTTTCCAAATATTTTTTATTTCATTAATTGTTTGCTGCAGGACAGCCGTCAAGCTGGTGATAGTTATTTTCACAAACGAATGCCGGTATTTATCTTTGACAGTAATACAGTGAGTGTTCCCTGATTTGATCAAAGCATGAACAAAAATTGAATTGGGTAATGGTGATCTATGAACAAGATGTTCTTAGAATTAGATGTAAAAAGTTGATTTTGTGGAAGTTGAAAGTGGAAAGTTTAAAGTGGAATATTGGCTGAAAGAAGAATGCCGAATTCATTATTAGCAGTAGTTTCTCAGGTATTCAATTTTTTTTCAATTTATATATATATATATATATTATAAAAATGCAGTTGGATTGTTTTGTTTACTGTTTCAAAATATAATGTGGGGGAAGGATGCATTGGCTAGAATGAGATAGGCTTGACTGGTTGGGTCTCTAGTACATTTTTCACAGATATACGGAAACACCTTCATGATAGCCTTCTCAATAAATGGTTTGGTGAACATTTACCCAAATTATGGTCTGCTTGATCGCCTGATCTAGCCAATATTGAATCCATTTCGATGGGGCCTGTATAGGAAATTGCCTACAAAACTCCTCCGATAATAATAATTCCTTGATGAGATGAAATAGAAACATTCCATGGAATTTTGACTTGCAATTATTTTGAAAATTATGTATGATAAATTATGCTTTCATGATGGATCACTGATGGAAAACTAATTGAGAATATCTTTCATGTACATTAAATTTGATTCATTTCAACTTGATTGATGGTAGAAATATTGGGTTCATGTAAAGTAAAATTAATATTTTTTTTTCTATCTGGTACATAAATATAATGTTTAATTTTGCTTTTTTGTAAATACGCAATCATAGTTTCATTGCATATATATATATATATATATATATATATATATATATTTATATACATATACAGCAGTTATCTTCATGCATTTTCAGGATTTCACACCATCTATTCATTAATTTCCAAGCAAAGGAAAATTACGGGCATTTATTTGACGTTGCAATGGTGGACATATTTTTTTCTTACCTGTATATTACAGAAGAAATGTCCTAATTGGGGATAAACCACATCTTGCTTCTTTCTCCTAAGTACAGAACTTATTCCGCCTACATTGCTATTATTCAGTCTTGTCAAGAGCACAGCATCTAATCTATCTAAATGTCTCACGAAATCCCAAAAACATGCTTTTCTTGAAAATCCACCATCTAGGAGCATATTGAAGCCATTTATTCCAAAAAGGGCTGCATCACCTGTAAATTTATGAGATATTGAATAATTTGCAATTGAAAGCTAAATTCTGATTCTGATCACTATCCTCCATCTTCCAAGGTAACCTATTGGGAGATGTTACGGAAATGAAAAAAAACTACAATGTAAATGAAGTTGATTTGTTTGAAAATATAAACAGGATGTTCATAAAATCAGATGTGGAATCATCTGCGACTGAAAGAAAAACTTCAGTCACTATCTTCCATCGTTCAAGATAACCTCTTGTGGGGTATTCATGTTAAGAAGGCAAAAATTCTCAATTGAATAGAAATATTTTTTTGTGAATTGAAAAATCCACGAAAAATATTTCTATTCAACGTAAATTAAGTTTTTTTGTAATACGTAATAAAAACTGATTTTTGAGTTGTTCAATTGTACCGATGGAATACTTCAGAAAATTATTCGATTATATTTGTATATACAGGGAGTCCCAAACTCTATGGCCTATTAGACATTTCTGGAAAACGGGACATAGGATTATTTTGAAAATTTGGTTTCTTAGGTAATTAGTTCTGTTCTATCGATCTAAAATATTTTCAGCGCTGCGACGTTGCCGCTTATATTGAAAAGTAGCAACAACTTTGATATTTTAAATAGGACACCCTATATATTATTGCATTTCTCGCTTTGCTATTACAAAATAATAAATATTTGATAAAAGGTAGAGATAGGTATACGACATGTTCCGTGAAAGTTATTTGTATTTATCAGTAGAATTCAAATACGGAATAAAATACTGGGTGTTCCCCATTTGAAATTAGAAAGTCGATATTAGTTACAAGCAGATGTGGCAACACTGCAACCGTGAAAATATTTTCAAGAGGTAGATCGCAATCACTTATCGTGGGATACAAGATTTCAAGTATTCATGTCCCAGATCTCCAAAAACGTCTAATAGGCCATCGAGTTTATAATACCCTGTTTATTAATCATTCTTTGTACAATCAGTTCGTCATCTCAACAGTCACACACTTCAATATACTACAGAACATTTTGCATGTTCTTGCTATAATTTGATCACATTGACCATGAAGAATAAACAATTTCCATTTTGATTCTTTTCTAATCAAATTCACGTTAATGAACGCAAACGTATTATTATTGATGACATTTCATAGCTACCTAATACAAAATATGGCAAAATAATCCAATTTTTATAGAAACTTGCTTTTATTTCGGAAACTTGACTATTTAGGTATAGGAACATGAAACATCATTTGAAAGAAACTTCAATTGTCTTTCAGGATTTTCGATAATATACAGGATGTTCCATTTGAAAAAATGCACTTTTCACCACTTTTGTATGTATCGGTAAAATCACAAATTTTGAACGACCCTGTATAATGGAGAAAAAATTTCCTCAGACACAACTAATACACAGGATATTGTCAAACTACAGTCAAAATTTCAGCTGTCTTCGAATCCAAATACCGCAGTAATAAACATTTGATTAAAGCTATGTTTCGCACAAAAAATAAGGAAATCAATGAATTTCTCGAAAACCACTGGAGATAGGTATAGGAAAATGTTATACAAAAATAATCGAAAAACAATAGCAAAGCGAGAAATGCAAAAATATATAGGGTGTCCTATTTAAAGGATCAAAGTTGTTGCTACTTTTCAATATAAGCGGCAACGTCACAGCGCTGAAAATCGATAAGAATGAAACTTATTACCTATGAAACCAAATTTTCACAATAATCCTACGTCCTGTTTTCCAGAAATGTCTAATAGGCCATCGAGTTTGGGACACCCTGTATGTATGAAGCTTGAAAAATATGGAATAATGTTCACAAATTGAAAAAATAAAATTTTAAATAAAAAAAGCTTATAACTGGGGCATTAAAATTCCACCCATCCTTATCTCGAAAAGTTACCGCTTTCAGTTGCGGCCCGCACAGCTCAGTGAGTGCCTTATCCTCTAAGTACCTCCTGCATTTGCAATCTCCAACCATCCTGAATAGATTTGAAGTTTTCGAGAAGACAATGATTTATGAATAAAGACATCATATATAGTGAAGAGCTCATCCCGGTGAAATTCATTTTAATAAAGCTTTGAATATATCGTGCCCGGTGCCTTCTTTTTGTTAACAAATGGCATAAACCTGATTGAAGTACCAGAAACTAAAAAAATAAAGAATCTTATCACGAAGGCGTAGAAGGCCCACCAACAAAATATTTTTCAGAAACATTTGGAATTGCCACTTTGAACTGACAATTGACACTTTGAACTGGCAATTGTCACTTTGAAGTGACAATTGTCACTTTGATGTGACAATTGTCATTTTGAACTGATAATTGTCACTTTCAAAAAGACTTGGAATTGCCACTTTGAACTGAAAATTGTCACTTTGAAGTGACAATTGTCACTTCAAAATGACAATTATCTCTTTAAATTGACAATTGTCAGTTCAAAGTGGCAATTCCCAATGTTTTTGATAATTATCTTCTTGTTGGCCCTTCTATGCCTTCGTACAATGGGAAGACGAAGAAATTAGTTTGTCATGATACGTTACTGCGTATACCAAATCATTTTTTCGTGAATATAAAAAAACATCAATGAGTCAGTTATTCATCGTGATAGATTGGATCAATTATCAAAATATATCAAAATAACAAAAAAATGTTACCTCATTCTTTTGACGGTACTTTTAACCAGTCACAAACCACCCATTTAGAAAACTCTGCAAGATAAGGAACTAAAGACCCCACAGACGATGAGATCGTTAGTACTACATATTGCATGATACAAATTTCATCGTGTGAGTCGTTGTATCAGTATCACTGAATCAGTATCACCGTCTCAATCACTGTCGTGAAACTGAAACGGCGATACCACGTGCGTGCGAATGATGTGTCACGATTCCGTCTCACCGTGTGTGGGCGTTGATACTTGATACAAATCTCATATACTTGAATTGCCACTTGTATTGCTACATGTTGCGTTATACTTTGTAGCGATACTAATATCATCGTGTGTGTGGTTGTATCAGTATAACGGAATCAGTATCGCTGCTTTGAATCATCGTCTCAATCGCTGTTGTGAAACGGCGATACCACGTACGTGCGACTGATATAAGTTTCAACGTGTGTGTGTATGTAACTTGTATCGCGATGCCAAATGGTAAACAAGCGGAGTATTGTGGCTTGGTGGGTGCATTATTTACGATGCGATGGCTACCGCAGACAGAAAATTTTGGAAAGAATTCCTAAATATTTATAAGTTGTTTCCATGTTTGTGGAACTGTTATCATAAGAATATGCAAATAAACAAAGCAAGATTTAGCTGTCAGCGTATTAGTGATAAAGTGCCAGGAAAAGTACCCCATTGCTGACAAAAAGTTTGTAATAAAGAAAATTCATAGTTTTCGGTGTGCATTTCGGAGGGAGCTACAGAAAATAATTGCCTCGATGAAAAGTGGAGCATCGTCGATTCTTATTTCCTGCAGCAAATTCAAACTGGTATGTTTGCGTCCCTCACGCAACCGACGCTTTGTCCATGTTCTCCGTTGATTTTTCGTCTTAAAAGTTTGTGACAGTACTACTGCAACTGCCACAACCACAGTTGTGAGTAGCGACATCGTCTAAACATTCAGTAATTCAATACCAATCACTTTTGCAATCAACTGATGATTTACGATTCCATCTCAGACGTTGATACTTGATGAAAATCTCATACATTTCATACACTTGTATCGGGACATGTAGCGATACCGATCTCATCGGCTGTGGGGGCCTGATGGTCCGGCGGCGGGTCGAGAATTTGAGAATCCCTATAAATATATAGGCGGGACTTGAAGAAAAAAAATTGCCCAAAAATGAAGCACCCTAATATATATATATATATATATATATATATATATATATATATATATATATATTATTAGGTGCTTTTAGCAACATTTTCTTCAGTCCCTAAATCTGTAATTTATAGAAAACAAATTTTTGAGCATATTGCGAACCCTTTATTCGAATTTTAACCCATTGCTAGAGAATTTTTTATTTTATCCATTAAAATAACATTAAAAAATGATTTTTTATCCGTTTTTCCTTCCGCTTACCAAAATTTTTTTGGGAATTTTGACTCATGGATTCTTGTTATAGGTATAATTTCCTACAAAAAAAGCCCATTGCGTCGAGTTTGTAACTCCAACGGGTTCGACGAAAAATAGTTTAGCAAATAAACGCGATTTACTGCTATTTTTATGAAAATTCAGCTTAAATGACATTTTTCGTCGAACCCGTTGGAGTTACAAACTCGACGCAATGTGCTTTTTTGTAGGAAATTATACCTATAACAATAATCCATGAGTCAAAATTTACAAAAAAAATTTGTACCTGGTGAGCGGAAGAATAAACGTATAAAAAATATTTTTTTTATGTCATTTTAATGGATAAAATTCAAAATTCTCCAGCAATGGGTTAAAATTCGAATTAAGGGTTCGCAATATGCTGAAAAATTTTGTTTTTCTATAAATTGCAAGATTTTCAGGCGGGAAGAAAAAAAATGTTGCCCAAAAATGAAGCACCCTAATATATATATATATATATATATATATATATATATATATATATATATATATATATATATATATATATATATATATATATATATATATATATACTAGGGAAATTATTCCAAGAAATACTTTCTATTTCCTTTCAGTCCCAGCGATTTCGGCTAGTAATTCTAATTAAATAGTTTGCGGGGAAAAATAACTGTAACGTAAATAAACTTAACTTGGTTTAACTAATTTATTTAACACTTAATCTACAACTTAATTTATATTACTACGCCACTGTATAGCTCGATGGTATGGGCTCGTTCAGACTGTTCACTCCCTCTTGAGGGCTGTCTATTTATCTCCGATACAGCATTCTCGATGTTTCGAATTCTTCCAGTTGGCGACGGCATGTTCCAATTGTTTCCAATATTAACCGTTGCATTACGCGGAAGAGGGACTGGATGGTTCTCGAATATCTCCGGGGATGATCTCATCGCTGTCGATGGCGACGCGGGAGGCGACAGGTCCGGCCTAGGTTCGTTACATTGCCCCCTTCTTAAAGACATTTCGTCCCGAAATTTCATCCTTGGAGTGTGACGATATCTGCATGACTCCCCATATCTGCACCGTGAAGTTCGATGGAAGTAACACTCCACGGTCTTCATGATCGGTCGTGGAAGAGGGTTACCGCAAACCAAAATCTTGACGCCGCTGGATCTGAATATCGCCTCCAGCATACTTCTTATGACTCTCCAGTCCAACCCATCAATACCACAGGATAATTTTGGAATTGCTAGATCCACCAGATTCTGGTCCACCATAGTATCTCTTAGTTTGGTGAGACTCTTCCAGACATCTTCATAAGACGGTTTATCTTGGGAATGCCTCTTGGTGACTAGGTAGTAGATGTTTCTCTGGCCTTTCTTCAACTGTAGCACCCCACCAACTTCTGGATTCTGCTCCCGCAGTGTTTGGAGTTGACCAAATTTCTTGGAGAACACTACGGCGATGCCCCTGGACATTCGAAGATCTTCTGCCACACAGTGCGCTAGTGCGTAGTCAGCAGGCACCTCAAAAAGGTCTCGTGACTCCTCTCTAGTAACCCCATGTAGAACTTTCTGCCCGTTTGAATACAAGGACATAAACTTCTCGAACGTCATATCATCCTCCGGTGGCTTGAGGGTGCGAACTTGGTCATGGTTTCCAGCGTAAGGGGCCAACCTGTTGAAATGGACGACCCTTGGTTTCCCTCGGGGTGGCTTATGGATTCGGTACACAAGGTCGTTTATCCTTTTCACGATCTTATACGGGCCTTCCCACGAGTTCCGCAACTTTGGTGATAGTCCACGACGACGTTTGGGGTTGTACAGCCAAACCAGGTCATCAACCTTAACTCTTTCACCAAGACGTCGGCGACGGTGATGGCTTCCTGGTTGGGCAGGGCATAGGCTTCCGCCCACTTACTGAAGTAGTCCATTGCCACAAGGATGTATTTATTCCCGTGGTCGGATACGGGAAACGGGCCGGCGATGTCAATGGCGATTCTCTCGAACGGGCTGCCTACGTTGTACTGACGCATCGGGGCCTTGGGTCGTATTCGAGGTCCATTGCTAGCAGCGCATACAACGCACTTCCTGCACCAGTCCTGGACGTCAGCTTGACAATTGGCCCAGTAAAACCGTTGCCTCACTTTCTGCAGGGTCTTCGTCACTCCCAGATGTCCTCCGGCGACTCCATCATGGATTTCCCGCAGCACTTCCTCTCTTCTGTTCCTGGGAACAATTATTTGGCGTCTGTCTTCCCCACCAATATCGGCCTCCAACACACGTTTCAGGATCCCATTGTCCAGAATAAGAGAGTTCCATTGTGCCCAATAGGACTTAACAGCCGGCGAGTAACCTGCGACTTCCTGCCATGATGGTCTTCGATTGCCCTTCTTCCAGCTGACGACTAAGCCAAGGTCGGGGTCTCTCTCTTGGTCTTTCTGGATCTTGCTGTCATTCCAGTTGTCATCCATTGCCGCGGTTCTACAAAGTGTTGCTTCTTTCTCTTCTGCTCGTCGGCAATGTGAGCAATCATCTGGACATGGTCTTCGCGACAAGGCATCTGCATTCTTATGGCTAGTTCCGGCTCGATGTTCGATCTCGAAATCGAATTCTTGGAGTCTCTCGATCCAACGTGCTACTTGACCCTCAGGATTTTTGAACTGTAAGAGCCATTTGAGAGCTGCATGGTCAGTTCTCAACAGGAATCTTCTTCCATACACGTACTTGTAGAAGTGTTCCACTCCCTTTACAACAGCTAACAGCTCTCGCCTGGTGACACAGTAATTGCGCTCTGGTTTGCTAAGCGTCTTGCTGAAATAACCAATGACCTTCTCCTGTCCCTCCTGGATCTGAGATAGGACAGCTCCAAGTCCCACGTTGCTGGCGTCCGTATCCAAAATGAATTTCCGTTTGGGTAGGGATAGCTCAGTATAGGTGCGTTGATCAAAGCTCCTTTCAGCTTCCTGAATGAATCTTGACATTCTTCGGACCACTGGAACTTTGTTTGGCCTTCCGTGAGCCTGGTCAGTGGTTTAGCGATGTTGGCGAATCCCAGCACATATCGGCGATAGTATGTGCATAAACCAAGGAAACTTCGAAGTTGGTGAATGTCTTTGGGATGGGCCAATCCTTAACAGCTTTGATCTTCTGGTCATCCACTGCTACTCCTTCCCCAGAGACAACGTGGCCGAGGTATCGTACTTCTTTTGGAACAGATGGCATTTCTTAGGGCTCAGCTTCAATCCGGAGTTCCTCAGTCGCAGGAATACTTCCTCCAAGTTTTCACGTGGTCCTCGAACGATCTGCCGACCACAATTATGTCGTCGAGATACACTAGACACGTGTTCCATGAGAGTCCCTTCAGCACTGTCTCCATCAATCTTTCGAATGTGGCGGGAGCATTACAGAGCCCGAATGGCATAACGGTGAACTGCCACAATCCTGAGCCGATGGTAAAGCAGTCTTTTCTCGATCTTCCTGAGCGAGTTCTACTTGCCAGTATCCACTCTTCAGATCAAGGGTCGAGAAAATCGTGGAACCAGCCAACGTGTCTAGGGTGTCATCTATTCTCGGGAGAGGGTAACTGTCCTTCTTCGTGACATTATTAAGTTGGCGATAGTCTACACAAAAGCGTGTCGATCCATCCTTTTTCTTCACCAGTACGACTGGAGAGGACCAGGGACTGTCAGACGGTTCGATAACTCCTTCTTTTCCCATCTCGCTGACTATTTTGTCAGCCTCTGCCTTCTTGGCAAGAGGAAGTCTTCTTGCTGATTGCCGGATCGGTCGGGCACCCCAGTATCAATCTTGTGCTGGACCACAGTAGTTCGACCCCTTTCCTTGTCCGGTATCGAAGATGTCTTGGTGCTTTTGACTAAATCTCTTAGTTTGGGCTGTTGAGCTGGTTTTATGTCTTTGGAAGAGATGGCAACTAGATTCTCTAGTTCTGTGGGCAAGTTGTTGGGTTGGCTAATCGTACCTCGTACGCCCCGGATCACGGATGAAACTGACGAGCAGTGCCCCAAAATTGTTCCTTTCTTCAAGGTCACTGGGAAATAATTGACATTCATGACCCTTACCGGCACAAATTTGTCAGCACGCAACAAGGTCTTCCCTAGTGCAATCCCTCGTCCAATTTTCTCATCATGAAGTTTGGGCTCGAATATCACCACGTCTCCACTGCTCGCACTCCCGTCCAGGCGAGCCTCCAGAATGGTTTCAGCCCTCTCAGGTACGCTTACATCTTCAGCCAACAGCACACGGATCAACTCTTCACTTCTCCCATGAAGTACCAGCTCTTCTCCGTTGACACGTAGGACGCCGTCTTTGAAATCCAATTCAAACCCTCTGGAATTCATGATGTCCATTCCGATGATTGCATCGTCTTCGATGTCCGCTACAAGTGCCTGATGTTTCACTTTAGTGTTGCCCAAAATTATTTCAATCGGTAGCTCGCCATATACAGTAGCTGTGCGTAGCTTCCAAGTTGTCGGTTCAATCCGTTCCGGTGTTCTGGCAAAGGAAGGCCCGAGAATTGTCCTAGTCGCACCTGTATCTAGCAGCATGGTGCAAGGCTCGTTATTGATGAGACCGTCTACGAAGACACCCTTGTTCTGTCGTTGAAGCATAGCGACATATGCGTTGTTAACCGGGGCTTGCCGGACACATGCCGACGATTGCCCCTTCTCATCGACCTTTCTTAGTTTTCCTGCATCGGAGTCGATGAATGTTGGACATTTGCTACGCACATGTCCAATTTTGCGACAATTCCGGCATCTTATATGTCTTTTCTCAGGCAACACTTCCTTCATCACTTTTCTTATGGCAGCTTCCAAGTTAGCAGGCTCCTGTGAGTCTTCCTCAATCGTTTGAACTTTACTTTGGCTTTTGCAGCATTGTTTTGCTGCCTCAAATTCCAAAGCTCGTGCCAGTGCGTCTACGAGATGTGTTGGACGAGCTAATATCAACGCTTGTCTGGTTTCTTGGTCACGGAGTCCATCCAAGAATGCCTGAACCGCTAATCGCTCCATTACATTTTCCGGTATGGCTGGATATGCGAGACGAACCAAGCGTGCAATGTCAGTTTCGAATTCTTGTAAGGATTCGCCCGATTTTTGGCAGCGATTTTTCAGCTGGGAGTGGTATACGTGTTCCAAATGGGCGTGGCCATATCGTAATTCTAGATGTTTAATCAGCTGATCATAGTCCTCCTGTTCTTGGGCGGTAAGAGTTTGTAGAATATTCGTCGCTTCTCCACGTAATGCAAGTGTTAGTGCTACAGCTCTTTCCCCTGCATTCCATCCATTTGCTTTGGCCGCTGCTTCAAACTGTCGGCGGTAATTTTCCCATGGAGTTTTTCCGTCAAATTGAGGCGGCTTCATGGAAAGCTTCCCTATTTCTGAAATGACCTTGACATCTTTTATACCCTCTTGAACTTTATCCACGTTCAAACTCAAGTCCAGCATTGCATTTTCGTTAACCATCTCTGTGGAGGACGCACTATTAATTTGTTTTTCCAGCTTACTGATCGTTTCCTTTATTTTGCCATTTCTGCCACTCAAGTCCAGCATTGCATTTTCGTTAACCATCTCTTTGGAGGACTCACTATTAATTGGAACTTCTCTTCCAGGCTTCTTGAATTTTCTAGAAGCTTCTCTTCCAGATTTCTAGAATTTTCTTCCAGGCTTCTTGAATTTTCTCGAAGCTTCTCTTCCAGATTTCTAGAAAGCTTCTCTTCCAGATTTCTAGAATTTTCTTCAAGCTTCTCTTCCAGATTTCTAGCATTTTCTTCCAGGCTTCTAGAATTTTCTTCCAAAGTCCTCGAATTTTGTTGCAGCTCTTCTTTCAAGGATTCTATTATCGGACTCAAATCACCTCCGGGAACTTCGAATAAAAATGTTTCGGGGTCCTCACCTTCTTGTATAAGTCCTTCTGCAAGTCTTTCCTGGAGTACTTGCTTTTTACCTGTTGTTTCCAGTTCCCTTTCCTCCAATTCCTGTTTCAATTCCGCTACCTTCAAATCCGCAAGGCGCACTTTTCTTGAACACATTTTGTCTTTGACGACGTATCAGTCTGTTTCACACGAAAAAGTTTATCAGTTTGTTAAAAATTCACTTCGCGAATTCTTTTCCACGGGCCACCAGTCTATTGTCTGTTTCACGCGAAGAGTGTATCAGTTTATATTCCCACGCACAATTGTCCACTTCGCGAAAACCGGGCCACTGTCTATTTTCTGTTTCACGCGAACAGTGTATCAGTTTATATTCCCACGCACAATTGTCCACTTCGCGAAAACCGGGCCACTGTCTATTTGGGCGTACAAAAAGGTCTATCAATTTATTTTTCTGACTATCCACTCCACGATCACTTGTTTATTTTCAAAATCTCACTTCCGACACCAATTGTAACGTAAATAAACTTAACTTGGTTTAACTAATTTATTTAACACTTAATCTACAACTTAATTTATATTACTACGCCACTGTATAGCTCGATGGTATGGGCTCGTTCAGACTGTACACTCCCTCTTGAGGGCTGTCTATTTATCTCCGATACAGCATTCTCGATGTTTCGAATTCTTCCAGTTGGCGACGGCATGTTCCAATTGTTTCCAATATTGACCGTTGCATTACGCGGAAGAGGGACTGGATGGTTCTCGAATATCTCCGGGGATGATCTCATCGCTGTCGATGGCGACGCGGGAGGCGACAGGTCCGGCCTAGGTTCGTTACATAACGTTCTGTTTCAGCGCTTAGGAAAGTAGCTCTAGTCTTGATGGTAGCTGGTCACTCTCTGGACCGCTCAAGGCTCTATCAAATATATTTCACATTTTTTGTTCATCTGATTCAGGAAATATTTTATTCGTGATTTTTGGTCATACTATTTTCAGAACCACAAAAGTTGCTAGCTATATGTAGTCCACGCGTTTGGATTCACAAGCAGCATGTACTATATTGAGGGTTCCACGATGGGACTTTACCCGGCCTCACAGTGAGTCCCTAAAGACCTATCCAGATTCCAACAGCAAAATAAAAACACGTGAATTTAATCTTTAACAGCTCCTAACACCTCCGACCGATATGTGTTCCGTGTCCACACCTTCACGAGGTTGGAATTAGCGTTTAAAGCCTCCAGCACGAGAATTAAAGCTCCCGACCACGAAGTCAGTTGCCACGTGCTAGGTCGACGTCAGAGGGGCCTCTAACAATTCGTTCTGATGGTTAAAGATCTGCCTGCCGAGCCAAAGCTGCCCTTACCCCAGTCTCAGGGAAGGTCTGATGTCCAATATACTTGAGAGTACAGAATTGGCTAGTCAAGGGGGAATGTCGGTACAACCTACATCGTTATGGAACTACCTTGATATCGGGCTAAAAAGCTCGGATTTTGCTCTATGAATTCTTTTATAAACACGTTGGTGTCTGTTCATGTAAATATATATATATATATATATATATATATATATATATATATATATATATATATATATATATATATATATATATATATTGAGTACGGTTTTAAATGAGGAATGTCTCAACAGCAGCTATTCGAAGATTAAAAGAATAAAGTTCAAACTTCAACGTAACGGAGAAGTGCCCTCGATCTTTTTTTTCTTTTGGGTCTTTTGCTAATTGTCAAGTTAAGGCTGGGCCCTTTTACTCTTCCATCTTGTTATGAAGAACTTAGAGAGTTTTAGTATACAAGTGTACAAAGTACATTTGTTTTTGATTTGGCTTGTGTGGGTTCATATAGGTGTAATTAGAGACTCTAAGCAATTGAATGCCTAGGTCTTTTGTACCGAGTCTCAGCTTTCGCTATAGTATTCTCATTTTGATCTTCAATTAAATCTTTAATCTTTTTCAGATTTAGGTCTGTTCTATTTGTATCGTTTCGGTCGTACCTCGGAGCATCGGTTAGCATCCGCAATAATTTGCTTTGAACCCGTTCAAGTATTATCATGTTGGAATGTGCGCAATGGCCCCAAACTACTGAGGCATACGTTATGAAGGTCTGAGTATACCTTTATATATTAAGAGCTTGTTTCTTAAATTCATTTTACTTTTTTTATTAATAAATGGATTCAGGTTTTTGGTGTTATTTGCGACTTTATTTTTGATTTTGTTGACATGGGGTTTCCATGTGAGTTTTCTATCGATTTCTACACCGATGTATTTGGCTCCATTTTGCCAGTCAATCTCTTGGTTATTTATATTGATTTTAGTGTTTGGGAGACCTGAAAAGTTTTGGCTATATATTTAGTTCTCTTCAAGGCTAAAATGAGAGAAGTATGCTAAGAAAGTTTCTCTTCAGAATAAACAATGAATTATCACAACATTAAAATTGAATCATGGATTATAATACATTAAACAAGAAAAACATATTTTATAACGCTAAAATGTCCAATATGGAAACACGAGTTATGGAAATATAAAATGGGAAATGAAGCAAACTTAATAAATACAGAAGTTATTGACCTCAATGAAAGTTGTTATAAAACATTGTCTGTCATGTAGACTTCGTCACTAAAGTCACTCTTTGAAGAAATGGAAAATGAAAACAAATTACACAAAATAAAACTCAAAAATAGTACATATTATATGTATTTGAACTGTCCACTTCGTGCTTTTTCTACTTATTTTGAGAATTCAGTGTTAATATTCAATCAAAATTCGATTGGTTTCTGTTTTTGTTCAAAATATTAATGTAGAATGGGCTAAGCCCGTGGATATCTATTCTATGGTTACCGTATCACCTAAGTCATGGTCCTCAGTAAAATGATGATGGGCCACTTTTTTCTTTTTTGTTTTTTGTGGTTGCAGTCATGAACGTTGATTAATGCGCTTTTGTCACGCCTATGACACTTTTATCACAGTTCATGTGATTCAATATATATACGACGATCGATTTCTAAGAGGTTCGAGTTTTATCCTTCATTTTGAAAATAGCGAATTAACTGTGTTCGTAGATTATAAAATGCTGATTTCAGAGATTCATTGTTTTTTCTCATGAGTTTTCTTTTTTTTCCGAAAGTCCCTTGATTTATGGAACTTTAAAAATATTTATGGTTGACATGACTCTGGTTTGAATTGTTTTTGGATTCATGTTGTTTTATGTGCGTGTAATTTCCATAAGAAAATCGCAAACTTAAGAGATGAATGGATTGTTATTTTCATGCGGTTGAGAAGAACAAAGATGAGATGATCAGGAAAAAGAACCGAAACCTATACTCTGAAGTCTGGTTCAGTGATTATCTCCTAGAGATATCCAGTGGTCTATGCTGCCGCAGTTGTGTTCCTAGTAGTATCACTAGAAGTAGGTGGTGTTATGATTACTTTTCAACAGATTACAGAATAAAAGATTCAATGATTTTATTTCATTTTAGATACAGAAGTATATGTGACACATCAATTTTACAATGCAAAGTTAAGACATGAAAGTTGCTATCGAAAAAAATTTTCTGATGTGAGAGAGCAATAAATTATTATTGAGCTGTAAAACCGAGTCATCTCGCCTATTCCATAGGAGGTTAAATCTAAAGTTGATGTCATTGGATAGCTTATGAAAAACTAAGATAGGAATGTGCAAATAGGTACAGGATGTCATGAATGAAACATATCTAAAATTTTCCGGAGAACCCAAAAATGCAATAATATACTGGGTGTCCTATTAAAAAAAACAAAAGTTCATATCATTACTTTTTAATGCGACGTTCAATTGTTTTTCTATTTACATTTCCTGGCGGTTCAGAAAAAAAGCAACAACTTTCCCAATTTAACCATTTTTCTAGCTCTTCGAATAAGGATGATATCTATTGGTCCAAATGTAACTAATAAAGTGAAGTTGGTTCAGAGATATTTTGTACCAGCTTAGTGAATGTTAATATATTTTTGATGAACAGCTCAAATTTGTTGACCACATAAACAAAATTAGTGTGAAATCCTCTAAAACACTGTGTCTTATTTTTCGTAATTGTTCAGGTTTTTCCATGGAAACATTAAAAAGGGTTTACTTAGCTCTAGTGGTATCTCAGTTACAATATGCACGTATCATTTGGTCTCCGTTTTATCATGTTCACTGTGTTACTCTAGAAAGAGTGCAATGTAATTTTTTAAGATTTTGTTCTTTCAAATTGGGACGTCAAGTACAAAACCATGACTATTCGATTCCATTGCAAGAATTGGATCTAAAACTATTGCAAACAAGAAAAATTCACAAAGATTTTTGTTATGCATTCAAGCTACTCAATGGACTGGTGGCTTGTCCTGAATTACTTGTATCTGTCAACTTTCGTGTTCCGAACAGAAACCTCAGGCACAGCTATTTATTCTTTATACCCCTACATCTTACAAATTATGGCAAACATACACCTTGAGAAAGAACCCTAAAGTTATTGGATGACAAAGACATCTGCGTTTTTGGAGTCTCTCATGATAAATTCAAGAAATCATTGAATAATATAAGTTGGTGATTGTTTAAATTTATGTTATATAGTAAATCCTGATTTTATACGCTAGTTATTTTATGCTTTGGCTTTCTGCAAGAGCAATAGGTTCCTCTTTTATTGAGAACATATTCCTTTTATATTCTTACATATATATTCTGTATATTATATTTATATCATTAGTACTTATTTGTGAAATTTTTCATTGTAATGGGGTTTATCCCGTATGAATAAATAGATAAAAAATAAAAAAAATTGCCCCTAACAATGACACAACGCTTGTATGCTCCATAATATCCTGTTCCAGGTATAGTTATTCTAATCCTAATTGGAAGGAGTGGAGTGTTCATATGCACTGCCCGGCATATGGGATATTTATATAATACCAGTGTTTTTACTTTCAAAGCGTTCCTGGTACAATCATAAAAAAGTTCGGTCGTGTGGAAGAGAATTCCTTCTCGAAACTTTTTATGTCAGTCCAATTGGGATTAGAAATACTATACAATGAAATCATAAATTTACAATCACCAACCTGATTATCTTTTCCTTACTTCACAAGAAAAAAAATAAAAATTGTAGATATAAGTCCGCCCTTTTGTTTCACAAATGGAGGGTATTTCTAAGAAAACGATTACAAGAGGCACAGGTAATTTACCTACCTGTGCCTCAGTGTTTCAAAAATTTTAAATGTTTAGTTACTTGAAAAAGTTTGTTTTTGAAAATGGCTAGTGTTTCTGAATTTTTTTGCTGAGAAACGGATTAGTAAAAGTGCGCTTTCTAAAAATGTGAAAATTATTATTACCATTTATTATTGTTCAACGCTGTTCGCCACCAAAACTCAAGATTCCGATTTACAAAAATAGTGTAAATGTGTTTGAATATGACTGGAGACGGACAGTCAACAATATACCGACTTGTGCTCGAGGATAAACGCGACCCCATCAGGTCACCAAAGAGAAGTACAGGAAGAAAAGAAACTGGAATAAATGAGGATGAAAAGACTGACATCAGAAGAATCATATACTCGTTTTACTTGAAAAAAGAAATACCTACCTCGAACAAAATAATGTCTGAAATGAAAAAGGATGATTCAATTCCACCTATGGGTGGGAAGAAAGTGTGGAAAACTTTGAAGGAAATGAATTTGCGTTATGAAACTTTCAGTAGAGAAAGACGAAATCATCTGGTGGCGACGACGATATTTGAGGGCAGTTAGACAGTTTCGAAGGGAAAACAGGAATATCTATTATATGGACAAAACTTGGTTAAATGAAGGATATACCGATGGTAAAAATGGCAGGATAAAAATATAAAATGCACGAGTCAAGCTTTCATGGAAGAATGGTCCACTGGAATAAAAGCACCCTCGGGAAAAGGTGAAAGTTAAATAATTACTCACATTGGTAGCAAACATGGATTTGTCGATGGTGGCTTACTAGCATTTGAATCAAAACGGATGAAGACATGAACGCTGATGTTTTTAAAGAATACTTCCAGCAAAAGCTGGATCTTGTTTTTGAAGAACACTTTCAGCAAATGCTGGATCTTATTTCTCCTGGGTCTGTCATAGTCATGGATAATGCCAGCTACCACTCAAGAATATCGGAAAAATACCAACGTCTCCTTTGAAGAAAAAAAATTATATTCATTGGCTTACTTTAAATGAGAAGCCATTTCACAAAGATATGCCGGAAAAGGAGCTACTGGAGATTGTAAAGTTGAATAAATCTCTTTGTACGGAATTTGTTGTCGACAAAGTCGCTTCAAAACTGTGAATTAAACCCCATAGAATTGGTGTGAGCGCAAGTAAAAGGGTTTGTAGCAAGGCATAATACTACTTTTTAAGAGACGTTGAAAACCTCTTGCAAGAGAGAATGAGGACAGTGGATTGCGAAAAATGGAATAAGTGCGTTGATTGGAATAAAAGAAAATATGTGGGAAACTGATAACATGCTGGAAAACACTGTAGAGCCCCTTATTATTTCTCTGGACCCCAACGACGATAGTCCATAGGACTACTCGGAATATAATGGCTAAAATTTACAAATTAAGTTGCTGGATTGTAAATAGTAGTTTTTTTCCTAAATATTGATATTTATTCCAATTTATCTATTTTTATATTATTATTACTTTTATATAAGTTTTTATTTACTTAATATTAAATAATTAAAATCTCATTATCTGCTTTCTATAATATTATTATATATATATATATTATATTATATATATATATATATATATATATATATATATATATATATATATATATATATATATATAACATATGATATATAATCATATATATATATATATATATATATATATATATATATATATATATAAATTTAGAAATAACGACTGAAAATTGGTATGAACAGTGGGGAATAACGGGGATCTTCAGTCAGCACAAGTGTTGAACTATGAAAAACTCTTTAATACGATGGACCGAGCTTTCGTTTCAATTTTGAAATTTCTTCAGGGTCCTAAAATATGTAAATGACATTATTGTGAAAAAAATACTTAAAATGAAGGAAGTACCTACAGTAATCTGAGTGGATGATAAACTTTAAAGAAAAAACGTAAAATATGTAAATATATATATTGTTATGATGCGTTTATTGCGGTTCGTTTTTATTTTATTTTATATTTGTTTATTCACTTTCCACAATCAGACATCATAACAAAATATGTACATATGTATTTTTGGTGTTTTGCTATTTTTTGTTTTACTTTGTTTAACTATTATTTTGCTATTCTCAAAGTCTTTAAGCTAATTCCCTTTTTGGAGATTTTTGATTAATATGTATTGATGAATAAAGTATTTAATATCTCCGGCTATGCTTTCTACCTTCTCTCCATCTATTATTTCACCTTATTTCCTTCACCTCAACTAACTCAATCGGTACGCCTATGGAATCTCAGAAATTGGTTCTACTGTGGAGCCCTCTCAATGTCTATTTCAGAAATTAGCAATTCATTGTTGATCAAACATTGGAAATAATGCCAATCCAATCCAATCCAATCCAATAATATTTATTTTCATCTTTCATATAGTACATTACATGACTTAACTAATAGAATAACTATTTACATATATACATATTATATACAAATTGAGCTTCCAGTAAATCAATGTTTATGTTATTGTGGCTTTTTTCAGTCTCCTACTTTCGTTTATACTGAAGTTTCAAATTTTAACTTTGTGGGTTTTGTAATTTGGGTATGTCTGTTTGTCGTAAATTTCCAGGAAAATCATATGCAAAAACCTGGTTAAGGGTTTGTTATTTGGTTTATGTAGTGTTTAAGAATAGTTGTGTTTTCAATTTGAGTATTTGGTTTGAGATTTATTTGAGGGTTATTTTGGGGTGGGTGCGTTTTGTGTTTGATTTGAGTTAGTTTGAGTTATTTTGTGTCAGTTTGCGTCTGCGTTTGGGTTTTGTTTGTGTTGTCTTCCAGTTTGTGTATGCATTTGAGTTGTTGTTCTGCGTTCTGTGTTTTGAGTTGCTTAGAGTTTATTATATTCGTTATGTTCAGCTTGCCGTTTTTGCTCACGACTGTTGCGCCTCGGGACAGTGTAGGGGAGATTGCGGCATATGCCGCCGTCCCCACACGTCCCTCGGCACCTCAGCCGCCCGCATAGCGGCAAGCTGTTGTAATATTTGAGTCTGGATTACTATCATTTTTTGGATGTCTTGTAAAGTCAGTAAAATTCGTGTCATTGCTTCTTGGCTTTGTAGTTGTGTTTGAGTTAGCGCCAAAATCTGCTGGGTAAGGTCCACCCCCTCTTCCGCTCCGGTTTGGGGTCCCCTCGTCATTTGGCTGTATTTGAGTTCTTGGATTTCGCCATGCTTCTCGCCCTCGTGGGCCTACTGAGGGGCGGTTTGGCTCTCTTGTATTGTATGTTCTAGGCTCTTATCTTACTTGTCCTGTATTCCTCGTGTGGTACGTTGTGGCTTGATCTTCTTTTTCTGCCATTTTCTTAATATATTCCTCACATTTCCGGTAATTTGCCGGATGCTCTTTCATGCAGATGTTCATCAAATTAATGATTTCCTTCATTCAGGAAAAACTTATTAATACCTAGTCTGCGATGAATAACCTAATTAGTGCTTCATAGCAAGTATATATACAGCAAATGTGGAATTATGGGATAATCAAGTTAAATTTTAACCTAGTTTTGTAGGTTATGTGTTCTTTATAGTAATTCGTGAAAAGTTCTATCAAATTCTTTAAAAGTTTTGTTTTTACTTGCACTGTGGTGTCTTTTATGGATTCAAAAATATACATTGGGTCTATTAACGAAAATGTCAATGTTTCGGATTTTTCCGGTTCCTGGGACCTGCTGATCCTTTTGTCGTTTGTGACTTCTCCTTGTATTGGCAATTCTCCAATGAAAAAGGTAAGTTTAACTTTGCATCTGGGATCTTTTTATCTTCTATGGTTCTTATTTATCTTTTTCCATGTTGTCTTGACAAAATAGCTGTTTTTCTCTTATGAATTGATGATGTCTTCAGGATGTAAATACATAATGGGTTCCTCCAAAAATTATTTTTTTACAATCTCCCTAGCTTGTTGATTCTTCTCCCTTGATACCAACACATTTTGTTTTCCTTCTCGAATTTCCGATTTTCACGCACTTTTTGTTGCACTTTTTAATAATTTCACCTTTTTGACAGTTTTTATTTACAAAACATTTCTAACTACCTCATAAACTAGATACAAGACATGTGACAATCATCCTTTTGACGTTTCTGCTTTTCTGTATTTTCAAATTTTCTAATTTTGCATCAAGATTTTTCCTGGCATCCCATTGGCTGTTGTGTTCAGATCCAATTTCTTATACAGGATGCTCGAACTTTCAATATGTTGCTTGTGCTCAAAATTATATTCGTAAATTTTGATTTCTAAAAATTTTTAAATTATGCCAATTGCTTGTAATGTGGAAAACATCTTTATTTCAAACATAGGTATCGATTAATATTATATAAGGTTTCAGAAAAATGGTAGAATCTTGAAAACTGCACAGATTACCAAACACGAACATTTTTCATTTATGGGTTTTTTATTTATAATTCTCATTTCAACTCTTTAAATATTTAATGTACTTGTAAACATAACAATGTATATATATATATATATATATATATATATATATATATATATATATATATATATATATTATTATATATATATATAGGTATATATAATTATTATTATACTATTCTAATGAACCACCTGTAGTTACGCCGCTGTCACGTGAATTTCATTCACAAAAATCCTCTTTCTATTGTTATGTAAATTGAGGTGACCCTAATTTAGGACCGATTCGGGATGTGTATGTCTTGAATAACTGAAATACGGAATTAAAAAAAAAATCAATGCAAGTTTACAATACAACCTTTAAGTTGTCCACCCTGTTTAATGGGTTCTGTCATTGCATATTTACATTTGATCACTCTCTCACATTCGGAAACAGAGTAAAGGAGATATTTTTTTATTTCAAAATTGGATGTTACTCATTTCTTTCTTGGTGTCTTGTGGTAATAAGTTGATACATTTTGTTGCTGCATAATGTGACGATTTTTCATATTCAGAGTAGTTACATTTTGTTAAGAGAAAGTCATTTCTTCTATTCCTTATAAAATAAAGGGGGGATTTCTTTATTTTGCATAAATGACATAAAAATTAAATAGACGTAGCTCGGCGTTCTATACGCCAATGTGAGAATATGGTTAGTTTTTAAATACATTTTCACAATATTATCTATAATTAATGTCGAATATGAGACGCACGAAGCGTTTTTGCATTATAAAAACCCTATTTACATCTAATGATGACCCCAAACAGCCATATTCATACTGAGCTTGGAATATACCGACGCATAATAAATATCTATCAAATTATGATAAAAAAAAATTGATTTCAGTGTTAGGAAAGCAAAATAGGTTTTTCAAGAGATGTGCACAAGTAGTAGTTCATCAGAAGATAGTTTATAGGCTAGTTGTGTACATAATTTTTCCTAATTGAAATCTCAAATTGATATGGGGTAGGCGGCAATATTTGTTCAATAATTGAATGAATGTTGTGTTATTTCTATTGTTCATTAGATGATTGCGTCAAACCACATTTTGAACTCATCGTTTACTAGTTTTGCTTTATTTTCCATTTCACTTAGATTCGGGGATACTATGACAGTAGTGTCATCGGCATACATAAAAACTCTACCCTCACTTACGTTTTCGGGAATATCGTTTACAAAAAATAAGAACACTAGTTGACCAAGTAGTCCCACTTGTTGGATCCCCAAATTCACATTCTTTCACTCTAAAACAGCTTTTTTTCTATTTCTCATAGAGGATTTCAACCATTGAGTGAGCCTCTGATATCCGGTTTTTTTTGAGCTTTTCGCCTAAATGGGTCGGGTTCGATTGACTAAGATCGAAGCATACTCCCATTATATGATGATTCTTATTGAGATTTTCATGTATATATTGAATCATATTCGTCGAAGCAGTTTCAATGGAAATATTGCTTCAAATGCCGTGTTGACAAGGGCTTATCATTTTATTATCTTTCAAAAAACTAACGGTTTCGCCTTTTCCATTATTTTCGATATATAATTCAAAACACATATACGTCGATAGTTTTCAATAATTGACGGATCACCTTCTTTATATACTGGAAAATAAATAAGTTTTTTGATAATATATCAGAACAGTCACTGAATACTTTCATAGGAATTTCATCTACACATGCTGAGAATTTATTCTTAATGCTTGTCATTATTCGAAAAATTTTAATTGTGTATTTTGTGTAAAATTTGTATATTTCGGCCTGCAGCCATCTTCAGTGCTTATCTATCATGAGAATAAAAAATAATCTTGATTGAATTAAAACTTGTGAGCATTTTCACATGTGTTATATGTTCCTGGTTCAAAGAATACATTTATAGTGTTGGTTGAAATAATAAAAATAATTAACTTTTTTAAACTTTTGAAAAGTTCGGCCAACAGCTAGACCGCCTTGGTGAGACCTTGGGCCGAATTTTTCAAAAGTATAAAAAAGTTCAAATATACCAAAGTTGCGAAATTTTTATTATTTGAACAAACAAAGTGAAAATACCCACTAGTTTTGGTTCAATCAAGATGATTTTATATTCTCATGACAAATAAGCACTGATTTGTCTAAATATTCAATTTTCCATACAAAATACAGAATTTTTATATTTGGATTTGGATTCGTCGTGTACACAGCATTAGTGAATTTTATTGTTATTATTGTTTTAATTTCTGCATTAGTACAGGGTATAAAATACATTGAATTACAAGATAGATAATTATGGATGTGAATTGGTTGTGAGGTGAGTTGAAATGTTTATGCAGAACTTGTTTATAGCATGGTGACGACAGAATAGTTACTTACCTAACAAGTGCGGAAAGTGGTACTTTTCTCAAGTGAGGGCAGCCCTTGAGTGCGGAAAAGACTATTTCCGCATGTGTTAGGTACAACATTTTTTCTACGAGTATAATATATTGAATCTGAAATTTATATGAGAAAGAAAGAATACCTAATATATTTTCAATATAGTTTTGATTTATTTTCAAATTATTTATGAATAATATTGAAATTAAATGTGCAATTGGTAGCATTATGCAAATTTAACGCCGATCGGCTCTTCTTAGATGTGTCATGAAAGAAAGCTTGTAGAATTTTCGCTGAATTATCGACAGGTGAGGATGCTGCTTCGCGAGAAACTGATGTCGATGGGGAGCTGGAGTTTGGTATTGCAGTGTAAGAACGTTTTTTTAGAATATCATAGGCAATCTTCTTTCTATTTTCGGGCGAATTCTTGATGTGTGATTCTGCCACAGACGAAGATTTCCAACCGCCGTGCCTTTTAATGTTGGTGATGTTGGCCACAGAGTCGACCAACATTGTGGCTGACGACCGCCAGAAACGACGACCGGTGTAATTCTCAGGATTTGGGAGGCCAAGTACATATTTGCCAAAAGTATTGATTCCCACACATTGTTTAGTGCATTTTCCTGATTTGAAGAAGAGAAAAAACCGCCGATTATGAGTGCCAGCAGGACGTAGACTGGCATACTTTTTGTATAAATCTAGGTAGCTTGTTCTTTCATTTTCGGGGTCGCAAACCACAAATGTTCTCATGATGTTGGTTTTTTGTTCGGGATGGTAATAACAAAAGTTTATGCGAAGTTATCCACACTTTCCTAGCCACGGTTTCTGACGTGTAGACTGTCGAAATTGAGATATAGTGAAATTTGTGTGTGGCGTTGCCAGACTTACGGGTAATTTCCAGCCACGCATTTTACACGTTTTTCAGGATATCTCATTTGTAAATGCAAAATCCTTGGTGTTTTTCTGTTTACTGATATGCGCTCAATCATCTTATCAATACGTATGGGTAGAAAACATTATAACAAACATTTTGGTAGAAAAATCATCAACGATCATGCAGTAATAACGGAGATATTTGAATATTTGGAAACCGTGGCTGAAATATTTTTTTTCCTACGGCACAACAAATGGTTTTGCCACCCTGTATATATCGAAAATACTACTACGAGTATTTCCTTGAAAAAATCATCAACGATCATGCAGAAATAACGGAAATATACCGAAATATACCAAAAAATGCTGAAAAAAGATCTTTTTTATTTTCTATCCGTTTTCCTACGGCACCACAAATTGTTTTGACACCTTGTATGGGTACAAAACATTATTACGAACATTTTAGTAGGAAAATCATTAACGATCATGCAGTAATAACGGAGATATTTGAATATTTGGAACCGTAGCTGGAATCATTTTTTCCCTACGAGTATTTCTTCGAGAGACTCATCGACGATCATGCAGAAATAACGGAGATATACCGAAAAATGCATGAAAAAAGGATTATTTTTATTTTTTCTTCATTCTCCTAGGGCTCTACAAATTATTTTGACTTCCTGTATGTATTGAATACATACATATATGTTTTTTATGGAAGATCCATGAGTAAGGGGAAATGTGTGGAAGAAAACATCCAAACAGCATTCTAAATTCTTTTGATACCTTAAACGTATTGATAAGATGATTGAGCGAATATCAGTGAACGGAAAAACACCAAGGATCGTGCATTTATGAATGAGATATCCTGAAAAACGTGTGAAAAGCGTGGCTGGGAATTACCCGGAAGTCTGGGAACGCCGCACACAAATTTCACTCTATCCCAATTTTGACAATCTATGCGTCAGAAACCGTGGCTAGGAAAGTGTGGATAACTTCACATGAACAAAACAAGAACATATTTCTTGTCTTCAATATCATCTATCGTCATTTTCATCCATTCTTCGCGACGGCACGCACCAGCGATTTCAAAAATGGTAGCCTCTTCAACAAGAAGAAGTCATTGTCCGGAGCATCAGATAATAATTTATCGATTTCTTGTTTTTCGAAAACCTTCGATTTCTTAGGTTTGAAACCTCCGTTAATCTGAAATATTTGCTTATTACGATGTCTTTCTTCAATTTTACAATATGTCTAATTATTAAGTACTTCGACCACAAGGTTGACTGACAAAGATTTCTTGATAAGTGGTGAAAGTAAACTATGAATACCTCTTCTTTCAGTGATAGTGTATTTTTCTCCTTACACCACAACTCAAATGCTGCAAATTTTCTCTCGTAACGCCAGCGATACTTTTTTGGAAGTAACTGGCTACTTATAGAATCGGCAGCCTCCAATATTTCTGATGGAATGTTAGACTAGGAGGAATCGGCGCATGAGTACCGAAAACTATTCCACCTCAATTTTTTTATGCGATCCTCTTCAAATTGCTCTACTGATGATATAAATGCATGTTGCCATGGGGCAACCCCATGCCATATTGTTTAAACCGAAATTGTTTAAACAATTTGCAAGGAATTGTTATTTTTCAACCGGACAATTTTTTTTATATTCTTTATTGAAATACAAATTAAAAAGGTCCTATGACTTTTCACGATAAAGTTAATATTTTTAGAGATATGAATTTTTAAAGGTTCGAAAAATCTCAAATTTGGGTATTTTTGACCCATGAAATATATAATATATATATAAAAAAAAATATAAATAATATTTTTTTCAATTCTTTATACAATAGTCAATAATATTCTTAATAGATATTTGAAAAAAAATCATTGTTTATACCTGTTTTTTTATTGTTAATTTCGCGCGCTCACAAGTATGCGTCGTACCCGGTTTGTGAAATTTTACCTGATTTACACGCATTTACGGGTTGTGATACGACTAGTAAAATTGGCACAAAAAAGAAGCTTTAGAAATTATAAAAGTAAAAGAAAATCGTGATGCTTCAGTCCCTCTTGGCAATGGCTTGGATTTAAGTACTAAGGAGTTGAAAGGCTTAGAAAGATTGTATTTGAATATTTTGGGTAAAAAAGGTAACACGGCGAATGAAGCTAGACAAAGTATTTTTTCTCGTTGCTTTGGCACTTATAGTAATTTATCGAAAATTCCGTGCACATCAGATGCCTTGCATTTGCATGCACTTAGAGCTTCTGCTCAAAGATACATTTGGAAAAATGCATTGAATCCCCAATATGAAACATTAGATTTTACGAATTTCGGATACAAACTAGAGAATGGTACTTTATGGTATTTATAAACAAAAGCCCATTTCCAACTGATCTTAAAAAATTGTGTAATTGTAAGGAATCCTGTGCAACCAAAGCTTGTTACTGTAAAAAAAATAATATTAGTTGCATACTTCTATGTGGTTGTGATCCAGAAGACTGTAAAAATATAATATATAAAAATGATATTGATAATAAATACTTATTTTTAAATTTTGTTTCATTATTTCATACTTCTACATCTATAACCTTCGTTTGAAGAAGCTATTCAATGTAATTACTTTCTGTTTTAATAAAAAAAAAGTAATATAAACTGATAAAAAAGTAATTTTAATTACATGTTCCGATTTATGCTTAAATAACTTTTGTAAAATTGATTCCAGAAAAAAAAATTGTAAAAAACAAACTGTAGACAATTTCATTATTAATAACATTGATCTCTTTAACAATCTTGATAAAGTTAATAGTTTTCAAGATAAATGATAAATAATATTTCAGGACACAGAGAGGCCGATGCAGCGCATGAGTCAGAGAGAGACGGCGATACTTAAAGGTAAGCGACTCATACTTGTGAGCGCGCGAAATTAACAATAAAAAACAGGTATAAACAATGACATTTTTTTAAATATCTATTAAGAATATTATTAACTATTGTATAAAGAATAAAAAAATAATATTATTTATATATTTTATTTTTTTTTAATATATTTTTCATGAGTCAAAATTACCCAAATTTGAGATTTTTCGAACCTTTAAATATTCATATCTCTAAAAATATTAACTTTATCGTAAAAGTCATGGGAACTTTTTAATTTGTATTTCCATAAAAAATATTAAAAAAATTTGTCCGGTTGAAAAATAACAATTCCTTGCAATTGTTTAAACAATTTCGGTTTAAACAATATGGCACGGGGTTGCCCCATGGAAACATGCCTTTATATCATCAGTAGGGCAATTTGAAGAGGATCGCATAAAAAAATTGAGGTGGAATAGTTTTCGGTACTCATGCGCCGATTCCTCCTAGTCTATGTCACTTAATGATTCTTCTGAATTGTTCATTTTTTATATCAAATTGAAGATTGAATTTGAATATAACTTTAGGGTACCGCAATTCTGCTTTGTTGAAGTTAACAATCGCTACTTATATATCCGATTCTATGGTAACGAGAGAATGTCGCTACGGTCAACCAATTCAAAAAGTTTTCCGCAAAAGTTAAAGAATATAGGAAGTCCACTGAATCTTACAAAATTTTCACAATATCTTTGGACCAATATTATTCCAACGATCATACTGAAATTCGCAGAAACACATGCAAATACCTTTTGGAGCTCAGTTTATTTGACATTTTGCTTCAATGACACATCAGAGTATTGCAGTGTCATTCAAATATCTCCGTATGAGCAGAAGTCAACTACAATGGTTTCACCGAAAAAAGAAATTTTCTTAGAACTTCAGTACCACCGTTTTGTAATCAGTCGAGGAGTTCCACATACAGTAACGTGATATGGGGACCAAATATGCATATTCGTTTAAGTACTTCTGAGTATTTTGAAATCGTACGGAAAAGTACCGCACTAGAGCGGAAAAGTGTTTTTTTTTTCAAACGACAATTATTACAAAAATGCGCTTTTCCACATACTCGTAGGAAAAATAGTTTTCTGTCAAATTCACTTGCTTTTCTCGAGAGGAGAGATATGAGGCGTGGATCTTGGGGATTTTTGTGATTGATCTAGTATGTAAGTGAGAGGATATTGGTATGATAATTAATGTTGAAACATAAAGGATAATTATGATAATGACCAAAAAAGATATATACGTGTGGGGCGACACATTTTCTTTTATAGTTGTTATTTTCCAAAGTTGTTTTGATCTCTTTTCAGAGATATATAGAGGACTATTTAAATTATCAGCTATATTCTTTGCGAATTCCGCGTCATATAATGGTTTTTCTGTTTATTATTTTATAGTCCATATTTCCATTTTATAATTCCAGAACTTTTTGAGCATGCTTCTCTCATTTTGGCCTGCATCCAGAGTGTTTATATGATACTTCAAATTATATATTGTTTGTGTTTGCACGTTCTAGTGATGGCTATGGGTGTGTTCTGTGTAATCTTTGTTACTAACTCCATACGCCACTTCAGGAGCAACATTGTTAATTGGAACGCAATAGTGAATCATGAACATGAAGGACTCTCCTCGGCTGAGCTCCAAAATTTGTAATTTAATATTTTTAAATTAAAAATGTCTGCCCTGGCCGAGAATTGTTGAATACAGTTTTATTCGCTTACATACCGATCGATTTTAGCGAGTTAATCATATATAAAAATGTGGAATAATTCTTTAATGTAAAAAAATCATCTTGCTGTAACTCCAAAATTATAAAAGCTAAAATTCTGTAGAAATTCTGAGGGATAGGTCTATTATAAGGATAAAGTCTACGGAGTTTAAATTTTTTGGTCGGAATAAAAAATTGATCGTTCAATGCCAAAAGGTTTCTGAGAAACTAATTATAAAAAAAAATCCCATATGGTTCCGAAATTTTAGCGGACACTGTATATAATACAAATTAGCAAACTGACTAGATCAGATAATGTTTTTTTCCATAAGTTACATATTGAATATTTTTTCCGGTAACTTATAATATTATAGACTGATAATATTATAATATAGATAATTTGTCGATCAATTCTTATGAGAGGGGAATCAAATTCAGAAAATCTATTGAAGAACAACCTTTTTTGCAAGTTAAAACCAATAAGAATATTCACCTTGTCCACCAGGAAAAACATACAACGTCGGCCTTGAAAACCTGATATTTCCAACTACGTCCGAACTTTCCAGCAGAGTTTCCAATGAAGTTGGCACAAGAAACGGAGAAAGATATCCAATGAAATTGGCGATGGCTGGTGATCCAGATGTGAGCACATCCGTAGGATTGACTCGAACTTTGCACGCCTTAGCAAAACTTTCTTTGGGCAATCTATTCCAGTCACCTTCTGTTGAGCAGTGTAGGTCCAGATAGATGCCATTTTCATACGCATGGATCACTCGTTGCACATCGAGTTCTTGGAAAGCCTCGGCAAAGTCCAAATACGAAAATGTACCGTCCTAAAAATATAGTCAAGTGAGTCTTGGTTTGGCACAATTCATATATTCTTCATTATATGCAAAAAATCTGGTTGTTTGGATTTATATGTGTCGGAACACACTAATGTTTTCCATTTTATTATGATAACTCCAAAAACAGGGAATTGTTTTCAACCGTTTGATGTAAAGGTAGCTTGAGATTAATGTACATATAATTTGTTCCAGTTGTTCTGGTGACATTAAAGGATCGATTATTACTATTTATTGATTGTAATTATCATATTCAATTGAAACTATTTTCAATAGATGGAGGATTATCGTTTTTGGAATTGTTTCTGATTAATGACGCTCCATGATTTCGATAACATTCGACTTACCAAATCACCATCATTCATTTATTATAACTGCTAAAATTCAATATTGGAAAAGAAACGCTTTTGATTTTCCATATATCATTTTCATTAAAACCATCTTTTCAGAAAATCACCGTGAATATTTTCTTGGACTGAGTTTTTTCCGAAAATCTCCACGCTTGATGATTTCCAAAATATTCGCAAAACCCAAATTCAGGTACAAGACATATACAATCTTGTTTACTCGTCCAAAAAAACATTTTCTGGACTTACGTAAATTATTATTTCATTGATATTAAAGTATTTCATTCATCAAGAAGCCATCTCTTTCTGACAGCAGGCAAACAATAAACTGAAGACAGCAAAATCTATGTTTGATTTCAGTGTATACAATGGTTCTCATTTCATGTTCTTGGCTACTTCCATGAGGTCAATCTTCTTTTTCCGGAAATAGCAGTCTGCAAATACGCAGACCAACCAGTTTTTTCATACACGCTTTATAAGTTTCACCTGTATGTATATATGTATGAATGTAGGTAATGGAATCTTTGAAATTAATTTCCACCTATTTCCGGACGTCCAAATCATTTGGAATTATGCAAACGTATTGGGCACCGATGACAAAATAGTAACTTCATAGCTATGACCTGGTATTCTCACCAAGATCGCCAGAAAAAAATAATTACATTTCAAAGATATGGGAGTCCAGTCCTGCCTAGAACCTGAACAGCCGTGTGAAAAATCGCTCCAAAGTTAATTAGTGATTTAAAAGCGTTATCCAGTCCGAAAGAGGTATTATTCCCCCGAAGAGCGGAGAACGAACCCCCTGTACATACCCCATTAAAGATTGAACCTACAAACAACCTAGTAGAAATGAACAACCCGCTGGAAATTGCAATATGGCCTGCAAGGAATAGGTGCTTGCTCAAGTGAGCATGCTCCTGCCAAATTGCAGAAAATGGAAATATCCCCTACACTCCCAGTGCCTAAAGCTAACTTGAACCCATCTATTCCTCCTACCGCTTTCGTAGAAGTTGTAGAATCGTTGTCCCGAATGTCTCAGCTTGAGGAAATACTCAAAATATCAAAATTTCGAATAAATTCGAACAACTGTCATCCATGTCAGAAAGTGAAATGCTTGCAATTTTGCTACACTTCAGGAGCGGAATCAGCTCTGGTGCGTCTCCTGAATGTCCACCCTGAAATTCTAGTAATAGTGATAGGAGACACTGAGTCGAAGATATCGGGAATGCATTGATCCACATTTTACAGATATGGTGAATGCACTGGTCATCTCATGTGGATGAATCAATCGAGTTTTTCTCGTTTAGTCTTCTTTAGTCTTTTGTAGCAATATGGACTAAAAAGTCAAAAATAAAATTATAGTTTAAAAAAACTAAAAAAACATGCGAATTTTTTAACGATATTTTCAATGGAAAATTGAGTTTCACGACAAAAGTTACGCCAGACTTGTGAGCTAGTGTCATCGGTATTGACTGTAAATGTCTCACATTGTTCCCATACATTGTAAGTGTTGTTGAAATTTGGTTTGCATCATTTCATAATTCAATAACAATGTGGACTTTTGTCGGCTTGTTTCTACAAACGAAGTGATGACAATTGATTTAGGACCAGTGATGGAAATAATACCACAGTTTTTATAAGCCACCGCACATTTTATTTATAATGACACATGTCGATCAAGTCCACGTTCACCGATTGCAGGTTGATGGTTACAATACAGAGATGAATCTTGTTTTCAATATATTTAGGTACACCTTGTGTTATACAGCATTTTTTTTATTGTTCACGTATTATTAATTTAACATTCTAGATTAAGTTTATTTGTATATGGCATTTTTAACTTTCATTATGTTTAAAATTGAAATATCCTGTATACCTTCATTCATTAATTATTTTTGCAGTACTCCGGGGCAATCTAATACGTTTCTACTATTTATTTAAAAACACAATATTTCTATTGAAACCGATCCTTTCCTGACTAACGTCTGACGACTCCAAGCAGAATACACAGTTGTTTTCTGTGAAGCTTTAAAGATTACCGAAATTGTAAAACAGTGCAAAATAACTTTAATATATACTATATTTCAGGCATCATGTTTTCATTACATCTAGTATTATTATAATGTTAATGCTAAATTAGTTTTTTTAAATACTGTCCGTTAATTTCAATATCCGTTATTTCCACTTTGTAACACAACACAATACAATTCTTGTTCACAACTTGAATGCACTGCACCAAATAGACTTCACCTTGAACTATGTATAAACTATTTTGTTTTTCTGCACAACAATTTTTACAAACTGGCGCTTCCGTGATTCACAGGACTTATATATTTTCGTTCTTGCCTTCTGAGATCTTCTTGAAAACATCGGGATCATTCGATGACGTCATCAGAATTCCAAAACGGTTGTTTGGAGAATGTAGGTCAACGGTCTGCTCATGACAAACAACGCAGGGGCATATTCTACATTTTGCTACAATAACAAGTGACATTCAAACAATGAAATTCAACAACTTTCCCAGTGGTATAAAGGTACTGAGACGGTTTGACCCAGGGACTTGTTAGATTACATAAGTTCCTAGATCTTGGGGGGTAGGGGGAGTGTTTCTTTTCATAAAAAAAGTCAACTGTGGAAAATATCAGTCAACTATGGAAAATATCAGAGCATTGACTGGAGATGAAAATATCACCATATGCACCACGAGAAAAGTTTTCCGATGACAGGAACCTAGCAGAAAGTAAGTGGAATTTTTTCCATGGTTTCTTTTCCTGTCTTACACCTGAAGTAAGGCAATATCACAACAACTGATGACAAGTCTAGGAGTGTATGAAGAGAACTAGGTGAGTATGAATCACTTTATAGGTATGAGGTCCATACGTTTCATATATAACGTTGTATGTACTTCCTACGATTCAACTTCAGCACTGCGCTGCCATCTCCCAATCATATTCTCCTAGCAATTTAACATCTAGAATCGAAAAACCCACTTCATTGATTGAACTGAGGGTATTGATATCAATTTTGGGTACAACAGAAACAAATCTGGGAACCTTGTAATTTTACAATACCATTTCTCTGCTGAAATGACATCCTAAATGGTAGAATACAATTTATTAGAAACTTGAGAAAAAAAAATCCCTTACCCTGAAATTTAACGATTAAAGTAAGGTTAGGAAGAAAATAGATATTGTAATGGTCTCTCAATCTAAATATGAGCTAAAGAATTTGGGGAATATTTCTTTTATCAAGAAAATGAAATCACGTCATTATAAATTAGAAATCGCCAAGATATAGTTGTCTGGAGTTGTTGAAATTAATTGATCGAATCAGGATGTCACTATACCATAGCTAAATTGAGAAATGTTTGAAATGAGTGGGTTTGTAGTGCCACAACTCTCTGCTGAAGCATGGATCCCGGCTCAACCACCCCATATAACACTCTATATGAATAGAACGTACTGTAAAGAGTGGCCGGGGATGGTAACGGGTTGACTTAATGGGCATAGCAACTCCTTGGTTGTGTGCTGGAAATGTACTAGTCTTCACTCTCTCAATTGGCGATGACAGATCTATGAATATACCCGCGAAATATACCAGTAATATATTTTGGGGATTAAACAATTTTAGAAATACAAATGTATTCCTGACACTTGTATATATAGTTCAAATTTCATCACCTCAGAAACACTTTGCATAGTTGAATCAAATTAGATTAGAAATCAGTGACGATTTCATAATGAGCTGAATTCTTATAATTTTAAATATTGTTTTGTGAAAAATGTAAAGATTCGAATCGTTGAATTTGTTTTCAAACAAGTTGAGATTGTAACTTGGCTTTAATATATTTACATTTATTTACCTTTCATCTTTTATTTCGCTTCAGCTGAATGAAACTTTGTATCCTAAAGAACACAGAAAATTTTTATACACAACATGGAAAAATGGAGAGTCTATCTATATAAGGCTGTGTACCGACAAAAAAAAAATACTATATTAGGCTGTGTGCCGAAAAAAAAACACAAGCTATCTTCTGAGAGCAGATGGATTGCACATCCTGCTACCTGAGAAATGGAGCTGACTGTCTAGACGATCACATTAAAAAAAAGGAGAAATCATACATGGTGGGTTCGGTTACAGTACGTACAAACTTGCGAGCTGCTCGGCGCGCGCTCCGAGCGTGCTCAGTATGTTCTCTAAATTAGTACGTGGTTCTGGAGATGCGTGCACGCGGCGCGCGAACGTCGCGCCACGATGCATCTCATGTCGGTTTTTTCGACTAACGCTTCGTGTGTTCGCAGTTCAGATCTGGACGGGGGGCGTGAGAGGATCATTGTTTTTCGTGTGTATGTGATTACTGTTTTGTGCCTTTTGAGTGATAATTATGGAATGGTCAGAAGAAAATTCGATCCTATTAATTAATACTTATCGTGACAAATCTCTTTTGTGGGATCCTCAACATAATGATCACTTTACATGATTACAACTTCAATGAAAAAATACGGATTTCCTATGAATCACGGTAGGTTCGTTGAAATTTCTAATTTCAGCGAACATTGGAGAAGCAGCATACGTGCAGCGCGAAGTGCGCGGTTCGCGAGTTTGTACGTACCTTAACATCGAATCTTGTGTAAAAATATGCGTTCACTTCTACAAGTTATAAAAATATCCCAGGGAGAGAACCAACAATACATTGATTATGTATGTTAATTAAATTACTTTTGAATATATGTTCATTACAGAACATTCCTCACCTGACTTCATGATAATAGGAACTCTTCATTCACCTCCCACTATCTCTTCCTCACGTTATTTCTACTCTTGTTTTTATAACCAGAAATACGACCATCTTAATACTACAGGGTGTATCCAGATGGTAGTATTTGTGTTTATGTGTATGTGTACATATCCTGAATCATTTTATAATTATGTATTTCATTCACTTTTTAATTATCTATTTACATTTCGAAATGTGTGATTCGAATCCTCTCCATGATCAAATGAAGTCTTCGGACTATTGGTATCAGGGGGAAAAATGTGCATATATTTCCGGAATGACGAGCCAGTGTAGGTAGGATTAGTGAAATCACATGGTTACTCGTATGGAAAGGAAAACACGAATTATTATCAAAACATTTCTTACCTGTAATGCCCAGGACCCGTTAGCAGCGAACGTGTATCCGGAATGAATTATGTGGCGATGTCTCGTGAAACTGCTCAACAAATTTCTCATGCACTGTGCCAACGTGCTCACCACAGGGTGTATGAGAATTTCAGTTACTAGATTCTCCGAAGCGAATTGGATGAGTCGTTCACCTGAAAATCAAACAGATACCTAATCAAACGTTTATTTTTTCACCATAACTGAAACCTAAGGATGGACTGTAAAAATTATAATATTAAAATATATTATGAACTGGAATAGAATTATCAAAACATGTATTAGCAAGATCTTCGAGTATATCCGTTGACATATGGAAACTGGCGAATGGATAAGTATCGTAGAGATCTATTCTCTCTTGATTTCCCCCCTCCCATGTAAAAAATTTTTTTCAAATATTGTTAGTTATTTATGTATCAAGACCATTTATGTGCCTGACCAATTTTTTGATGGCCAAATCAACCGAGCAGGCGATACCATAAAAGCAGTTTCTGTCCAAGGTGCATATTTAATTTATCCGTCGACCGTTATATTAAAAAAAATTGGAAAACGACAAAATAAAACACCGTAAAATTCAATCACAATGAAAAAACCAATGGTTAATGGAACGCATTTTATACCATGATTCAATAGTTAACAAAAACGAGCATGCTTTGTTATTTGCGGTCTGGGTTGGCGTGTTTTTCGAATACTATCAACTGAATTGTCTTTATATCCAAAAGAGGGTGCTATTTATTATGAACACAAATTTCCGTAAAGTATTTGTTTTTGGATTTGGAATGGTAATTTTTCAAATGAATCCTTCATCTACATCTCCGCTTTTCTACAGGAACTGGCAACTCAAATAAATAATCATTGCCAGCTGAAATATTTGACATTTGATTTTGCCTCTGACATTCAGTAAGTACCCCATACTGTAGATGCTTTATCGATTTTAATTGTTTCGAAGTAGGTAAGTTAACAGAACCTTTTCATAAACATTTTTCACTCCTATCTCTCGAGCCCCATTTTCAATTTTCATTTCATTTTCATACCTGCTAGCTGATCTTCTATACTGGAAAACCTCTCTACATCAGAATCATCCATTTTTGCAATACAAAAATTACCACTGAGAAAGTTGAATTTATTTGTACAGCTGCAAGCGTTTCAATATTTTAAAACCGCATTCATCCAATATTACGAACGGGTTTTGGTCGAAATGAACCAAAACACATCGAATATATTTTAATTCTCAACTGTTTTTTTAAACCAGTCTCCATGGGATGGAACCATTACTTTAAATAACATCGGGATATCGCTATTAGTTTGGTTGGGAAAGGTTATTCTGAGTGAGAGATAAAGTTCCATATTTCTATTGCACCCTTGGGTTGGGACATTTGATTCTTTTATTCAATATCATTGAATATCTCAAAAATGCTTGTACAAGTCGATATGAATTTGATTTTTGAGGTGAAGTAAATGACGCAATTATCGACAGTGTCCCAATTATGGAAAATTTCGAATTATTATCTATCTAACGAGGCGAAGAGGACTCTCATGAAAATTTTCATTCGACAAGATTCTAGTTTATAGTTTTATGAACCACCACCAATTTCTCCTAAGCATCCCCACCACAACAGCTGCTAATCAGTCGAGTGTCAGTCGTCATCGAGTGAACACTATTTTCCTTGCCCACCCTTTACCTATGTTTCCTTAAACCCACAAAATTTAAGTAAATTATATGTTGAACACGAACATACTATATGATTGATTGTCCTCAGTTCTATGGAAAATTTATTATCCATTTCATATTTTAGGAGAAATTAGGTACATCTGAAACATGTTATGTTCTAGATATAGACATAAGTGTCGATAAAAGGGACACGCAAGATGATTTTGGACTCACTTTCAGAAACTCAAATTTAGTGTTCCTCCAAACAATTGTTTTATTGTTATGTTCAATAGACCCACAATTTTCTATTTACAAATTATCGACACACTGTTTGCCGTCAAATTATAAAATAGGAGTACAAAAATCTTGTCGATACTACGTACCCCTCAATGTTGATAAATGGTGGAACCATCTGTCGGGACTAAGACTCAGTACATAAGTTTGAATTACCAATTTTACGGAAAACCAGTTATCATTATTTCAGTTCAGTTAAGATGATCAGCTAAAGAATATTGATAGTTTTCCTCAACATCAATCGACATTCGATTATGATTCAGTTTGATGATATTATTATCCATTCTTTCACGAATGTCGATTATCGGAACATTAATGTGACGGTAATTGGTTATATTTAATTCAAAGTCAGCTCCACATTTCAAAAATATTCAGAAGGCTGTTCCAGTACCTGAAATGGAGAAAATAGTTCCTAGAAATTGATTCTGTAGCAAAGATGATTTTTTTAAGTTTATTCAAGAATTTATATTTTAATTCGTTTTTCGATTTTTTGTGAATATTTTTATTCTGTTCTATCTATATAATGAAAATGAATCTCGATTCTTAGTAAGCGCGATTTGGTTGATACGAAAAAAAAATAAGGAAAGTTGCCCGGAAATTAAAAATTTCAAGAAATTTGGCCAACAAAACGAATATCGGATAAGCTCTTAGTAAAGGTCCGAGTACCTCAGTGGTAAGAGCCTGTGCTTTGTAACACTAAAGGCCCGGCCGGGTTCAACCCCCGGACGTGTCCACACAAAAATCTTTTTTAATGTATTTTAACACCGAAATGAAACAAAACCTTTTTGTTGTTTGTAAAAGTCCGAATGAGGTTTTTAGGAAAAGAAAGGTTTTTTAGAGAAGTTATTGGGTTTGGGAAAAATTTAAAGTGCTTTTCTCTATGGGATTTTTGAAGACCATAATATGATGCGAGCGATGGATATGCGTAATTCTTTGGTCGTGGAAAAGTTATATATATATATATATATATATATATATATATATATATCTTTATATATATAATTCTACTGTACGTGTGTTGTCACTGCACTCCTCCTAAACGGCTGGACCGATTTGAATGAATTTTTGTGTATGCGTTTGGGTGGCGCCCTGGATGGTTTAGATTCACAAATCAGCCCGGCAGATGGCGCTGCAGTCGGTATCATAAACGGCTAAACCGATTTGAATGAATTTTTTTGTATGCGTTTGGGTAGCGCCCTGGATGGTTTAGGTTCACAAATCATCCCCCTGAATGTTGAGGGTGGTCCACCCCTTGATTTTTTTTTTTGAAACAATTTTTTGTTTTTATTTATGATACATATGATACAGCATTCAAAAATACATACAACCCCAAATTTTCACCCTTCTACGATCAACCCCTATTTTTTTGGCAAGATTTTTATTTTTATTTTGTCATGACTTAGAATTAAAAAAATCATATAACTCTTGATTTTCACCGTTCTACGATCAACCCCAATTTTTTATTTTTTTTCATTTCATAGAAAAAACGGGATAACAGGAAAACGGGATAACGGGAATAATGGGATAACAAAAAAACGGGAAAACGGGATGACGGTATGACAGGATAAGGGGAAAACGGGATAACGAGATGAAGAAAAAATGGGATAACAGGAAAACGGGATAACGGGATAACTGGATAATTGGATAACTGGATAATGGGATAACAAGAAAACGGGATAACGGGATGACAGGATGAGGTGATAAGGAGAAAATGGAATAACGGGATAAAGAAAAATGGGAACAAAACGGGAGAAATAACGGGATAATGTGATAACGGGATAATGGGATAACGGGGATAACGAGAAAAACGGGATAACGGGATGACAGGATAAGGGAATAACGGGAAAACGGAATAAATAACAAAACGGGATAACAGGAAACGGGATAACGGGAATAACGGGAAAACGAAAAAACGGGAAAACGGGATGGCAGGGTTAAGGGAATACGGGATAACGGAAAAATAAAATGGGAAAACAGGAAAACGGGATAATGGGATAACGGGATAATGGGAATAACGGGATAACGAAAAAACGGGATAACGGGATGACAGGATAAGGGGATAACGGGAAAACGGGATAAAGAAAAAAAGGTGTAACAGGAAAATGGGATAACGGGAAAACGAGATAACAGGACAACAGGAAGCGGAAGGAGTCAAAAGCATAATCTAGATGGAACAACATAAAGGAAAATATAGAAAAAAAATTCTACGCAGACGAGAGTTTTCGGGAAAAACATTTTAGAGAACATAGAAATTTGGACAGGACAACGTCTGTCGGGTCCGCTAGTATATATATATATATATATATATATATATATATATATATATATATATTATATATATATATATATATATATATATATATATTATATATATATATATATATATATATATATATATATATATATATATATATATATATATATATATATATATATATATATATATATATATATATATATATATATATATATATATATATATAAATATATATAAATATATATATATATATATATATATTATGGAATACCGGGATAACGGAGAAACGCGATAACGGGAAAACGGGATAACCGAAAAACATGAAAACGGGATAACGGGACAGCGGGACGACGGGAAAACGGGATAACGAAAATATTTTCAGGAAATGAAGGTATAGAAATTTACACATTTTGTGTTGTTTGTAATAGTCCGAATGAGGTTTTAAGGAAAAGAAAGGTTTAAGAGAAGTTATTGGGTTGGGGAAAAATTGAAAGTGCTTTTCTCTATGGGATTAGATATAATATATATATATATATATATATATATATATATATATATATATATATATTATGGATAACCGGGATAACGGACAAACGCGATAACGGGAAAACGGGATAACGGGAGAACATGAAAACGGGATAACGGGAAAGCGGGACGACAGGAAAACAGGATAACGAAAATGTTTTTAGGGAATAAAGGTATAGAAATTCAAACACGGCAACGTCTGTCCGGTCAGCTTGTTCATTATAGATATGTATATACCTTTTTTTTAATGTCTCATAATAGATATAAATATAAAACTAGCGTTGATGACCGTTTTCGATTCCTCACAGTGTCGAAAATTGGTCCTTATACATGTCGGCGATTGGTTATTCATATTTTTCAGGTGCCGAAAATTAGGACATCTGCTTTGTGTTTTCATTTATTTCATTTACTATGTTATGATTAGTGTTTTGTCTGTTCATTTAAATTGAAGCTACATAGACTCAGAAACTGAATATTGCAACCACATAAAAATTTCCTTTGAGTTCGAAAAATATTCGCCATTCTCACGAACACGCTATTGTGGCGATAATTGGGACATTTTAGGTAATTGCCGCAAGGATTGATAACTCTCCCTCTGAATTAATTACGGTTTTTAAACATCATATTCAATTATTTCTTCGAAACAATGTATTTCGTTAATGATTCACAATATGTCTTATGACCTCTATATGGAAGCAAAGACTTCTATCGGTTAATTCGCAACTGCCTAAGGAGGACAAAAATGTTAAAATACTTCTCATGCTCATCATGTTTTCTGATTGGTTGCTAAGTAAAATAGTTCACCAACCAATCAGAAAGCATTTGCCAAATCTGACAAAAGTCATGTCGTTCGTAGACGGCTTTCTGATTCAACGCTAGAGGCTCGCGCCAGAATTTTGAGAATACTACCTGGTAACGCAGCAACGCTGCTTATCTGTCAAGTCAATTGTCAGCTCAGCATGGTCATCGATCGTCGTGTGAAATAAAACGAGGTGTTATTTACAAATGATTTTTTGATAATTGTTGTTTGTTAAGTGCTTCAAAGTATGACTTCATTTACTAGTTCTGACTTCATCTTCCAGTTTGCATGTAACGAGGTTTGTTTGTTTTCATTAGTGTAAATAAAATTGACGGCTCAGGTAAGGTAAGGCATGCAGTGGTCTCTGAAATATGGATGAATTTGACAAAAAAAAAATTAAAAAATTTGAAGATTTTTTATTCGAAATCCCAACCTCTGTTATTTGTTATAAAATGACATCCATACACTCGACTTCCACGGGAGTGCTGCAAGTTAGTTACAGGCTGTATAACCACAAAAAAATATCAACAAATTTCATCCATAAAGAAGAAGGAATAAATGTGACCCACAGTTCAGGGTCCCCACTATAGTCCTAAACTTTACATTGGTATGGAACACCAATTACGACTTCCACTAAAGCTATGTTCAGAGAGCGACCAGTGCAGCGTCGCGTCGCGTTGCCTACTAGCTACACAGCGACAGCGACGAAAACAAACGGAACTGTTTTTTTGCGCGTCCTGATAGCGTCGCCAAAATGACTTCTTCAGCAGAGGAGGACGTTGCCGAGATAAACATAACCGGAATTCAGTCAAGACCTGCGTTAAGGAACACAAAGCTGGCTTTTGAGGGATAAACTTTATGCTGAAGTGGGAGAGATATTAGGATTACCGAGTAAGTACCTTCTTTTAGATATCAGAGTAGGTAAAAAACACAAAGTACAACCTGGAAATTATCTATCCATACCAAATTCATAGATTCTCATCGACAAAATATTGTTTTAATGCATTTCGAATGTCTATAGCTCCATTACATGCTCTTTTGTCCCGAACTGTTTTTGCTTTTAAATTTATGTTGTTTTGTCTATGTTCCATAACATTAATGTAATCCAAATCCGAATTTCCATCAAAGTGCCTTATGAAATTGTGGAGTATGCATGCGCATTTGATAACATTTATAATTGTTGGTTGTTTAAGTAAAATACTCGTATCAAAAATTCCTAATTTTTCATATAAAATGCCAAATGCACGTGAAAGGCGGTCGTTAAAAAGTTGCTCTTCATCATCTAAAATTACATTTCTTAGTCGTGGATATGGTCTCATTAAATATGATTTTAGCGGAAAGCTTCATCACCCATCAAGACATTTGGAAAAATAATATTAGAATTAGTTTTTTTTATAAGTAGGTATAAAGGTGTATATACTTATTTATTATTGATCACATATGTAATGGATGAAAAGTTGTTACGCTGATCCCTTTAGTGACTATGGGGAATTTAGTGGTGACTCTGATTATGTGCCTGATGAACCACCTCTGAGTGAAACTTCGAGTGAGGAAGTTGATGATGAAATTACATTTCTGTAACTGAAACAGGTGGCGAAACGCAGAATAGTTCGAATGAAGAGAACGCGGATAACTACTAACAAGAAAATCAGAGTTTGAATGGCAATGATGATGATGATGGTTGGGTAGACAAGACAATAATGAATTTGTGAGAGATAAGTGCCATGTGGAGTGGAATGAATAGAAACATCGAATTTAAACGGTTTTCTTCACATAAAGGATTCAATATAAAATTGAACCAGAGAAAGGTAGATCTCAGGTGAAAAACAACTACTTTCCTGGCAAATACCACGCAGAACGTTGAATGATATTCACCCGAAAATCCATGCATACTTCCATATAATATCAATGGACATTGGTGTTACAAGATCGATGATGGTTTGTTTACGTTGTGTCTCACTTCATCCAGAGTTCTTTGGACCTTTGGCTGGTTGACTACTCCGTACTGATGAGGGCCAAGAAGCCTGAAACCGGTATGCGGATTGTTAGGTGAACACGACATAAATTAAACATAATCGAGCTTATCAGAAAGAAACATTTGCATTCAATGTCCATTGATATTATATGGAAGTATGCATGGATTTTCGGGTGAATATCATTCAACGTTCTGCGTGGTATTTGCCAGGAAAGTAGTTGTTTTTCACCTGAGATCTACCTTTCTCTGGTTCAATTTTATATTGAATCCTTTATGTGAAGAAAACCGTTTAAATTCGATTTTTCTAATAATGAATTTGTTGTCAAAATTCATTAATTCAAGATGGCGGCTCCAAGATGGTGCACGAATTTTGTGATTATAGAACGTTTCTATTCAAAACTGATATGTCGGGGTTTTTGGGATCGCATATTACGAATTTAGTAGAGAATCTTCGATTTTCCGTCAAAATTCATAAATTCAAGATGGCGGACGAGTTTTGATGTAATTATGGTCCGATTCTATTTAAAATTGGTATAGGGGGGATTTCGGGGTCAGACGTTATGAATTTGATGTCCACATTCATAAATTCAAGATGACGGCTCCAAGATGGTGGACGAATTTCGTGATTATAATTATGTTTCTGATATCTGCCTATTTGTTCAGGGACTTGCCAACTGAGGAAGCCCTTTTCCCCAGACTTTCCCTCAGCAACGTCCCTGACTATCATTTAAATAACTTCATCATTGTGAAAATTGAACAGATTTGATTTTCATGCCAGGGACACTTTTATTTCGAAATATTTTTCAATTTTTGATTACCTGTATAACAAAAGGAAGATCACTTCCGAATAAATTTTTCGACTTTTTATCCTCCACAATCGTAAGCCACTGCCACCGTCGCGACACGAAATATCAGATTATTGTCAAATAGTCTAGACTTCAAACTTTATGTTTCAGATTTCCAATAAAGTGTAATTGATACTGCTGAAATGGCATCACAACAACGATTCGCAGAGGTTGTTGAATACATATTTTAGCCCAGTTACAAGAGCAAACAATTCTCTTTGACAAAATTGTTATTGAGGGAAATCTCAAAATTTCCTCATCGATGTGAAGTAACCAACAAACTCTCATTCACGAATTCAGACATAGAAAATTTTATGTGAGACATTGATAAGTTGATAAGCAAGTGAATACTACTAAATCGAAAAAATTCGTGAGATTCGTACCTTCGGTATTATTTCTGATATGTCATTTTCCCATTTTTCTATAACCCGGTCATCGACGAGTTTTTTACAACAATTCATAGTACACGGGATGTATCTAGTGGATCGATGTTTTATCGGTTGATGCCTCTTGTCGAGACAAGTCAAGAAAATACCTCCTCTTGGCTTGTCTCTCAAGAGAAATTGTTCATAAAGACAAGGCAAAAAAGCCGTTTCTGTCGACAAAAAATGGCGTTCTTTTGTTCTGTCTTGTCTTTTGCCTTTAATTCTAATACTCCATCCACCCTCTGATCCGAATGATAATTTTCCAAATCATTATTTATAGGTAATTAATATTCAACTGATGAACTCAGTGATTTTGATTTTTATAATTGAAAATGTATTGACTTCTGACTTTTTTGAAGGTTTGGAAATTTCACTTTTTTTACTTATTTTGCAAAAAGTGGGAAAGTGACATAAGATCTGCCACTTTCCATCCATGGGTGGACAGTAGCTACTTTCCTACCTCTACTCTCCATCCTGGTGGCAATCCAAAAATCGATTTCGAGAATGATTTTGGCAGTGTTTCTTTTATACATTTTTAATTTACATGTTTTTAACAATATTATTTAACAAAATAAGCAAAAAATACTGAACACATAGTATCCATTTATTAAAATTAATAGATAGGTCAGAGTGATTATATACATTTACAGAAATTGTTAGATTGGACTGAGCGCTAGTTCGTGTTTTCATTTCTTGCATAGATGAATGTTGCTGGTTCACTCGATAGGCATGCAAATTTGTTTAGGTCTTTTGGTTTGACAAACGATTAGCTGTCTCACACTGATTGTAATCAATGTAACCTTCCGCAATTGTATTGGATTTCCATTCGCCTAATCGTTTCAATTGTAGGAGTTCCCCTCCATTGTTTGCCAGCCAGATCGCTGCAGTTTCTCGGAAGCAATGACCGGTAAAGATCTCGGGATTCTTCAGATTTAAAAAACGTGCAATTTTTCCTGGAAATTGCGCTATATAATTATGGCAAATTGGTTGTTTCGTGAGCTTGCCGGACTGAAATGGTACAAAAACTATGTTGAATGCATCAATATCACTTCTTGAGGCAACCCAATTAACATTGGTGATTAAAAACGCTTTGTAGGTTTCAATCTCTGGAATTTTTTGGTCTAAAAATTGATATATGTGGTTTTTATTTCAAATAGTTCGTCGTTCGTCGCAATATTTACTCTCTCTCCGAGACAAAGGGTAGTTCGCAACATAGAATAGTTGACCAAAGGGTGAACTATTTCTTCGTCTGGGCCAATTTAATGAGGTATGGTAGAAGCAGTGTCTCAGATCTAATATTCTTGGCTTCTTTTTAGACACACCAGCTCTGTACTCTGTATATGCCTCTTTATATCTTAGTCTGCTTGTTTCCGGCTACATATCTTCTACATCGGTATTTAATATACTATTGGTTTCACTGATTTTGGAAAGATTGTAGAAGTCCCTACTTCACCATTTCACCCATATATTCTTTAATCATTGGATTATAATCTGAAATTTCGGTAGAGAGTCTGAGAATTCACTGAAGTCTACCTGAATAATATACACTACAAGCCAAGGCCGATAAAAAAATCTACTTTTACGAAAATAATATCAGGAGGCGAGATGAGGTGAACATTCTACGACATTCAAACACCCCCGTAACTTCCGTAATTATTGAAGTGGAATTATAAGCTTTGAAAATCGTTATAGGATCCATAAAAAAATTCATGGATTCTCTGACGTCATATACATTGCACAGAAGGGGCGATTGAACTACCAATAAGGTATTGAAATCAAAATGTAGGATCCTGAAAACCACCATCATATTTGTTGAATTCCAGCTCTTATTTCAATGCCATCCCAACAAAAAAATATTATTTATTCACTCTGGATAATCTGAATATCACACTCCTCATCACTATTCTCATGATATGTTTGCCTTCAAAGTACATCAGTACAAAATGGAAAAAATAGGATTCGTACATCGAGGGTAGAAAAATAACCAAACGAATTCCGATATTATTTTCGAAAAATGTGGAAATTGCATGATTCTAGTCCAATAACTACGGAACATACGGAAAGAATTTTTCAGGCAAGTGGTAATGAATTTGATGCCCGTGTGGCAGGCCCGCACTGCGACCATTGGTAGGGGGTGGGAATAAAGAAAGGAGATGATTGTGGACCCTCTTTTTGAAGAGCTGTAAATTATAGTTCTCTGGAAAAATTGGTACCAATCCGTAGAAGCCCTGTAAAATAATTATTGTTGATGGAAAGTGGTCCTTGCCGTGTCAATTTCAACAGTAAATGGGTGAGACAGATCAGCGTGCCGAGTTCTTCGGTCGAATGTGGCTAGTGATGGTATGAGGTATTTTATTTCACTGGATCATCTGCCATGAAAATATTTGTAGAATAATGTCAGGTCTGCAACTCTTCTTCTATGTTCCAGTGGGTGGAGGATATCTGTGAGGGTTGGATTGTTCATCAACCGAATGGCCCCCTTCTATATAGAATCTAGAAGATGAAGCAAATGCTTTGGTGCTGAACCCAACATGTGTGAGCAATACTCCAGCAGAGGATAGATTTGAGCCTTGTACGTCGTCAACAGTTGGTTAGGAGTAAAGAACTTCCTAGCTCTCCATAGAGAACCCAGCCTCTGGCTTGCTGATTCAGCAACATGGTCATGCCAAGACATGTTAGTGGACATCGCGACTCGAGATGGAGGGGGTTGATTCAAGAGTGTTTCCGGACATTGTGATGGAATAATTTGAGGAGTTGACTTTCTTGGAAAACTTGGTGCATTGTGCTCCTTCCTGAATCTGTGTCGTTTACCGAAAGTGGTCGATAGGATAGAAGAGTCGAGACAAGTGTGCTATATTCTGCGAAACTATAGATGGGGTTCGTGGTTATCTTCAAGAGGTCATTGATGTGTAAAAGAAACAGGGTGGGGGACAGGAGGGAACCCTGGCATTGGATGTCATCGTATCGGAGGAAACACCGTAAACCGCCACATGAAGGGAGCGATCTTGCATGAGGCTCATGAGCCACTGGCGCAGTTTGGTTGGGAGACCTTAGGCAGATAATTTGCTTGATAATGCCTGGTGCCAGACGTGGTCAATGGCTTTGGATATATCCAAGGCTATTGTCCAAATTTCTCGACAGTGCTTGTCCAGAGCTAAGTGACATGTGACGGAATACATATTGTCTGTCGTGAATTATCTCAAATATTCCCAGATAATTGATGAGTTCTATGTTGATCACTTTCTCCATAACTTCAGGTATGGCAGAGAGTAGTGCAATAGGGCGATGAATCGCAGGAATGGTATTTTTCCTCTTCTTGGACTTGGACTCAAGCGTTTTTCCACATGGATGGAAATACCCCTTTGTTGTATGATAGCTTGAAGAGTCCACAGAGAACTGGGGTGAGCTCTTGGGCACAGTTCTTCAGGACAATTATCGGAACTTGAATTAATATTAAAAATCGATGGATAATAAAAGGAATAGAGAGGGTTACATGTGAAATGAAGAAGTTGATAACCACCAACGATTTTCTGAGAAGTTAGTGAGCTATTTGAAATGACCATATTCATCGATAATTTCTACCCAATACTAGTCGAGATAAAACCTAGTTTTTCACCCTAACCCCATTATCCTTCGACAGTATATGTTTCATGAAACGATTTCCCTGATCATGTGAATTGACCTCAGATGAGACCCAGCAAAAACTACATCCGCCTTCTCTGAATAACAATGGCATCTTTTATTACTCACCGTATCTCGCCTCTTCTCCCTCCAACGCCTGCTGCGTTATAATGGCCAATTCTTTTTCTAAATCCACCATACAGTTAGTGACATCCCAAGAGAGAAGTCCTGAAACAAAAGAAACGTTTTATAACTTTTTAGATGATTGTCGAGGCTGTCTGGGGTCGAGGGATGTTGACAAATCGATATTCGGTTGTAAAACGGGGATAATAGCGGGGCTTATGAAACACCATCATTTCAATAATTATACAATAATGGGCTTATATCAACAATCAATTCGAAATCATTATACCAAAATATATTTAGAATCCTTCAATACCTATATCCAATTAAATTCGAATTTCCTCACGTGTCGAAGAACAAATTTTCCTCTTTGACGTCGCACCTCATTTAATCGCATTATTGAGCTCTAGGTTTGGTTGGAATGGAATTATGTATTCGGTTTGTGAATGAATAGAAGAAATAGGGTACAATAAAGTTGACGTTATTATGAATTCTGCCTAATGAGTAGTCATTCATTTCAAAACAGGTGGAACATGTGATCGTGCCACGATAACATGTGTTCGGATATCCCATTAATCGAAAGCGAATCGTTACTTTCGAACAGAACATAGTTTTTTGGTGTTTGGGACTATGATAGACGAAGATCGTCATTCATGAAGTTGAGTCGTTCGTTATGAGTAGTATTGGAATTTTAGTTCACTGTATCACAGTTTTGAAGTTTAACAGTCCCTGTGTCACAGTTTTGAAGTTTAACTGTGTGTTATTTGGTGAGCTCCAGTGTTTTACGCAAACCTTACTGCTTTACCTGAGAGGTATCGTATGAGTCCAGGGGGTGGGGGTGTTCGAAATAACAATTTAATCAGATTCAAATGTATTTTTGGAAATCTCATTAATAATTCTTTATCATATCTCAGTTGAAATATTCAAAGAACATTATTGAACACCTGCATTGAAAGTAACTCCATTCCCTTAATTCGTTTATGTTAAGAGGAATATTTTCAATTAGTCAGTAGCTTGTCGTATTTTGAATTTACCTTAAAAAAATCAGTGATACTCTGGTCGTTTTCAAAACCAAAGATAAACATCATAATCAACAGTTTCATATATTTTTTCAAGATGTTTGTCCTGAAATTGTAGTCAAGAACACAGACTATAATTCCTCAGTTCTGGTTTTGATATGGATAATTACAGAAAATGTATTAATGTAATTCTTGCCGCAGGACAGGGCGTGAACTTCTTTTGGATTTGTTTTTTTTATGACATTATTTAGATATAATTTTTTCGCAGATATGCAGTGATGTATAAAAAACTGAGTGAAAGTGTAACTCAAAACTGGACCTACAAATTTTCAACTATTCCACATATATACGCTGGAGAACATAAAAACAATATTATAATAAAAAACGGTTAAAAACTCTAAGTTGTGTATAATACTTCTGTCTGGAGGGGGTTCATATTTCCACAGGTGTGGAAATACTCATGCCTCCCACAGCGGAACGTTTGCCGCTGTCATCTGGACCACCGAAAGCGAAGCTGGACTACATAAAGGAGGCAAAAATTGTTACCTACGAAAGAAAATAGACTATTTATTCCTTTCACCACATAAATCTCCAGGAGATGACCTATTAGTAGTAATTAACAACATTGACTATTACACCCAAGCTTACAATACAAAGAGCCCTAGATGAAGTAGATAAATGGTGGAACTGAGTACCAACCCAGACAAAGCTGAACTAGTATTGTTTACCAGAACTAGTATTGTTTACCAGAAAAGCAGACCTCCTAGATGTTTAACTCTCACGTTGGGGTCACAATATAGGAGGTTGAACTGGAACGAGCGTGGCTTCCAGTGAATGCAGGAGAACGTTTGGATACCCTTGGGTTGGGCCTCGAAAGATCTATACTGGATCTATACATATCTATCTATCTATACATATCTCATTTGTATGGGGCCAAAAGCACTATATCTCTCCTAGATCTGAACTGGAGAAAAACAAAAATAATGATAAGGCTCCTCACGGGGTACTACTGCTTCAACAAGCACTCCAGTCTCATCGGGATCACGGAAAATCCAGAGTGCAGGTGTTGGTTAGAGAAAGGGGAGATAGCCCCTCACATCCTCATCGAATGCCTAGCAATGAGCAAATCACAGTTTGGAGATGTTTTTTCAAACCCAGAGTATGCAAGAAAGGTCAGTTACGAATAGTTGGCTTCTTTCGCCCGTGAAATTGACATCCACGCTGAACCATACTCCTAGCAGTAGCTATATATTTCATAAATTTTAATCGTCAATCATTATCAACAGTTCTATTCTTGACGAATTTCTCTTTCAGTAGAGCCTGATACACCAGTTTGCGTTGGAAGGAATAACAGGTATTTTGAAAAGAGGTCAGTTTCATGGTCAACAAAATATAAGAACCAACGTGATATACAAAGTCTTTAAATTAAACGAAAAAATTCGCACCGCGCTACTGATTTTGATCCCAGGTGCTTGCCCGTTGTAAGTAATTTTCCTGACCGCTCTTACCAGAGTAGAACTGGCGGAGTCGGGGAACTCACCAATAGTGATTAGTTTGCTTGGTTCCGATGACAACCAATCTTATAGTATTTTCAACTTCAATCTTGATATTGTCAAAATCAACTTCCAGGTTTTTATTGGTGAGCGCTCCTACCGTAAACAAGTGTACATACAAAGTATTTTCCATTATGCGTGGTTATTGAATACCATTAACGATAGCTGTTGATCTTATGGAGCCAAATCCTTCAGCATGTATGAACTATACCCAATCTGGAGTGCAACTTCAGAATCGAGTGCTATTCTGGACTGCAACTTTAGAATCAACTGCTTTCAACTCGTTGAACCATTTTTTATGGGAAGTCATGTGCACGCGGTCAGCTAACCAAATCCATTCATGAAATATTCAATATTCTTGTCTTTAGTGCTCAGTGCTTGATTCTTCTTTGGTGGAATGAAAAACTGTTGTTCTGTTTGCCATTTTTCCTAATTTTACCATATTCGTAGATTCTCTCCATACCTTCTGAGTTGACATGACACCTTTTCCTACAGTAAAAATAGCCTTGACACTGCCCCTGTCGAGAGTGGAACTACTCTGTTTCTGGTGAAATTTCTCAGCAGTAAATAAAGTTGATATTACTTCTGCTTGGCTCTATTTCAATTTTCCTTTGAGGAGTCTGGCAGTCAAATATCAACCCTGTTTATTCTCTTCGGAAGATATATTTACTGTTCACAGTTCAAATTCTACTTCACTATACAGTATTTTCTGAATAAATGTATTGTTACGGAGCTGGGGTTCTTATTGAAATCCTCGACTAATTAATGTCCGTTTGTTACACTTCCCAATCACAACAATTGAATAAAACAATCTCAAATAAATAGCTGTCTATCGCTCACATGCGATGCACTTATATAGTTGTCCGCTACACACTGTAGAATAATCCAGAAAGGTCGGTGAACTTTCGAAAATAGCCTTTACCTTTCTTTGATGCGCCACAGGTACCTACTCCGTATTTGTTTATATTGGACATTCTTGTCTCTTGTCGGAGGCATGTGATCACGGCAGTACCGTAGTCGTAACATTATTCAATCCCGTATAGCTCATCCAGTATTGAAACGACCATTTGGTAGGTAGAGAGGGGGAAAACACGAGTGGACACGATTTGCTGTGCTACGGCGAATCTTCACCAGTGTCTTGGCATGCAGCGTTTGAAAGGTTAGGTTTGTTTAATTAATAAACAGGTAGTGCAGTTATTTATTCAACTTTGCAATAGTTTACTCGTTACCTTGCCAAAATGCCCAGTGGTAAGTACTATTCAGTAGCGGAAAAAGAAATAGGAGTGTTAGGAAAGTTATAGGAGTGCAAGTTCTCTACGTCTCGTGAATCGCCTATACCAAATAATTTGGTACGCCTATGGAATTTCTATTAGTAGCCATAGTTAGACAATGGTTCGGGTATCTTCGATAGGTTGTTAGGTGGGGGAAGGCCAAAGTGGTCGTTTCAATACTGAATGAGCTCTACTCAATGTAGATGGAAGGACGAATCTGAATAGGAAAAAAATATTGAGTTCTTCACATTATACAATTGGAGTGGCTAGAATGCATAAAGTTGAATTCCAGAGTACTAACACCCTGAAGAATTACTCAAAGGAGATTTTCTACTGTGCGAGTACTTTTCAAAAAGTTGCAGAACTACGGAATTAATTTTATATTCTTCATCCCATGTGGTTTCGAAAATACAAAGAGTTATTAGCTTCACCTGAATCTGAGAATGCCTGATGAATATTGCAATTCGATTTGCATTCACTTCTACATGTTTGAATAGGATGAACAAATATCATTATGAATCGTTTGACCCCAAAAAAAATAGTAGTTGGTGTTTTTCAGGGTCACAAATTCCTTAGATATTTTTGGGGAATCTTGCACATCTCCAATTGGTTTGGAATCTGGCCATAAAAATGAAATTTGACATATTTATGTGATGAAAATTAAACCCCAAATCTAGAGGATATTGATAGAACTTTTTGAGCCTCACAACTTTCATCTTTGTTTAAAAATAATTAAAATAGTGGGTCAGACATCAGATCCAACGAAGGTTGTGTATTATAGAATCGCGCGTGCCATCTATCGTTTTCGATATTGAAGTACCACAAATCTGACACTGTACTGTGGCGTCTTCTTATACGGAAATAAAAATTATTCGGAACTACAAGAAGATTTATTTTCGGCGCTAAGTAACAGCAGTAAATTTTCTTCTCTGAATTTTCAGCAACTAACAAACAAGATTTGCATACGGAAAGAACAGGGTTGAACTCGTTTGCGGCAAACGCAGAGTTGGACTCGCCTTTTGGTAGCTTGTTGCAACCTTCCTATTTTTTCGGATCGCTAAACTTTGTGATGCCTTCAATGTTGGCGTTATAATATACTTTCATTAAAACGTCCGCATTCATTTGATACCTTACACATCTGGTTAAAAATTGCAGATCCTAGTTGTATCCAGGAACGGAGTATTACGAATGTATTTCTGAAATATTTTTGAGTTTTCGGACTCTAACATAGCCAAATTTCAACTCCCCAGTTTGAATGGTTACGATTTCAAAAAGCTCTGTAATAAACAATCGTTCGGGCATTCTCAAAAAGCTGGACAGCAGTTTAAATTTCAAAGTCGCTGGCATAAGTTTCATAAAGGGATAGAGAGCTGGCTCACGTGGATAGACTACACCAGCTGTCGAAAGTATGCTGCACCACAGTAGCCTATGCCACATACCTCTCGAAAAACGGTGTATTGAAAGTTCGTGCAACTTTTCACGGAAGTGCAAATCATTGTTTGCAATATGGAGAGTTTTCGTGAAGGTATGTTGAATATATATAGTCATCAACTACCTCATTTTTCGATGGTTGCATGTTCCTAACGTGGAAACAAAAAATTCCTGCAATTTTTATCAATTTCTAGTCACATCAAACATACATTATCGAAATAGTTGTGATCCCAAAAGATCCTGTACTGCTTGAAAATGGAAAATACTAACAATAGTGTCAAGTTTCTATATCACAAAAAAATCCTTCGGATTTCTTTAGACGAGGGTTCTGAGTCATTTCATGTGTCTCTGTTCACTATAGTAAGGGGGTTTCTTACCCGAAGCTATGGCGCTGTTTCTTTGCTCTGACGGTTCCGTGATAGATACAAGTCTCTCAGATGATAATTAGAATAAGCTTCTAATAGTGTTGTTCGGAAAATAAAATTTAAAATTCTCGCCTCATATCGCAGAAATTCAACCTTTGCACATTATTTATGATCAAATACCTCATAAACCCCAAATTCCGACCTAACATACGTAACAAGCGTACCAGACGCACCCGAAATTTCAATTAGATTCCAAGAAGTGATCGGTCGGCCATTTTGTGTCGGACATCTTGAATTTTATATTTTTGACTGCAAATTTAGTTTCAGTGACACAAGGATCCCAGTTTTTGTGATGATGCAAACATTTTTGTGGTTTTGTCCATTAGACGAATCATCGTGTTTTTTGGTTTTATATGTTAGTCACTGCTTGTAGAATTTCCTCTAGATGGAGTAAATGCCAAAAATTAGCAACAACAATGATGTTTAGTCTTATTATATAAAACCAAGCTCATTTAATTTTTTTTTCAAATTTATATTCATTCGTTTTTTTTCACAATTTTTCGAAGAATTTTTGAGAATATTTTATATTCGAGGTTAGGTGTATCTACTCTTGTGTGGATCCTGAAACTTTTATTCTTTCTGAAAATTCAAAATTTTTTATTTTGTCGAATTTCCATGGGAGTAAAAAAATCTGAACGTTTCACTTGACAAAAGAGTCATTCCATTTCAACACTACACTATCTGGTCTTGCTGCTATCTGGAATTCCCTTGTTCGACAACACCACATAGGTATCGAGTTATAGGCGATATCAATGAAATTATTTTGGGACAATGAAATAGGTGGCCTAGAATGTTGTCGAATATATTTGGCATATGCAGAAGTTGTTGAATAAAAGAAAAACAATTTTCAAAAGCATTCTCCATTCAATTGTTTTTTCACCTCACGTACATTTTGAGTCAGTCTGGGTAGTTTTATTATTGGCATGTTTCCTGAAATATGTTTTATTGATTGGTTGAAATAGATATCATATTGACGCCAACCTGACGCCTCTATTGTTGCAAAATCAGCCATTCATCATCACCTACGATCCATTTAGCAGAATGCCCGAACTCCATTAACCAACGAAGTCATTGGCGCAGCCAGTAGAGATTGAAATTACGTAATTGAATTTATATATTCATATATATATATATATATATATATATATATATATATATATATATATATATAATGGAGTTTGAGTTTCTTGGGGTTTCGGTTCTTTTTGCGAATGACAGTCTTCTTTTAGGAGATGAACATTTATTTTTTCGCCGTTTCGACCGTGTCCACGGTCTTCTTCAGGAACTAACAATAATTAGCTGGACCAATATTTTGAAAAAAGGAAAGTGTAAAGGCAGCAGATGATTTATTAGCCTATACAGGGGGTAATAATTCACCGTGACATTTATTTTTTCAAACAGAACCCCATGAAACAATTTCAACTGAATATTGAATAGAAATATTTTTCTGAAAATTTAAAAATCTACGCTAATAATCAATTTATTTTTTGTTATATCTAACATTTTCCCATCGTTGCATAATGAAATTGCTTCTTGAAAATGTGTTTGCCAATTCATCTGCTCTTCCTGATGATCGTGGAAGCCATGCCACTCGTGCATAAATGTTACGAATGATTTCTGGTGAGTACTCCTGTTTGGAAAACATTCTCCTTTACCTCATACATCTATATGAGTTCTCAATTGAGACTGGAATAGAAACTCAAATAACTATCTGAATGAGAATGCAAATTTTCACTCTCAGATTTGTTCTTTTGAGTTGAGGACGTTTCACAATATCTATTAGATGTAGTTCAATGTCCAGCGTAGATTTAGCCGAGTTGTTTTCTGTTAGATATTATAAAAAATAACTTCAATACTGTCGTATATTTTTAAATTTTCAGAAACATCTTCCTTTTCAATATTCAACTGAGAATATTTCTTTTTCAAAATGAATATATCCCAAGAGGTTATCTTGAACGATGGAAGACAGTGTAAAGTTCATTTCTCAGATGCAGAAGATTCCACTTCTGAGTTTAGGAACATCCTAAGAGTGTTAGGTTAGGTTCTTTCCACCCCTTCCACTGCGACCTTCTCAGAGTTCACCTTTAAGTCCCGCGCTTCTGACGAAGTCCATGATGACGCTTGGTGATACCTTTTCCAGGTCTTCGATCTCTAGCTGCCCGTAATTCATACGGTGGAATCTTGTTCGTTCCAGACCCTTGCATCTGCACAAGATGTGCTATGCTGTTTCTTCTTCGTTTCGACAAAAGCGACACTCTGCGCTTTCCGCAAGTCTGATTCTTTGAAGATGCTTTCGAAGTCTACAGTGACCTGTCAATAGCCCTGTTATAATCATCGTTTCTCCTATTCAGATCTAACAGGGTTGCTGTTCTTCTTTTCGAAGGGTTTGGTATAAATGCCTTCGAGTGGACTTGTCCCACTGTTTCATTCCCGTACTCGCATTTTTTCCGCTTGGTACAGTTTGAAAACACTTCTTTGGTTCTGCTCTTTGATATTGAAAAAGAGTGTAGTCTGTTTATCGATTACACCAAATTTGATGGATTTGATACCACTTGCCAATACTAGACCACAGATTAATCATTTGAAGATCACGCAACTCGGCTTAACATCAACAGTATTTTTGCAGAGAATAATGAATCTGACGTAAATTTCGTACATATTTTTTTTTTCTGAGAAATGATATCAACTCCAATTCCAAACAGGAATATTTTATTAATAAAGGAAGGAAGAGCTCACAAACAAATGAATGACTGATTTTTGCTCTAAATAACGATCCAGTCGTATTGTTTCCATTCCATGCAGCTTGGTGACTAGCGTTGAAATCTCTTCTGGATTACCAAATACAAAACAATGATGTAATCCAATTTGGTGATATTGAAAAATGGTATACGAATTTTCAACATTTCCAGTATTTCTCTCTCGGAACTGTGATCAAATTTGGACGCTTGGAAAATATTTCTTCTGCATTCTGCTTTCACACAATCCCGTGATCTCTTTAAATCTCCAATCCGAGAGCTACACACATTTCAGAGGACGCTCAATCGTGATTCTCTGGATTTTATGTGTTAATCCGCATCAGATTAGGAAATACAAATCGGACAATGTTTCAATGAAGCTGAAAGCCACCATGAGTGAATTCATACACTTCTTCAAGAGTATGCATTCTAAAAAATGAATACCGATTAGTTAGGACCAGTTTCCCCTTTACCTGCTTCATTCTGAATTTAATACAGCATATGTTTTCTAATGCCTCCTTCAATAAAAACGGAAGTGCGGATTTTCAACAAAATTAATTTTTGTGTCCTCGACTCTTGTTCATATATTTATCATTCATTGACTCCCATTATGAATAATTGGAAAGAAACAGCGAGTAAACCACATTATATTGTTATTGAGACGTATCTTGTAATTACTATACGATTTTTTTCTATCCATCGTTGAAACACAGATAAATCATTCAATCATATTTTGTGGACTTATTTTGTATGTTCAATTGGAATAAAAAAACTGGGAATTTGTGAATGTTTATGATATATATATATATATATATATATATATATATATATATATATATATATATATGTATATATATATATATATATATATATGTATATATATGTATATATATGTATATATATATATATATACACTTGTAAGTAAGTAGTATTGAACAATAATATCAAACAAATTGGGGCAAATGATTATGTTACGAATAAATAATTATCTCTGTTAGTTACTAAACATTTCTTCCTTAGTCAGAATGTGATTCCAAATCTTGACAACATGTTGTCCACCACTGATGTTCTCTTGTGAATTTTTTTCGCCTTTCCTTTTCCGGGGTAAAACCAATTGTAAAATTGACGACCTCCCATCAGCTGACCCCCATATCCGTTCAAATAGTTCTCATTCCACAACCACTGTTCTCACGTTGCCTTGAAAATTGAATCTCCTTCCTAAAAATTTCTCCAAGAGGGTTTACCAGTTCCGTTCTCTTTCCACTGTTTGGTTTCTTGGTTCTGTCTCATGTGAGCACTGGTCCATTCGTCTGATGATCCCCTATCGTTATTCAATTTACTGACAATGCTGATTACACGCCCTTGGATACACTCTTCTAGATCAGACATAACTATTTGGTCCTCTTGGGCTATGTTTGGTGGTGAAATGGTACTGATTCATCTCTTTCCTCATGGGTAAATCATCAGTAGTTATTTTGATCCTGTTAACTTGAATGACCCCTGTTTTCACTAGCCAATATGCTCCCTTCTCTTGGTTGTTGGCGTTGTCATTCTTGGCTTCCGGTTTTTTTAGTGACGTGCTGAGCATCTGCTTCATACTATCGGTTTGTTATTTTTCCTGGAACGGTTTTTCAACCAATACCGCTCTCACTTCGAAGAGTTGAAAGCCGCTTCCACCTCCAAGGAATGAACCAAAGCTTCACTACATTTATTATGTGTTAATCTCAGGGTCATTTTTATTCCAACATCCTCAATTCGTCAATAGATATCTGCATCTTCTACTGTTCTTTGAAATCTTCCGGGTATCTGGATAGACAAGCCTGATATGAATGTTCTCGTTGTTGGACGCCATACCTTAATTCTAGAGCAGTAATCAGGTATCTGTACTTGCACTTGATCAGGTTCTCTCAACTATAAGTGCCTTTCCTTCATCACCCCATCTATTGGCCATTGCCGCAGCTTCAAATTGCCTGCGACATGGGGACCACGGTGACTGTCCGTCAAAAGTCGGTGGTTTCACGAAATTGTTTGATATAGCAACCCTAGCATGGTGATCTTGGATCTTCAGTGAAGCAACTTTCTTTTCCAGTTTTTCTCGGACTGCAGTAACTTGTGTTTTCATCTCGCCGCCAATCCCGTCTATTGTTTTTCAAACTGTATCGAGTTTGGCACCAACTTCATCAACATCTTCCTTCTAGCCTGAAATTTTTCGTTCGGTTTTGTTGATAATCTGCTCGAATAATACTTCCTTGGGATCACTTTCTTCATTTTGTTCTTCTAGAACTTTTCGGAAAATAGCCCTAGAATCGTTCATTTTCCTCTCGCTTTTCTCTTTCCAACGCTCCTCCTCTCATTTCTTTCTCTCGCCGTTCCCCCTTTTTTTATAGACAAGCCTCTTGCTTTTCTCTCTTCCATCGTTCATCAGTCGTCTCTTTTGCTCGGCAAACTGCTGCTTAATGATTTGGAAATTATCTGGCCTCCATAACAGATGATGCGGGTCGTCAAGCCGAGGCCTTCGCCATCACTCATGGTCTAGAACAACTGGTCGAGCTACCAACCCGCATCCCTGATGTCAACAACCAGTCTGCCAATACACTAGATCTTTTCCTCACCACCAATCCTGACCCGTATAGAATAGAAGTTTGTGCCCCACTTGGAAACTCTGATCACACCCTCATCTCCACAACATGCTCTTTTCATTTACCATCGAGCTGCACAATACCACCCCGTCTCATGTGGCATTACAATTCGGCCGACTGGGAAGGTCTTCGTATGTTTTTCTCAGCGTTTCCATGGAAGAGAGTTTGTTTCTCTTCAGTAGATCCAACACGATGTGCTGAGACAATTTCTGAAATCATCATGTTGGGGATGCAAACCAACATATCGAATACCGAAAGAAGAACATCATCCGATAAGACCTGGTTTAACAGAAACTGCTCTAGAGCTGTGGCTTCCAAACAGGCAGCATACCATCGATGGCTAAAAAATCCGGGCCCTGGGACCAGAGCAGCATATGTCGAGGCTAGAGGCATATGCAAAGAGACAATAGAATTCTCAAAAGATGCCCACAATGCCAAAATAAGATCAAAACTTGCTGAATGTCCTAACGGATCCCGTTCATTTTGGTCTTTCGCCAAAGCTGTGGGAAGAAACTTCACTTCCAGCTCATTTCCTCCTCTAACCAAAGAAGATGGAACACTAGCAACGACTGCCCAGGAAAAAGCCAATATCTTTGCGCACCTATTTGCTGGAAATTCCACTCTGGATTCATCGGGAAAACAACCCCCGAACATTACACCTATTGACAGTCACATGCCCGAGATCACCTTTCGCCAACGTACTATCAGAAAGATTTTGCTGGGTCTCAACACCAACAAAGCCTGTGTGCCCCCGAACTAACACCTGTTCTTTGCAAGTTGTTCAACCACTCTTACAATTTGGGGGTATTTCCGTCCAATTGGAAAATTGCAAGAGTACAGCCAATCCCTAAAAAAGGCAAAAAGGCCCTACCTAGCAACTACAGACCTATCGCACTGCTATCTATTATTTCAAAGGTCATGGAAAAAGCCATCAACATCGAGCTCATGAAATATCTGGAAGACTCAGGAATTGTCAACGATAGGCAATATGGCTTCCGCCATCAGAGATCAACTGGTGACCTGCTCGCTTACGTCTCACATATATGGCAGCTATCTATTGAAAAGTATGGAGAAACTTTAGCTGTGGCATTAGATATATCCAAGGCGTTCGATCGAGTTTGGCACCAGGGACTCCTCGCCAAGCTTCCGTCTTATGGCTTGCCCCCTCAGCTGTGTTCTCTGCTTGCTAGTTTTCTCTCAAACAGGTCTCTCCATGTAGTGGTCGATGGAGTTTCATCTGACACTCTACTCATAAATGCTGGTGTTCCGCAAGGATCTATTCTCGCACCAACACTATTTCTACTTCACATCAACGTCCTGTTGAAAGCAACTTCATGTCCAGTACACAGCTTTGCCGATGATAGTACCCTCCATACCGCTTTCTCTTCCAGGGCTCCTATATCAGCCCGTGAAACCAGAAATGAACGAGGAAGAAATGTTAATAATATAAATATGGACTTAGCAACAATTCTCGAGTGGGGATCTAATAACTTGGTAGAATTCAATGCAAACAAAACACAAGCATGTCTTTTCTCTAGAAAAGTCGATCTCACTGTGCCTAACATAACTTTGTCAGGAGTAACCATACCACTGAAGTCATCCATATCGATGCTTGGTATTACTATCAGCAATAACCTTTCCTGGGAAAATCACGTGAGGTCCATTGCCAAAAGTGCATCCCAAAAACTTGGTTTTTTGTTTCGTGCCAAGAGCTATTTCACCCCCACCCAGCTGCTTATGATCTATAAGGCACAGATCCGACCTGTCCTGGAATACTGTTCCCATATTTGGAGCGCGGCACCTAAACATATCCTGAGGCTATTGGATTCTGTCCAAAAAAGGGCAATTCGTCTCGTCGGTGATGCCTCGCTCACAAACTCGCTCACTTGTCTGGAACACCGTAGAAAAGTTGGCGATTTTTCTCTATTTTATAGATATTTTCATGGGCGATGCTCTTCTGAAATATCAACAATCGTTCCTGCTTTGGCAGTCTCTTCGAGACTAACCCGTCAAGTTCAGTCATCACACCCCTTCGTGGTCACTTTGAAGACCTGCAGAACATCACTTTCCAAAGACTCGTTCATCCAACGAACAGCGAGGCTTTGGAACTCATTGCCTAGGGAGGTGTTCCCCGAGGCATACAACCTCCAGAAATTCAAGAAGAACACCAACTCCTACCTTCTTTCCCTTGGTTCCCACGATGTTCTCTGAACATTACAGGATATCCCTTTTCGTGGGAACCAGAACATAAAAAAAAAAAATAACTACGTGGGGTATATTTCTAGTAATGATCATGAAACAAGTCGCATTCATCATAAAATAAATGCAAGATGGCCGGTACTGAGAGGACTTGCGAACAAGGTGCTCCGTAGAACGTGATGCATATCAAAAGGACGTGATGCATACCAATGCAGACAACAAAATATGTTGTCAGATTCAAAACGGAATCAAACCAGGTGAAACTGAAGGCGAAAGACTCTTCTATGACGCTACAGAGGATCTGACATCTCCAGATATGGTAATAAATATTCAATTATCTGCTGGAATAGAAAGACATAGTGGTCGGCGAACTCAGAGAAAAAATCGATTTGCTCTTAAACAAATCGATTTAATAACCACAAATCACAAGTTCAAAAAGTTGGTTGTATCCCAACCTGACAAAAAAGAACTACCAACAAAAAATCCAGATACTGAAAAAAGACAAACTGATGCCAAAATCGATGAAGTTGGCAAAAACATCAAGTCTCTGAAAAACTCAACAACTACCAAACCAGGAAATTCCCAGATAATTAAACGTTCTGACGTAGCTTTCCGACTGCTGAAAGAAGAGACAACGCTGAAAATTGATGAAATCATCAATTTAGGTTGGCGGACTAGACACAGCATAGATTCGAGCAGTAGTCCCTCTGGAGAATGGTAAAAGTTGAAAGAAAATAGAGGCGAAAATTTTTTTTTATTGGTAATGACTAATCCGGAGATATCTTGGGGTACATACATTGACTTGCATGTATGCAGGATCAGTCCACAAACCACTGATGCTACTTTGAGGAAATGCCTTGAAAAATACCCTCTCGGAGTCAATGTGGATACTTGGAAGTCAAGGAAACCTGATCTTTTTCAATATTCAAAGGGTCAATATACGGTGACAACTTCAAATAGCCATGAATTCAAATATATGGCCATGTGGTGCTACAAACGTTTTTTTTACCGGCACGGCGCCAGCAGATGATTCAGAAGACGCCATAGTTCTAAATGGAAACAAATCAACACTTTCCAAATACCACCCACAGTTGACGACGTTTCCACACTGAAATTTCTACAATAATATTCAATGTATAAGGAACAAATTGGGTGGAATGGAAGCTATCTCCAAAGAAAGAAACTTTGACGTTTTGTGCTTTACTGAAACCTGGTTACGTGAGCACCACATGGTCTTTATTTCAACGACGAATACTTTCATTTCCTCTGCAAATGTATGTATATGTGTGAATATGTTCATTACACGCTTTATATTAGCTTCACTTGTATGTTTGTTTGTTTGTAACCGACTCCTTTGGGCGCAAAATTTTGACCCACTTCCAGACGTCCGAACGATTTGAAATTTGGCAGGTGTACATAATTCCGGTGACAATGCATTAAAAAAAAATTGTGTGGAAAAAAACAAAATGGCGTACGAGTTTTGTGATTATGGTTCGATTCGCTTCAAAATTGGTATGTGAGGGATTTCGTGGTCGAATATTATGATTCTTCTGTAAAAATTGGAAAATTCAAGATGGCGGCTTTGAAATGGCGGCCGAGTTTTGTGATTATGGTCTGATTCTATTCAAAATTGGTATGTGGGGGTTTTTGGGGTCGAATATTATGATTCTTTTGTAAAATTGAAAAATTCAAGATGGCGGCTTCAAAATGGCGGTCGATTTCTGTGATTATGGTCTGATTCGATTCAAAATTGGTATGTGGGGGCTTTTGAGGTCGGAGATTGTGATTACCTGATTTGATAGAATTATTCCAGTTTGTAATTTGCAAAAAAATAATAAAAATAATAGTTTAAAAAAAAAACACGCTTCTATAAATGAACCACACTAAAAAGTAGGAAATGAATAAAATTTTTAAAAAAACCAAAAACATACTTTTATAGAAAACCAGACTAAAAAAATTGAAAATAAGAAAAAAATTTATTTTATTTAAAAAAAAGCGTGGGGTGCATAGTATCAATATGTATATAGTACATTACACACCAAGAGCAGTAAAATAAGAAATGTCTCAGATCACAGGTAATTGTTGGCCGAGGCGATACCATGCACCCCACGCTTTTTAAAATAAAATACAGTTTTTTCTTATTTTCAATACTTTAGTCTGGTTTTCTATAAAAGCGTGTTTTTAAGTTTTTTTAAACTATTATTTATTTTTAACCTATATTATACGTTTGTCATTGCGTTACAAGAATCCTGTTAACTACTACGCATTCCTCACGTTCTACTTTGTGACAACATTAAATGTGATATACATAAATTATTATTATCATTGATGTTTCACAAATAAACGACTAATATCCTCGATTCTAATACAATTCTTGAGTTCGTGGCTATTCAAACACCAAAGTAATTATTCTTCGTTTATTTACACTTCAAAACACAAACAATACTGAACTCTGACAATGAAAAATCAATTTAACTCAGAATAACTCGTGTTACTGAATAAAAACTACCTTTCACTTATTTTGGCCTCATCCAGTGATGCGTCGTAAGTCATATTAATCATTACCCATGAATTTCTAAAAGTTGCGAGACAAATATGCAGTGCAGTGTTGTTTTCGAAACAATATATCTCATTTACATCATTAGTTTCTAATATGTGAACTGCTATCTATCGAAGAACTATAGGCAACCTATCTGAGATTGTGTTTATTATTTTATTTGAATCTAAATATCCATTGAGTTCCAATAATTATATTCGGAGGAATAATCTGTGAATTCTTGTATTTTGCTATAATTTTCATATTCAATTCGAACTCGATTTGTTTTAAATTGCAAATAACTAGATGGTGATGGATATTTTTTCCAAATTTATTTTAACGTGATTGTGATTGAGTGGTTATTAGTTTCACACCTTGAATGCCGTTGAAAAATTCCAGCCGATATGTATTATGAATTGTTTGAAATCGTTTTCAGATATGATGATAATAAGCAACATACATACAGTGCTTCTCAAAAGTCCCCTCCCCCCTCTTATTTTTGGAACGATTATACATAAACAAGTGAAATTTGGAAACTGAATATTAAAGGTTGTAAACTTCACAACTAGTGATGATAGATGACAAAATCGTCAAAGATGACGTCACAAGGCCATTGTGACCAATAATTTCAAATGGAACCCTACGGCAGGCGACACCTCTTTTAAAAGGTATCGAAAAAACCTATTCGATGTTACTTATTTTGTTTGTGTTTATGGCAGTTTTGGCAACTCGCTTTTAAAAAACGCAAAGCTGTGATGAATGAAATCAGTTTCTTCAAATACAAATTTAACTGGTGAGGTTTATCTGGAGCTGTTGCAAAACGCAATAGAACCGTTAATCCTTGAAATTTTGGAAGATAATCCAGATGAATTCGGCAATTTGGAAATAACATTCCAACAGGATGGTGCTCCTCCACACTATCACGGTGCAGTAAGACGGTATTTGGATGAGGAGTATCGTGGTAGATGGATTGGACGACGAGGTTCAACGGAATGGCCAGCTCGATCACCGGACCTCACACCTCTGGATTTTTTTCTGTGGGGGTACCTTAAATCGAAGGGTTACGCCACTGAACCTGACAATATTGACGTTTTAAAACAACGTATTGTTGCAGAATTTGAGGCTGTTTCCGCAGACACATTTGCAAAAATACGAGAAGAGTTTAAAAATAGGATATTTCACTGTCAGGAAGTGAATGAAGGTCACTTCGAGCAATTCCTTTAAGTAGATACTGATTCTTATATCTGTAATTGATATCATACTGAATGGAATTAAAATTTTTATGTTTACTAATGAGCCACTGAAAGGAACTGCCATAAACACAAACAAAATTAGTATCATTGAATAGGTTTTTTCGATACCTTTTAAAGGAGGTGTCGCTTGCCGTAGGGTTCCATTCAAAATTATTGGTTACAATGGTCTTGTGACGTCATCTTTGACGATTTCGTCATCTATCATCACTAGTAGGGAAGTTTACAACCTTTAATATTCAGTTTCCAAATTTCACTTCTTTATGTTTAATCGTTCCAAAAATAAGAGGAGGGGGGACTCTTAAGAAGCACTGTAGATCTGTCACACTTTAGATTTATTCAAATTCATCAGATTTAAGCCATACAAGTCTCTAGTTGGAAAGAGCTGAACCACAATAAAATAGGACTGAGGGAATCCCTGAAAGAAATAAAATCGCAGTAACTCACCTTTCAAATATGCTTTTCTTTTGTAGTTCAACGTTAAACCTGATGAATATGTGTGTTTTGGGAGGGTTTTTGATTCGGTTTCATTGTTAAATATTTGATCCCACTGGGGAGTTTCAAATCACATTCATGCATATACATAATACGTGCATTGCAAATGGGATTTCTAGATCTAGTTCCATTCCTAGATAATATCCTATCTTCAGCTTCCTCATTTCAACAAATGGTGGTTAATTGAGGTTTCTCCTGGAAATTCATTCGAATTCCTATTCCACCTTCGCCGAGTTATAGGCTAGTACACATCTTCAAAAACGCCCATAAGCAACTGCAAAAGTTATAAACAAATGAAGATTCGGAAAAAGAGTGCTGTAGTTTTTTGCAAATATCTCGAAAAATAGAAGGAATTTAAGAAAGTTACTGAAGAGAAAGACATTTCTAATAAAAAACAGTCCCGAAATCTATCTCTATATTTTGATTTAATATTGAAAGTAGGGTCTGCGTGGCGAACACAGCGGATACCGGACGTAACAATATTTTTTTATATTCAAAAATAGAAAAGAGACCTTTTCATTTTGGAATATATTAATACTGCTCTTTCCATATATAACTATTGTGTAAAAATATATTATTGGCAAATAGACTGATTTCATAGTTGAAAAAAAAACGTTATTTCCTTAAAAAAAAAATTATTTCTTAAAACACCAAATGATTAATTTTAAGAGGAAAGTTTTCTTATATATTGCAAACAACAAAGAAAAAATATGATTATAAACAATTTAATAAAATCTAACAACAACAATAAGTCCATTTGTTTGTACATTTTTCTTGACAAATAGTTGAACAAACGTTTTTCGATAGTGTTTTCATACACAAAAACAGAAGTATTAGTATAATTTGGAAAAAAATCAACATTCTGTTATCGATTTCTTATTTTTTTGTTACTTAGAAAATAATATCAATAGAATTATAATATCGCAATGTTATAACCTTGTTGTGTAAAATGTCGTAAGATATCCAGGAAGCGAAATAATTTGAAAGAGCGATAGAGTTCCGGGAGTCGAAGCTTTTCTATTGGAAATTTCTTCTTTGAGTTTAATTTTTTATTTTTATAACTTCTGTAATTATGTGCAACTATGAAACTTCTGCACATTTTTCTAGACGCCATCCGGAATCGATTGAGTCATCGCACTTATTTTAATTCACTCTAATTAACACGTTTTCCAAGATGTGAACTAGCCTATTATAAAAGCTGAATATCTCTGTTATCCGAGAGTTGTATAACATGTATTTTCCAGGAGCTTCAGGGAATAGTCAGAAACACTTGGAAATGATTGTTGAGTATGCTCGCAGGTTGAAAGGGATTTTAATCAAATTATCTCCGAATTGGATTAAAATCTCTATGGTATAACCATTGTATTTCATTTCGTACATTTCCTGCAGTTCTGGTTATCAAATATGAGGGATTGAAAAATAATCGATGACAAACTTAGTGCTTGAATGCTAAATTTCAAATGGTCAAATACATTTCGAAATTATATAATGAATTAATAGCCCTTTCAATATACTTTTATACAAAAGTTTTCGATTAGGTAGTTGATCGAAATTCAGAAAGACGAAATATTTTTGTACAATTCGTATTGGTGGATAAACATTATTTTCTATTGAAATGTTTGTTGTTTGGTATCATTATTCGGTGCTAATAGAAGTAGAATGGAAATAAACTCCATAGTTTTTAACATTTAGAAAAAAAATGCATATCACCTTCGATGTAGGTGAGATTGGGTTCCTTATGATTGATGATTCAGATTGTTTTTATTTGAAGTTTTTGACGTTTTCTGTACCATCATTACTATAGTTACGTGATCACTTTGGAGTGAAAGTTACTACATTCATTATCATTGAGAAACACTGGTCAACATTATTTGCTAGCAAGTGGCAATTCTTTCAACTCTTGTCGAATATCTATCACTGACAACTGTATTATTATATTATAATATTGGACAATATACCCCTCTCAGGTACTTAGAGATTCCCTTTTCAAACGGATTTTTGTGTTGTTTTTTTCAAGCACAGGAGAAATTATCTACGGGAAAAAAATCCTCCGAACATGTTCATATTTTCCACACATGAAGCAATTCATTTCACTACTCATTCAGGGTATCATTGCATACAATATAGAATTGAGCACCATTCTGGTCTGTAACTGAAAATGTTGTGGGTAAAATCACGAAGACTAGCTTCACTCTTGACAAGCCCGATTTACAAACATCAACTTGCCGTCTGATACTTAGATGAAGGCTCCTTCCAAATACCGCGAGAAAACAGGTCACAGAATGAATTTCGAGCACACCAAAACCACTGCTTCTGAGAAAACTTCACTGGCAGGCAGGTCATTTGAGAAGCTTTTGAGATTGGAAAACGCCCAAATTGCCTCAATGAACAGGATTATGGACGCCGCCTACCCAGTACCTCTAATATCCCGTCTCCTCCCCTTACCAAACCAAGCTCCTCCTACAGTTCCATTTCATTAACTTCACGCAGGATAAATACTGCCCAACTTAACTCTGCTCCTCAGTTTTCCCGAAGGAGTAGGCTATACGCGTTTCAACCCAACCTTTCAAAATACCATCAATTATATATATATATATATATATATATATATATATAGAAAAAATTCAATGGACGTAGCCCTCAATGAGAAGTGTTACCCGTAGACACGTGATTCGGGCTTTCAGCCCTCATCAGTACGGTGAAGAAGTGCAAGGATGAACAACACGACAAGTCGAAGGAGTCAACAAACAGAAGCCAGCCGCAGATTTGTGGTTTCGGTTAGCAGACCCTGCATTACAGGGCAACAACCATCGTCACCACGGAGGCAGCTCTAGCTACCTGCGTGACATCCGAGTCCAGGATTATAAAGATGAAAGTGAGGAATATCGAGGGGACTGTTAAAAACAAAATGAAAAAAATTAAAATGGACATAACCCTCCAAGAAAAGTTAACTGTAGACACGTGTTTCGGGCTTTCGGCCCTCATCAGTACGGTGAAGAAGTGCAAGGATGAACAACACTTGGTAGTAAACGACGAATCAACGGAGTCAACAAACAGAAGCCAGCCGCACATTTGTGGTATCGGTGTACTGACCCCGCATTCCAGGGCAACAACTAACGTCACCACGGAGGCAGCTATTCGTTGTGTGCATTAGGCTGGAGGGGATAGATGAAACTATGACAGCGCCCATGGTGGCAGAAGTAGGTTATGATCCTGGTAATCACTATTACTACTAATCATAAGCTGAAAACTTTCAGTTTTTGAGGTCTCCCCGTTTGTTCTCAAATCCCTTAAGAATATTGTACCATTGTACCATACCATAAACATTATTACTATCGTAGTGGCAACGGTCACGGTTGAGTAGTATAACAACAATCATCAATATAATAACAATGAGCCCTCGCTATTGCTGTGTAGTCGATTGCAAAACTGCATCACAAAAACTGCAGCAAAGAGATAAATGTTCTGTTATTCCAGGATATTTCAATCTCTAATTCCGGGACGTGAGGTTTTCATTCGATAAATATTTGAGATGTTTTCTATTTGATCGTCTAGAAGTGGCCAAGTTCCGTGGGACGGTGTTAGCCGATGATAGAAAGCAAATAGCGACTTAAACTGAGAGTTCGGGAACGCCTGGACGGTGTTGTAAACTGATTAATCAGCCTTATGAACGGAGGACAGAGATACTTTTGATGTAATTCCAAGTTGTCTATCGAACACGGCATGCTATCAGGACAAAGTACCTCCCAGAGGATTATTAATTTGTGGTTTGATTTTCACGAACTGGTTTCGGTTATAAAAGCAATTGACCATACATCTGAACTGATGTTAAATGTAGAGTAAACATCGTTACTTGTACTGTATGAGCAATACCCAATATTTTGTGGACAATTATAGTGTTAGAGAGTGTTGAACGTGTTTGTATTATTAGGGACCGTTCTTACATCCTTGCAAGGGTAAAAGTGGGATCCCATATTCAGGTACAATTGTGAACCTCGTTCCTTTTCTGACTATTATATTATTTGAGAATTTCATTAAATAGTATCGCGTTGAATCTGATGTTATTTAGTGGTTTCCCGTCAGGTTAAAGTTAGCCAGGGTTATATGGGTACTTTTTTAATTTGTTAAACTACTAGGCTCCCTCACTTTTTTATGTTCTCAAGAAATTATGAACCTGCGACCTTGATAAACTAACGAGCAAGCACATTACTTGCTGTACCTAAAAGTACACAGAAGTAGCATTACTTTATGATATTCGAAATATCATAACTTACATGGATAACCTCGAAATGCGGAGAACTATGGTATCAAAACACATATTTTTTATCATTTACTTACTTTTTTCTTTGATTATTTAGAAATTGTTAAAAAATTGAAATTGTTACATAGTGAGTATTGGAACTAAAACAGGAAAACTTCAGCTATCGAGTCACTAGAGGGCATTACCAGTCTTGCACACAGCTAATAGCTACCTGCGTGACATCCGAGTCCAGGATTATAAAGATGAAAGGGAGGAATTTCGAGGGGACTGTCAAATGCCCATGGACTGTTTAATGGACCCTGGAAAACAGGGTCTGCTTACTGAAACCAAATGTGCGGCTGGCTTCTGTTTGTTGACTCCGTTGATTTGTCGTTTACTACCAAGTGTTGTTCATCCTTGCACTTCTTCACCGTACTGATGAGGACCGAAAGCCCGAAACACGTTTATACGGTTAACCTTTTTCTCTGAGGGCTATGTCCATTAAATTTTTTCCATTTTGTTTTTAACAGTCCCCTCGATAAACCTCCCTTTCATATAGTTTATATATGTGTCCATCATAAAGTTGGCTACATATTGGAAAAAAAATTGTTATTGAAATTTCTGAAAAACTCCAATAGCGGTTCGTTTATGCATGTATGACAACTAAAAAATCCGTTGCGACTTATATCACGTGACCTCAGATTTGGCGGGAATTTAAAAAAAATTGTCTACGGTGCCGAAAAATGGGTCAAATTGACAAGATACCAAAAAAAATTATGGAGAGAATGTGTTTGGAATCCAACGAGGACCCAATGTACCAATTTTGAACCATATTGAAGAAAAAATCAAAAATATCATTTTATTCCTCTACCCTTACTAAGAAACATTATACATTCTTGTTTTATCTGGAAACAGCTTTAATAACCTAAATCACATAAGTTTGGGTCAAAACTAATCAAATATTTGTGGAATAGACATTTTGCGGAAGATTAATTATGAAAACACGATTTAGTCTTGTCACTAGGTGTAATCATGCCCTGTAACTTGATGCACATGACCTTATTCAATATTCTCAATCCGTAATGAAATTTCAACCAACTAATATTCGTAATTGGAACTTAATAATACATTATTATACTAATTGAATTTAGTATCGTTTAGGGGATGTGGAAAAAAAAAACTCAATAAACAAACAATGTACAAATTTTCAATATTCTGCGTGACCACCTTAATTTACAGATATAAGTTGGTTTGAATTTTATTTACGGTTTGAGAATATTGTATGAGCTCATGTGCATCAATATACAGGCTATACCTAGTGACAAAACTAAATCGTGTTTTCATAATGAATCTCCCGTAAAATGTCTATTCCACAAATATTTGATTAGTTTTGACCCAAACTTATGTGATTTAGGTTATTGAAGCTATTTCTAGATGAAACAAGAATGTATATGTTTCTTAGTAAGGGTAGAGGAAAAAATGGTATTTTTGTTTTTTTTTCAATATGGTTCATAATTGGTACATGGGGTCCTCGTTGGATCCCAAACATATTTGCTGAATAAAAATGTTTCTATTGTCAATTTAACCCATTTTTCGGCACCACAGACAGTTGTCAGACATGCAGAAATGAATCGCCATTAGAGTTTTTCAGAAATTTCAATAACAAATTTGTTTTCCATATGTGGCCAACTTCATGACGGACGCTATATATATATATATATATATATTAATATATACATATATATATATATTAATATATACATATATATATATATAATATATATATATATATATATATTATATATATATATATATATATGAACAGCATCAGATTATTGATAGTGACACCTATAATCTGTGCGGTGAAGATTAAACCTAATATCGTGGAATTTTAATAGCACGAAATTTCGTGCATATTAACAGGTCACCAACAAATGTGTCAGATATATATATATATATATATATATATATATATAGATATATATATATATATATATATATATATATATAACTTTCGAACTGGTAGTATTTTTGGGTTCTGGGGACCATGATCGGCGAAGATATATCAAAAATTTCTGAAAGTCTTGTTGTGATGCAGTATTTCCATTCGAATCTACCTAAGAATCACCTTTTCATGAGTCATTTCCACTTTATGTTGAATCATATTTGGTTGAAGACACAAATGAAGAACAACTAATGAACAATTCATCTCGTCGATGTGAATCCAAAATAGTACGAGGGATCAAGTCCCCATCGATTCTACATATCAGATCCCGACAGATTAACACGTTTCCAATTTGGAAGTGATATTTGCTAGGAAATTGGAATTGTATTGATTTCAAATATCAGCAACCGAAATCGAAATATACCCTTGTATGCGATCTAAGATTTACTTCTCTTTCACAAACAGTATAACTCAATGATAAACCTGGGATGGAGCACCTAATGACCAGTATTCATCTCATCATTATTCAAATGAAATGGTACATCCCTATTTTGAACTCAGGTGAAGCACCCTAACGCAACAAGGCACACCACACCACTAATTTGTAGATTACATCACCGTTTTTTTTTTTTTTTTTTTTTTTTTTTTTTTTTTTTTGGTTCCCCCGAAAAGGGGTATCCTGTAATTTTCGGAGAACATCGTTGGAACCTAGGGAAAGAAGGTAGGAGTTGGGTTCTTCTTAAATTTCTGAAGGTTGTATGCCTCGGGGAACACCTCCCTAGGCAATGAGTTCCAAAGCCTCGCTGTTCCTTGGATGAACGAGTCTTTGGAAAGTGATGTTCTGCAGGTTTCCAAAGTGACCACGAAGGGGTGTGATGACTGAACTTGACGGGTTAATCTCGAAGAGACTGCCAAAGCAGGAACGATTGTTGATATTTCAGAAGAGCATCGCCCATGAAAATATCTATAAAATAGAGACAAATCGCCAACTTTTCTACGGTGTTCCAGACAAGTGAGCGAGTTTGTAAGCGAGGCATCACCGACGAGACGAATTGCTCTTTTTTGGACAGAATCCAATAGCCTCAGGATATGTTTAGGTGCCGCACTCCAAATATGGGAACAGTATTCTTGGACAGGTCGGATCTGTGCCTTATAGATCATAAGCAGCTGACTGGGGTGAAATAGCTCTTGGCACGAAACAGAAAACCAAGTTTTTGGGATGCACTTTTGGCAATGGACCTCACGTGATTTTCCCAAGAAAGGTTATTGCTGATAGTAATACCAAGCATCGATATGGATGGCTTCAGTGGTATGGTTACTCCTGACAAAGTTATGTTAGGCACAGTGAGATCGGCTTTTCTAGAGAAAAGACATACTTGGCTAAGACATGAATAACTCAGTACACGGTCTTGAAAGGAAAATATCTCGTACAATCAGTCATTTCTCCGGATCTGAAGACCGTAATCGTTCTTTTCGTTTTTTTTTCCAAAGTTCCAAAAAGTTAGATATGATATGCTCCATATTTTTCGAAAACTGGATATGTATTTGGAGCCCACGCAGTATTCAAGAAAAATGCCCTAGTTATGCGAACAAAACCAATAAATTATCACTTTTTGTTCCATTATGGAACCATCAAGAACTTCAGCAATATTTTCAGCAGAAACGTTCAGGGAATTTAGTTTTTCTTTTGGTATGTTATAACACCAAGACTTTTCCTAAATCGAGGGCTAATTTGATGTTTATGACAAAAGTTGAAAATTTATAAAATATGTTGTTAAAGAAAGTTATGATATGGTCTCTATTACAAATAGTTTGTTTATTATGTGAGTTTACATTGTACTCATAAGACACTAGTGTCTTATGATCATAGTGTTTTATCAACCTCATTTGTAAACAGAAGCGTTATGACTGATTGTCATTATGAATTTAACATAACTTCAGCACTCTTATAGCGGTTTTTCAAACCACTGCATACGTGCAGTTTTCTAGATATCATCGTAAAGTGAACAAAAACACTTGACTATATGATTTTTCCGGAATGTATGGGTTTCTACTCTACCTGGCGCGTCTTTCCAATGGAATTCAGTGAAAATAATGTTTTCAAATGGTTGTGATCACTTTGATCATTCGATATATTTTTATTTAGGCTTCTCTTCAAAATGAATTCAATGATGTATAGAAAGTTCACCAACTTTTTTTAATATTTCAAATTATCTAAAGATGACTCCTGCGTAAAAGGTATGTTCCGGTACTTATTCTTTTCAACAAAATTGGAAAATACGATATTATAAATTGAGGTGTTGATAACAATTCATTCTCTGTCCATACAGATGGCAAAAATTAAACGCTGATGGTCTCACCCCTCTGTCCATTCATAGTGTGGACGGTCTCACTTAGAGAGTTGAAATTTGGCCTAATTATACCTATAGCATTTTACTTTCGGTATGGAAATTAAAACTTTTTGTTCCTTTAAAAATATCCCAACATGGAGGTTCATAAATGAAAGCTGATGTGGATATAATCTTATCTTGTTCAGTGGCCCGCTTGACTTCCCGGAAATCAATTGCTAAATGCTCGTTATTGGAAAAGAAATTGATGAAATTTATAACAACGTTTTCCCAAATAGTTTCGTCACAAATTTTCGGTAATCAAGACAAGCGCAATCTGCTATATTTTTCTCTGATCTAACAAACTCAATTTTATATTTATAATTAGATAAAATAACTGCCCAGCGTCGAAGACGGTTAGCAGAAAATTGCGGTATTCCCTTTTCTGGATGAAAAATAGTGAGAAGCGGTTTATGATCAACTTCCAATGTGAATTTTCTTCCATAAAGGTAATGATTGAATTTGCACAGACCAAAAAATATGGCAAATGCTTCTTTTTCAATTTGTGAATAGTTTTTTTCAGCTGTCTTCAATGTACGAGATGCATAAGCAATTAATTGGCTTTTGAGTTCCGTCGTGCATAACATGTGTTAATATCCCTCCCACTCCATAACTTGATACATCCGTTGCCAACTTCAGTGGTAATTTATGATCATAATGAACCAAAACCTAAGAAGAAATCAACATTTTCTTATTCAATCTGAAAGGTTGGTCACATTCTGACCATATTACTTTGAAATAAATGTGTTGGGGGTCAATAATGTTATTCCCGAGATTAAAAAGTTATTTTGTAGACAAAAATACCAATTAGACATTAAAAAACAGTTTTTTGGAAACAAAAGATTTTACTTTTAAGATAAAATAATATTTTGATAAATTGGAACTAAAATATATTTCTGAGAATAAATTCAAAAGTTGCTGTCTTATAAAAAACATCGTATTTAGAAAAAAAAACATTTCAAAGTTGACAAAAATAGCAGATTACTTTCAAATATGAAGACTCGAGAAGCATCCATCCGATTCATCGGAAAAAAGTTCATGCTTAATATAAAAACATTTCGAAGTTAACAAATGACTTTTGAAACGTGAAAATGTAACTCTGCCTTCTGCAGGTTGATGTTCCCCTCATATGATAATCGACATCATTCAACTGAATACTATTTAAAAAACTTAGAAATATACAATTGTTAATCTAAAATCAAATGATTTTTTCTTTGGGAAAAAACATCTTGAAAAATTTCTAACCACAGATTAATTCCTCTGAAAGAAAAATAAAAAGTGTCGAACTCCAGTTTGGGAAAAAACAGTTCATGTAACTTCGAAATTTGCAATTGAAACATTATTATCAAGATTAGACAGACTCCTTTTGAATTAAGAAATATTACTTTGAAATAAATATTTTGTCGTTGGAGATATAGTTTTTGACATATTATAGTTATGCTTGATAGCAACAGGTATTTAATTTTTCCATTATTCTGCCCAATTTTAATCAGAACTAGCAAAAAAATCATATGAAATAATGAATTACTAACATATGAACGATATATGCGCATAAAGTGAAGAAATTCTCATAAAAAACGATACGAGAAAGGGGAAATACTTGAAAAAAATTCAAACACAAATCCACTTATAAATGTCATTTGTTATTTGAAAATAAAAACAACTTGAATACTCAGAATCAATTGTATCCTTTGCAAAATATGTATTGTGTTTTATCTTAGGAAGAAAAAAAATAAACTATTCAAATTTTCATTGGAAAAAAACCAGTTGAAAAAAACTGTGTAAAAAATTCTCATTTGTTTAAAAAAAAATGCTCCCAAAATAATGAAAAATGAGTTGTAAATTACTTCCCAGAATAAAAATGAATTTCAAGTGAAAAATAAAATAACTAAAAATATATTTTCTATAATTATGAAACTTCATGTATCATATTAATGAAAGAAAAACCATTGGAAACCAGAAAAAATAAATACATTATTGGTTCACCTTGTTCACTTAAATTAAAAAAAATATATTGAAAACAAAAACAATCACCTACACCAGGTATAGTCATTTAGCTCACAATTGAAATATTAAAAGAGAAAAAGAATATTTCAGGAAAATTTGCTGTTAACACTGGAACTTTTTTGTTGCAGGCTCATTATGAAGAATGAAACCTCCAAGAACGAAGACCGCGCCTTCACAGTAATGTCACGCCCTACTTTGATAGACCCTGGCCCCCTAACTATTTAGGGTGCCCACTAATTATCTTGCTTGTCTTGCGAGAGGTTAAAACAATTTACTCCTGTGATTGTGACCACCCTGATATATTGAAATAAAAAAGTGAAGTGAAAACTATTATGGTCTATTAAAAATTATAAAAGGGCAAAAAATAACACAATGGTGAATACAAAAATAGTGAAGTGAACAATGACCAAAAGAAGTGAATAAAAGTAACAATTACATTATAATAGAAACCCAGGGAAGGAGATGTGTCATCATCGACTGGCAGCATAAACAGGCACAATAAAAAGAAGCGAGCCATGAACAATAATTTCAATTTATATTAAAAATATCGTTGAGTTCTGATTTATTGCGCTGCCTATTGCAGAATCAGTGTTCTTGCCATTCAGTACTCAGGAATTGAATTAAAATCCTATACCTGGTTAATGAACGGCGATGAACTTTAAATATGCAGAAAATACTGTATTTCAATAAATGTGATACTGAATGATGAATTACTAATGAATAAATGAACTATGGAATTTTCAACTCTTGGCTTCATTATGTTTAAATTCTATTTTCAGGTCTGGTAAATTAATTCTGAATTTTGAAAGAGAAATGATTGCTATATTTCTATCGGGTCATATTTTTCATTCTTGACAATATTATTCTATATCTCCTTTCAATAAATTATATAATGAATACATAATTCTTGACAAATTTGGTAAGCATTTTCCATAATAATTTATGAGACCTTACCATGATTTGTGTTGAGTAACTGTTTTTGGAGTGGGGGCATTATTAATAGCTGAAATTTTACCCTCTAACGTGTGTAATCTCACCCGATCTATCACAAAACCCAGGTATTCAATGTTTTCTATGAAAAACTCGCACTTATTCAGAGATATTTTTATACCAGATTCTTGCAATTTTGTCAGAACTTGATTCAACCTAAACAAGTGTCCCTTTCGATCACAACCGCTCACCAAAATATCATCCAGAAAAACAACTTCTAGAAGTGATTCCATTAATTTCTGAAATCTGGCAGGAATGCTAGCAATCTCAAAAGGAGCCCTATTTCAACGAAATAAACCCTTATATGTTGATAAAGTTACCAAATTCTTCGATTTTTCATCAATACATACTTTAGTATATACATTTGCCAAATCTAGTTTACTAAATGAACGCCACCCTCATCAATCACAGAGGTAACTTATCTCCATTCATGTACAGAGAATCAATATCAATTTTTCGATATATCACACATATACAGTGTGACCCATTTTTAATGGAAACACCCCCCTAAAATTTGAAGTTGTAAACATATTTTAATAATTTTTTTTTGAAATGTCAAGTACTAAAACCTTGGGACAAAATTCGAAATGTTTATTCCAATTTTCAGGGCGTACTACGATATTTTTTCTTAGTCGAAAATCGAGATTTCTTATTAGCAATTTTTCTATTGAAAAAATCACTACGCCACTGGATTCAAAGTGCCTCTAAACAGGTGTGACCAAAATTTCATGAGAAAATATTCATTAATAACAAAGTTATGACAACTCAAAAATTCGAAAACTCACACAGCTAACAGTCACAAAAAACACCCTATATCAACAGATATAGCCATGAGAATATGTTTTTATGATTTCAACAATAAAGTGCCGCCAGATGAAAAAAAAACAAATAGCGTAATTTTTTTAATGAAAATAACGGAATTACATTCACACAATTCAACTAATAATGAAGGAAAAAATTTTAATTAACGTAACTATGAAAACTAATTACTGAAATGTTTCGATTCAGTGCAACAATTAATTCAAACTCATATTCTAGTAGCCTCTACTAATCCACCACGTATTTCGATACATTTGTCGTAGCGGTTACGAATGTTTCTGATTACGTTCCTTAGTTCTTGTGGGGTAATATCTGCACATACCTGTCGAATTCTTGCACAAAGTTCATTTCTATCTCTTGAGCGGTTTTTGTAAACCTTTTGTATGAGAAGTCCCCAGAGAAAAAAGTCCAAAACAGTGAGGTTGGAGATCTGGGTGGCCACTCTACAAACGGACTACCACGGCCTATCCATCGGTTTGGAAAATGTTCGTTAAGCCATTGCCTTACAGCTCTGGCATAATGAACTGAACACCCATCTAACTGGACAATTAAACTTGATCGTTCATTGATTGGCAGCTCGTGAATAGCATCCGAAAACTCTGTGTTTAAAAATTCTAGAAACCTCTGCGCATTAATGTTTTCCTCAAAAAGAAAGGACCAATAATTCGTTCGTTCAATATCCCACACCAGACGTTGATTTTTTGGGAATACTGGCTTTTACAGTTTATTACCCAGTTAGGATTATTCGCTGCCCAATAGCGACAATTCTGTGATGACACTACTCCATTTGTAGTGAAAGTGGCTTCGTCGGTATATAAAATATTTTGTAGGGAATTTATATTGTTTAAATATTCCCCTTGGGCCCATAAACAATATTCCAGACGTCTTGCTTCGTCGCCATCTTGCAGTGTATGTAAAAATTTTGGCTTGAAAGGTTTAATATTCTTCGCCTTGACACATCTCCGAATAGTTTCTCGTGGAATATTCAAATCTAAGGTGGCATTCCTTATACTGGCATTAGGATTATTTCCGAAATAATCTAAAATGATTTGATCATTCCTGTCATTCCTGTTTCGTCTTTTTACAGGATTACTTTTTAACATCAATTTTGATACTGCACCAGTTTCATTGAATATTTTATTTATTTTATTCACCGTACCGCAGCTAATACGAGGACGATCTGGATGTCTCTCATTAAATACTCTACAAACCTCTCTAGCACTTCTAACGTCATCTCCCGAAAGGCGTACAATTTCAATTTTCTCTCTTACGCTCAATCTTGCAGCCATGACACAAAATAATTCGAAGAATTGTAAGGTGAATATTGTTGACAATAGTACATTTAAATCTTTCACAAGTGTCAAACTGTAATATCGTTTCCATGGCAACTAAGATTTGAATTGAAAAATCAATTAGGTCTTAGTTTTAGTTAATTTGCATGAAAACTTGAATGTAATTCCGTTATTTTCATTAAAAAAAATTACGCTATTTGTTTTTTTTTTTCATCTGGCGGCACTTTATTGTTGAAATCATAAAAAAAATATTCTCATGGCTATATCTGTTGATATAGGGTGTTTTTTGTGACTGTTAGCTGTGTGAGTTTTCGAATTTTTGAGTTGTTATAACTTTGTTATTAATGAATATTTTTTCATGAAATTTTGGTCACATCTGTTTAGAGGCACCCTGAATCAATAAAAAAATCGCTAATAAAAAAATCTCGATTTTCGACTAAGAAAAAATATCGTAGTATGCCCTGAAAATTGGAATAAACATTTTAAATTTTGTCCCAAGGTAGACCTTCATTAAAATCTGTTTACAACTTCAAATTTTAGGGGGGTGTTTCCATTAAAAATGGGTCACACTGTATGTATATATATATTGAAACAGGATCACGGGAGAACAGGAAACCGGGATAATGGTATTTTTCAGACAATTCATGATTTGTGTTCGCTCTGTATGCTCCTTTCATTTGAGGTTTTGTCGGTCGTGTTCATATTTTGTTAATTCAAAGTTGGACAACTTTTTTATAAATGATATTGAGATTGAAACACATGTAAGTACTGCCTATTAGGTTGAGCGGCCACCGATGCCCCTTGTCATCGGACATCCTAAAAATATTTTTTCGAGGGAGTTAGTATTGTTACGGAAATCACGAAAATATCCTGAGTACGCCCCTGTGTTGGTTGCCGATGACATCATGCATGTTCTATAACCGCCATTGGAAAATTCGAGAAACGACCGTTGGGAGTGACGTCATCTTTCAGATCTTTCGATAACGGACATTCGAAGATGCGAGGAGAAAACCGGCCGTTAACGATGATGTAATAATAATAATATAATAATAAATTTATTGACTCACATAATAATATAAGCAATACAATGCGTTATAATAGAAGTAGTATAAGATATTACTAATGAACACACCACTAGAACGTCCTATTGAATATCACACGACAGGCATTGATGAAATGGAGGATGGATAACAAATACTAAATAGGACTAAAGTAAATGATATGATGAGTAAATATACTCGGTAAGTAAAATACTTGTACCGAGACAATGTAGCAATTAAACATATGAATATAAAATATAAAAAAAAAATATAGAAATATAAAAAATACACACATATAATACTGTAACTACTGAATAATTTATAACAGAACACAATAAAAATTTTGAAATTAGAGCAAAGTAGATTTATTCAACATTGACTTTTAGAAAATTTGAATTTGGATCAATTTCATCTGGAGATTGGTTGCACGGGAGATGCGATATGGAAACAAAATACTTACCTATCCGGATACCTTATGATATGTAACTTTATTCAATTATATTTTCGTTTCTATCAAACCATGAACGTATGCCCTAGGACAGGTCAGCACAAATTCTTTCAGACTTTTTTAAATGTTTTATTTGACATGTTTTTGAGTTCATCGGGGATGCTGTTGTAGAGTTTGGGCGCTAGAACTCATTTGATCTTTGTCCTATAGATTTTGTCCTATAGATTTTGTCATGAAGGGAATTAAGTGTAATTTTTTTCTACATGTGACATATTCATGATTGCTTTTTTTAAATTTCTTACTTATGTGATAATTGATCATACATTTATGACTGAATTCCTGCCTGAGGTCAAACACTCCTGACTCAGTGTAAGTCAGTTCTGTTGAGTAGTCCCATTTTTTATGTAACATTAGTTTCAAGAATCTTCGTTGTGGAATTTCTAAAGGTGTTATGTGTTTTCTTAGTGCTGCACCCCAAGCCAAGATGCCGTATTTCAGATGACTATCTACAAGTGCAAAATACACAATTTTTAGTTCTTTCTGAGGTAATGTGTGACAAAGATGTCTGAATTTATATAGAATAAATTGTAGTTTTTTTATTACGTATTTAATATGGACATCCCATATTATGGAACATTCCCGAGCACCGCTATTCCAGAACTTTCCGCCGTCCTCTATATAGCGAGTCATATGCGACAGGCAAGGCAGTCAGAAGTCGGCAGAGAAGATATTCCTAGGAATATTGTGGAGCATTGTAATTGTGAACAAGTGTTGTATTGTTAAAGTATACTATCGAGTTGTGTTTTGAAGTGTAATAAAACGGATTGAATTTATCGGACTATTTTTGAACCCCAGTTTCGTAACGGTATGAACATAGACAAACATATTGCCACAGGTTGCCTGATCTAGGTCGACTAATATGTCTAGAAAATACGTCACTTCCGGTGTTTTTTCAAATAAATATAGGAGTACTTTTTTGTATATATGAATATTGTGATGAAGTATATGTCTGTTTTTTGAAAAATTAGTATTTTTAAAGAAAAAAAATTATATCGAAACAAAACGAAAAAATATTCTATATGGAAAAGTACAAAGAATGAGAAGCCATTGATATGCTCCAATTTTTTCATTGCTTGTGAAATCTTAAATCGAAATCAATCTACAGCACGAAATTCATACACAAACGAGAAAAACTCAAAAGCGATGCTCGTCGAAAGCATTTCCAATAACCAAGTTTTCATCAGCGACGAACCATCCAAATAATCTTTCCGCAAAGACGCACATTAATAGCAGGAAGAAATCCGAGAAATGAAATGTTTTCGACGTCTTTACAATGGAACACATTTTGAAAGCGACGCCGTCGTTTTGTTAAGCTTGACTGAATAGGATGGATTTAAACTGATACTGTGAAAGTAAAGCAAAAAAATGTCAAAGCCAGGATGGGTGTTCAGTTAGGTAACGAAAAACAAACAGAAACAATAGACTGTCGACACATGGACACATGTATGCAACTATGGGATATCTGAAACAATTACCTCCAAAATATTCTCCATTGTCTTACGTTTCATAAAAAGCATGTTGTTGTAGGGATAAAAAAGTTCACATAATTACCAAATTGTTCTGAGCTGAGATATGTACCCAATTTTAATAAGGTTCTGTGAGTTTGTTTATCTGTAACGACTGTTCTCAGTAGTAAAAAGGAGGGCCGATTGAAAAATCACTATTAGAGAGATAATAATGCCGAAGGACATGGGCTATGAGGGCGATCTGAAAAGCAATCGACATATGCAAGAGATGGCGTCAGCAGTATCAAAGGCATGTTGATTTTCGTAAATAATATCCTTAAAATGTATTCTTTGAAATTTTCTACAAGCTGAAGCTGGGTCTTTTCTTTTTTATATAACAGTAATTGAGGGCGAACAACTTTTGTATTTTTACAAAAATGAATGAAACCGTACGACGAGATCAACACGGAATTGAACGGAGTTCATGAGGACTCTGCATTTTGGATATAAACGATAAAATACTGGACACCTGAACTTAAGCGCGGTCGTTCGAGATTTTTTTATGAAGAACGTCCAGGCCGTCCAGAAGACGCTACCACATCAGAAATTTTCACTTATAATCTCCCTAGAGCATGAATTATTGCCGGAAATTTTTTGAGTACATGAATTTTTTGAAGCAACGAGGGATAATTTTCTTTAAAAATTCATGTACGAGACAAATTTCCCGCAATTAATTCAAGCACGTGGGAGATTCGGTGAGAAAATTTCATACCGGAATTATATTTAAATAGAAAACATTGAGTAAATATTTATTTTGACGTTATTCACGAATAAATATGAGGCTGTGTGTAATGGGAGTTTTGGGGGAGATTTTTTTCTGATTTTCCCCGTTCCCTAGTGAAATAAAATATATAATATCAGATAAACTATTATGTAAAATTAATTGATTGCGTACAATTTTCTTAATCAGGGAAATGTCAATATTGACTAAAAATGAAAGTGGATGTTATTTCAATATTATTATCGTCTAATTATATGATAGCTGTCATGTGCCGGGAAATTTCCACTTATTAATTTTACGTCTACATGCTAATGTGGATGAAAAATTTTCAGAGTATTCGTTGGTTACCATAGTAACAATGTCGAAATAAAGCACCTGATTGGTTGAAAATGACTGGTATAAAATTTTCGATGGAATCCAAGGTAAGGTAACTGATGATCGACGTGCTAGAGATTGTTGGGGCTGTGGGTGTTTCACGTGAACGAGTGGGGAATATATTTAATGAATATTTGGGAATGAAGAAGCTCGTTGACTCATGTGTGCCGCATTTGCACGCGATAGTGAACTGCTTTCTGGTGAATCGAAGCCGAAGAAGGCAAAGGTTGGTCTATTGGCCAACAAGATCATAGCTTTAGTTGCACTCGGAATGATTCACATATATTATCTTGAAAAGGGCAAAACGATCACCGGCATATCTTATGCAGATCTGCTGGATCGATTCGATGCCGATTTGAAGCAAAGGCGGCTGCATTTGATGAAGAATAAATAATAGTTTAAAAAAACTAAAAAACACGCTTTTATAGAGAACCAAACTAATAAAATTGAAAATAAGAAAAAAAAAATTTATTTAAAAAAAAGCGAGGAGTGCATAGTATCAATTACCTGTGATCTGAGACATTTCTTACTTTACTGCCCTAGGTGTGTAATGTACTATATTATTATTGATACCATGCACCCCACGCTTTTTTTTTAAATAAAATATTTTTTTTTCTTATTTTCAATTTTTTTAGTTTGGTTTTCTATAAAAGCGTGTTTTTTAGTTTTTTCAAACTATTATTTATTCCCAACTTTTTAGTCCTTATTGCTATATAAGCGTGCTTTTTAGTTTGGTTTTCTATAAAAGCGTGTTTTTTCGTTTTTTTTAACTATTATGTATTTTCAACTCTTCAGTCCTTATTGCTATATGAGCGTGTTTTTTTAGTTTTTTCAAACTATAATTTTATTTTTAACATTTCAGTCCATATTGCGTGTAACGGGTAAAAATATCCGACCCCAAAAACCCCCACATACTAATTTTGAATAGAATCGGACCATAATCACAAAACTCGTCCGCCATTTTGGAGCCGACATCTTGAATTTCTTCATTTTGACAAGGGAATCATAATCTCCGACCCCAAAAACCCTCAGATACCAACTTTGAAGCGAATTGGACCATAATCACAAAACTCGTCCGCCATTTTGGAGCCGCCATCTTGAATTTTCCACATTTGACAGAGGAATCATAATTTCCGACCACGAAAACCCGCAGGTACCAATTTTGAACAAATCGGACCATAATCACAAAACTCGTACGCCATATTGGAGCCGCCATTTCGTTTTTTCCTCTAACAAACATTTGTAAATGCATTGTCACCGGAATTATGTACACCTGCCAAATTTGAAACCATTCGGACGTCTGGAAGTGGGTCAAAATCGCGCCCAAAGGAGTCGGTTACAAACAAACAAACAAACAAACAAACATACAAGTGAAGCTAATATAAAGCGTGTAAAAAAGTGCTCTCCCACCAGGACAATACGCCGGCATACAAGTCCGCAGTCGCAATGACAAAATAATATGAATTACGCTACAATTGGTTTCTCATCCACCATATTCTCCAGATTTCCCCCTCTGAAACTATTTTGAAACCTAAAGAAATGTCTCGGTGAAAAGAGATTTGGTCGAAAGAAGAATTCTTCGACAACGGCAAAGCCATGCCATGTATGTATGTTCCCACATATCTTCTTAATCAAAAAGTGTTTTTTTAAAGTGTTTTTTAACCGCCAACTTAGTTGCAAAGCTACCCTCGGCAGTCAGAGACTTGTGTGAGTTAAGAAGACGGGGACCTTAGTTTTCAAAGCGTCATCCGAAGCACTACTCGGCTGGTAACCGAGGACAGTCCGAAGGATTGATATCTAGGTACCAAAAATGTTCGGTTGGTCACCTATCTCCTCCCGCTCAACGAAACTACAGAAATATATTTTCATTTCAGTACTTATCCTAATTTGACAAATGAGGTATCGTTAGAAGCGTCCTGATCACCCGCTAGTAAAGGGCTATGTGACGTCACACTAAGTTCAATATGGCGCCCTCTAGAGGACATGGTGTCCAGTATTAAATAAAATTGAAATCTGCCGCGTTGGGTATCAATTAATTATGTGTTGAAAAGAACGATTCAAACCAAAAACCTTTTTTAATTCCTAGGTTGTGTCCGTGAAATCAATAGTTTCTTAAAAAAAAATACAACATTGTGCATGAACGGATTTTCTGTAGATGAAATCGAAAAAATCTAGTAGGTGGCTGTCACGTTTTGTTTGCACAACTTGTGACTTCAATAATAGTATTTTTTAAATATTCCACCTGTTTTCACTTTTAATGTAGGCATGTACCAGTACCATGTTTTTTTTTAATAGAATATCAAATTAAAAATACAAACAAAACAAAATTATGTGTATTACAACAAAGAAAAAGGCAACAAGATCAAACGGAACGGAGTTATAAAAACTGCTCTAATTGACCACCTCCAACCATAAGACAGGAATCAAGTCTTCGTCTCATAGATTGGAGCAAACGTTGAAATATTCCTGGTGTGTTTTGGATTTCGCAGGCTGCAATGTTACAATTCCTTGAATCATTCACATTCAATGGGGGTCGTATGAACCAAGGATTTCAGGTGACCCCAGATGCAAAAGTCCAAGGGGTTTAAGTCTGGAGATCTGGGAGGCCAAGGTTGAGGTCCTGCTCTGCCTATCCAACGATTTGGATATACGTCGTCCAAGTACTGACTAGCAGAAAAAATCTTTCTTTCTTCCTTTTACTGACTAGCAGTTATGCTGAAATTGATAGGCGCACCATCGGTTATGAACCACATCCGTGTCGAATAGCTAGAGAAAAATTTTCAAGTAAAATGGGAAGCTGCTTCTGGAGAAAATTTGTTTAGGTTGCACCAGTTAGCCTTAACGGTAGAAAATACGGACCAATAATATTTTTGCCAATAATTCCGACCCACACGTTAAGTGAAAATGCATATTGATACCGTTCTTCTTGAATGTGGGTTATCTTCGGACCATAGATGATTGTTATGGAAATTTGTAATCCCTCGCCTTTTCTAAACATTGAGCATTTTGGGTAATCATTTGAAGACTCCATTGACAAAAGTCTACTTGATGGGGGAAATCTCGCGGCAAAGGTGCCTGGACTCGTTGAATATGGTAGATTAGTTTATTGCTAACATTAAGTGTGTTGGCAAGGTGTCTTGTACTTAATTCCGGACGATCTTCAATCATATTGAGAACCTCTTCTTCCAGTGCCACCGTTCTTATTACTCGTGAACGACCACAATCAGTTGTTCGGTTTTGAAAAGTCCCTCTTTCACAGAGATGTTGGTGAAGATGATCAAAAATTGTGTTATGAAGTATCACGCGCTTAGGATACATCTCTGCATAGAGCCGTCTGGCTTCCAAATAATTTCCATTAGCACGACCATGCATAAAATGCATATCAGCCATTTAAGCGTTAGTGTAATTATTCATATTGAAGATTCAAAAGACACAATTGAACTTTCAACTTCCACATAGGAATCAAAGCGACTTGACAGCCACCTACTAGATTTTTTCGATTTTAAAATACTACGATTGAAGTCACAAGTTGTGCAAACAAAACGTGACAGCCACCTACTAGATTTTTTCGATTCCATTTACAGAAGATCCGTTCATGTACATGTATTTAAATTTTTTATTAGGAAACTATTACTTTAACGGACTCAACACAAGAGTTAAAAAAGTTTTGCAATGAATCTTTCTATTCAACACTGGTTTTCAAATTGAGAAATTTTGTTTCTTCAAAAAGTTCGGGTCAAAAATGGAATAGGGGTTGCATGTTTCACCTTTTTTAAAAATCACAACAAAATTAAAAAAATATTCATAGGTAGCTTTTTTATTGGTAGAACATGCCCACAAAATGTGATTCCTTCAACTCTCCAGCAATTTCATGAAAAAGAAAACTATTTTTTTTTACACCCTTTATATTAGCTTCACTTGTAGGTTTGTTTGTTTGTTTGTAACCGACTCCTTTGGGCGCGATTTTGTCCCACTTCCAGACTTCCGAATGATTTGAAATTCAGCAGGTGTACATAATTCCGGTGACAATGCATTGAGAAATTTTTGTTTGGAAAAAAAACAGAATGGCGGCTTCAATATGGCGTACTTTTGGTTATGGTCCGATTCGCTTCAAAATTGGTATCTGACGGTGTCCGTGGTCGGAGATTATGATCCTTTTGTCAAAATTGGAAAATTCAGGATGGCGGCTTCAAAATGGCGGCCGAGTTTTGTGATTATGGTCTGATTCTATTCAAAATTGGTATGTGGGGGTTTTTGGGGTCGGAGATTATGATAATTTTGTCAAAATTGGAGGATTCAAGATGACGGCTCCAAAATGGCCGCGAGTTTTGTGATTATGGTCCGATTCTATTCAATACTGGAGAAAATAGTTAAAAAATCAATAATAATAATAATAGTTTGAAAACTAAAAACACGCGTTATTAACGCGTGTTTTTAGATTAGAAAACTAAACTAAAAAGTTGAAAATAATAATAGTTCAAAAAAACTAAAAAACACGCTCTTATAGAAAACCAGACTAAAAAAATAGAAAATAAGAAAAAAAAAATTTTATTTTAAAAAAAGCGTGGGGTGCATGGTATCAATAATTATATATATATATATATATATATATATATATATATATATAGTACATTACACACCTAGGGCAGTAAAGTGAGAAATGTCTCAGATCACAGGTAATTGTTGGCCGAGACGATACCATGCACCCCACGCTTTTTTTTTAATAAAATTATTTTTTTTCTTATTTTTTATTTTTTCAATCTGGTTTTCTATAAAAGCGTGTTTTTTAGTTTTTCTCATTTTTGGAAGCGCGTAACTTTTCAAGGAGAGCTTTTGTTTACATGTACGATCCCCTTTAATTTTCGACAAGAAATCACCTCCTAAAAACTTCCGCACTTATTTGGTAACACCCTGTATAAAATCACGTCTCAGATGTTCGTTCAGTCTATGAACGTGATGGATAGTTGAAATCTTTATATTTTTTATTTTATTCATATAACTTATGTCCTCTTGGATAGATAGATAGATAGAAGTAAAAAAAAAACAAGAAGGCGGATTTTGAGCGAAACACTTTTTTTTCCAGATCTACCAAATAAGGTATCACCCAACGTTTAAAATGTGATTACAAAAATGAATAAAACTTATTGGAAAGATAAATTGTAATATGGATGACTCAACAGTAAATAAATAAAGCCGAAAATACGGGCCAAACAATTCCAAAACATGTTATTACAGTTTATTTCACCTTGCTTTGTGTTCTCGATGCTTTGAATTGCACTGCAACGAAATCAATATCAATATTATCACTGAGCAAAAAAAAATATATAATAATATTCAAACAAAATAAAACCTAAAAGTAAAATAAATAGTACAGCGGCACTGCACACACTTCTTCGCGAAAATAAAACCTCAAAATAATGTAAATAAAAAAAAGTTCAAAAACTAAAACCCGAATTGCGCTCTGAAAAGTAGGAAACAAGAAAATATACTTGTCCAAAATTCTTATCTACCAACTATTCAATTATTTATCGTCTAATAAGTAGGCAACTTATATATTTCAAATTAACACATAGCTATAGTTATGTTCAGAGGAAAGCCGTGGTCGCATGCCACCTCGCCTTAAGACACGAACGACCTAAATACATTTCAGATTATTGCATTTACCTAATTAATACCCAAAACTGTATTGTTAAGTGAGCAAACCTAGGGCAAGGTGGCATTCGACCATGGTTACCCTCTGAATATATGTATACAAAAGTCCCACCCCCCCTCTTATTTTTCCTCTTATTTTTGGAACGATTAAACATAAACAAGTGAAATTTGGAAACTGAATATCAAAGGTTGTAAACTACTAGTGATGATAGATGACGAAATCGTCAAAGATGACGTCACAAGGCCATTGTGACCAATAATTTTGAATGGAACCCAACGGCAAGCGACACCTCTTTTAAACGCCTTGTGACGTCATCTTTGACGATTTCGTCATCTATCATCACTAGTAGGGAAGTTTACAACCTTTAATATTCAGTTTCCAAATTTCACCTGTTTATGTATAATCGTTCCAAAAATAAGAGGGGGGAAGGGGACTTTTGAGAAGCACTGTATAAGTTGTATACTTATTAGACGATAAATAATTGAATAGAATTTCGGACAAGAACATTTTCTTGTTTGGTACTTTTCAGAGCACGATTTAATTATTTCCTTAGTCGGGTTTTAGTTTTTGAACTTAATTTAATGCCGGGAATCGTATTAATCGCATTGTATCGAAAAATTGGAGAATCGTTAGAAAAAGTGTAATAATCTAAAAGACCATTGATTTGTTGAAAATATAAACAGGATGTTCATAAAATCTTTCTATTCAATATTCAATTGAGAATGTTTCCCTTTTCAACTAAAAGACTATGTTGAGAAATAAATTGAGTTTTGCCGAACAAGTTGTGTTTTCTTACCTAGGCCGATTACAACCCGCCCTCGTATTTTGATTTCACGTATGTACGCGGGTTTCTAAGTTTATCAGTTGATTTCGACGAGGATCTGGTGATTTGGGCTTTTTCTTGGTTTACGATTTACGATGTATGAATTCCACATCCAAAAAGGGTTAAGATGGCACGTAACTATATTTTGAAGTAACTGTATTTCCTTTTTATAATGGAACACGTACGAAAAGAAAATATACAGGAGAGATTTAAAGGTTATTTGAAAAATTGGACTTCACACCAAAACAAGTATATAATTTGAAAGATATCAATGAAATATATATATATACATGGGTTGGGAGTAACAGATAAGCTTTATATTCATGGCGGTGATGTGGACGGTAGAGGTAAAGGGATATTTGTTTTCATTGTTTCTTGCAGTGCTGTCAATTCTCACATTATTTCTATACATATAATACATACTGTAAATTAGTTTCAATAGAACGGGGGTTTTCAATAACTGTTACAAACTTCGAACAAGTAACATAGCCTGGAAACAAAACATGCTGGCCAAAGAACTTATATGTAAGTGATATCTGAGCAAGAATAAACAATATCAACACACTCTATGAGTTGTTCACGATACTGATAGCACACCTGTGAATTATTTATGGCACAGCAATTGTTTTGATATATTTTCATCTCTCTCATCAGTGACGTCTCTTAAAAAAGTCATAAACGCACAACCAGCTATCAAATCTGAGATCTCCATAAAAAATATTTGGAAAATAATTCGAATCAGTGGATACAGATGAATAAAATGAGGGATGGAAAAGTAAAATCCAAAATTTCGAGAGCTCCACCTCAAATTTTCATTTAATTTCTTTTTTAGTTGTTTTGATGAGAAATTATTCCAACTTTGTCATCTTCGTAATTCAATAAATATATATAGGTACACAGATTCATTGCGGAAACCGGGTCTCAGTTAAGTTTATTCAGTTCAATAAATATAATAATCATCAACTTCATAATGTAAAATAACTCACGGATTATATATTGGTGTTAGATTATAGAATAATCAGAAAAATCATCACCATATTCAAAATAATACATGGGTTGAATATTGATTTTAGATGTTTATCTACAAAGACCTATATTCGTTCGAATCATTTCCAATATTGAAAACTTACGAACTTATTGTGAGCCAGAAAACGTCGACTAATCTTGTAGAATTCGTACACTGAAATCGCATCTCCGATGATATGTACTTGTGGAATGGAATGCATGTAAAGCTAAACAAAAAGATTCTTGGATATATTATAAAGTCAAAACTCAAGAGGATTCGCCCCCAGCTAGGACATACGACGGCGAAACTTCTGAATAATATTCTCTTCATAAAGAAGAATGACGGGAAAAAGGGAAACTTAATCTCAATTCACTGGCTTTCACAAAAGAAAAAACACGTCACTCGATATGCTGAGAAAAAACAGATGATATTCCGAGATAGATTTATCAGTTTGTGCGAATGTCTTACGGATCTTTCCTATTCATTTCCTGTTTATGAGTAAATGATTGGCTACCGAGCTGAATATCTACCAAGAGTGGAATGTGATGTTATTGATCACATGCCATTTTCGTGGTGACGGTGAACGATTGCAAATTCCCGCGGGACCTTATGGGATATTGATATCACTGCACGCCATATTGTGGAAGAAATATGGGAAGATTTGTCTTTTGCTGAAAGATGATTTATGTGCAACCATCGTTCAATATTGATTTTCGTTAACTTACAGTCCTGTCGAAATTTTACTGAACTTCTATGGAATATAATGAGTTCTTAACAAGCTCGAATAACGACATAATTGTTTCATTGATGAATTCTCAACATTGAAATGAATCTCCTATATGGAAATGATTCATCTCATTGTATGATAACGTAACAATTCAAGTGAATAGTTGTACTACTCCTTTATTAGGACTTTTAGTTTCAGATTATGGAGCGGACTACAACTACTTAATGTGGTCTACATTCCTCGATCTCGATGTGACACAAAATACATAAAACAAACGAGAAAATTTCTAAAGGACCGAATCACTTCACATAAAAGTGATTCCAAAAACCTCTAACACCAAAACTCCACTTTAACAAAACAACGCCTGGGGGCAAGATTATAAATTTGCATTTAACAACGTCTCGATATTGAAAAAAAAAACAATGCACACATAATACTTTTTTGGAAATTATTTTTCAAAAACTTCTGGTGGTCAGCTCATAAAGAGACAGAATGACTGAGCATCATATACACATACTTATTACACATTCATAACACCACTTTCTACAATACCAAACAATTAACAAATACATTCACACAAAGCCCCCTACACATTTAATCCTCAGAAAATCACCACAACCCCACACATGAACATGAACACGGTACATGGTGGAAAAATCGGCAAATAATTTTAATCGCCAACTAGTTCTTAGTCTAGGTTTTATTTTGTATTAGAAACTTAATAGACACCTGATATTTCAAAAGTACCCCCAAAGAATGCATACCACTGTTATCCATATACAGGGTGTAACTGAATAAGTGTAAAACATTTAAGGAGGTGATTCCTCATCGAAAAAAAGATAGGATCTTTCATATAAAGAAACTTCATTGGAGCATCCCTTGTTAAGATACAGCCCCTTAAAGGGGGTACATAAAATTTGTATAACAATTTTTTTCACAAGCACTGAAAAAGTTACAATATTGAAATTAACCTGACGTTTTGTACTACCAAAAGCACACTTAGCCAGTAATTTATTTGGTTTACCCCATGGTTGTAATGGTAGAAAAACGCAACCCCTAAAATTTATTTTCAATGTAACTCTTTGTCTTATTATTTGTTTACTATTTAAAAATTTTATTTCCGATAGCCTGTTTCATTCTAAACAAAAATGTCTCTTGGGTTTTGCCCAAAATAAACCAGTAAGCAGCAAAACATTATTTTACGAACAACTACAGAGATACATCGTCATAAATGCGAAAATACGAAACTAATCTATCTAGTAGGTCGCTATTAGCGATAGTGACAATTAAATTGGTATGACGCTGTCAGTTTGGGAATTTTCGAAATTGAATTAATACTAATTGTGTGTTGTTGTTCTGTTCTTAATTTGTTACTTTAATAATTCACTTGTTAATAAAATGGCATACACAAATGAGGAAATGGCTGATATGCATTACGTTTACGGTCTGTCGCAGGGGAATGGGTTAGAAGCTTCTAGAAGATATGCTGAAATGTATCCTCAACGGCAGCATCCTTCACATAGAATATTTGCTCGACTTCATCAACGATTACGAGAATATGGTTCATTCGACAAAAGAACGCAGGATTATGGTCGCCATCGAGAAATACGAACACCACAGCTTGAGGAAGCAGTACTTAATTTGATTGAAGAACAACCTACTACCAGTACTAGAAAGATTGCTTTCCAGCTAAATGTTGATCATATGACGGTATTTCGAATTTTAAAGGAACAACTCTTATACCCTTACCATCTGCAACGAGTACAGGCACTGTTACCGCGAGACTTTCCGAACCGTCTTGAATTTTGCAATTGGAATATTTTTAATTTAAATGATTAGAAGAAATTGTGACTTTCTGAAGACGATAGAATTCACAGACGAATGTAGTTTTCTCGGACAAGATTATTAATTTTCATAATTACCACATATGGGCTGATGAAAACCCTCACGCTATTGTCGAAACTAGCCGTCACGAACAGTTTTCCTACTAACGTGTGGCTCGGAGTTATTGGGGATGATTTAATTGGGCCTCATTTTCTACCTCCTCGATTAAATGGTGAGGCTTACGTTCAATTTTTAAGAGAAGTGCATCCAGTACTGCTGGAGGGAGTTCCTTTGGGCGTCAGAAGGGATATGTTTTTATGCATGATGGGGCTCCCGCCCATTTTAGTCAAGTAGCACGTCAGCATTTAACTGAAACATATGCAAATCAGTGGATAGGTCGAGGAGGACCACATAAATGGCCCGCTCGATCCCCGGATCTCAATCCTCTCGATTTCTCTATTTGGGGCCATTCACAGCATTTGGTATATCGTACTCCTGTTCGCGATGTAGAGGACTTAAGAAACCGCATCATCGATGCGTGCAGGGTAATCAGAGAGACTCCAGGAATATTTGAGCGAATACGTGGCTCAATGCGCCGACGTCTAGACGCATGCGTAATGTTTGAAGGTAGACATATTGAACATTCACTATGATTTCTACATGTTGTGTGTTTTGTTATTAATAACTTAGTTTTGTTTATTACCCTTTAATCGTTTAATGCAGGTACTAACTACAAAATAACAATAAATCCAGTTCGCATTTATACATGTATTTGTTTGTTTATTACCCTTTAATTGTTTAGAATGAAACAGGCTATCGGAAATAAATTTTAAATGGTAAACAAATAATAAGACAAAAGTTACATTGGAAATAAATTTTAGGGTTGCGTTTTTCACCCTTACAACCATGGGGTAAACCAAATAAATTACTGGCTGAGTGTCTTTTTGGTAGTACAAAACGTCAGGTTAATTTCAATATTGTAACTTTTTCAGTGCTTGTGAAAAAAATTGTTATACAAATTTTATGTACCCCCTTTAAGGGGCTGTATCTTAACAAGGGATGCTCCAATGAAGTTTCTTTATATGAAAGATCCTATCTTTTTTTCGATGAGGAATCACCTCCTTGAATGTTTTACACTTATTCAGTTACACCCTGTATATTATAGATAACCCCAACTTTTGTAAGTACTAACGCGCATTTTTGTAACATCATCAACATTCTATTGGTATTGTGTTTGTAATATGGAGCTCTTGAAGAAGCAATGAAGCTTCGAAAGCTAGAACCAAAATATCTAGAGTAGATTTTTTTATGGATTCGAGTATATCCCCAATTTTATCCAACTATGCGCTTGATGACAGTATAAAAAAATATTTTGATATTCTCTTGATCAAAAGATGTGTTGATGACCTCATACTTTGGAGTCCTCAGCTTCGAATTGAAGAGGTTCTCAATATATTCAATAATTATAACAATGATTCACAGTAGAAAAAGAAACTGATAACTGCGTTTCATTTCTGGATATGAAACTGATAGAACCAAAAATAACAAAGGCATCACGAGAAAACCTATAAATAGTAACAGTAACATTTTTCATATCATCCAACAAAACTTAAGATTAACATGATTTTCAATGTGAAAACCAAAATTGAGGTTACCCTCCCTTTTTCAGAATATATTGTTTGAATTAACTGAAAATTATACTTGTTGATAGTTCCTAACTATATTCAATATTTAATGATATTTTCTTCAGTACTTCCACATACGACACTCCTCGAATAACATATTCAACTGATGAAGACATATAAGATCGAACATAATGGAAAAGTCTTCCTCATATTAAAGAATTATCCACAAAATTAATTAATGTTCTCAAAAATGGAAATATTAAAATAACAAAAACTATTGCTGATCTTCATTCTGAATTGAAAACACCTATTGTAATCAAATGTTATTTATGAAATGTGAAAAAGTTTATATTGGTCAAACTAATCGATTACTTAAAGATCGAATCACAGGTCAGTGATTGTAGGAGAAATATAAGATCATGTGCTTCAGCAGATCACGAAATAGATGAAGAACATTTTATTGACTATGTAAATTCAAAAGTATTCGACATTGAAAGTAATTTAACAAAAATACTTTTATTAGAAATAGTTCATATAAATTACAGGAAAAGAAAGGTTATGAATAAAAGAACAGATATTAGTGATTTGAGTTCTATATACACTTATTGTACGTTTAGTGGACTGTTTGAAAAATTAATATTTGGTAAATTCGCAAACACACCGAACCTCCGTCGAAGCATCTGATCTTCAGCCAATATATACTTCGTCTAGTCTTCCTGGCGGTACATTTACACTAATTTTAAGGATGAGGAATATCTTGAGTAATGAGCGTTATATCAATAATGAGAAAACACCAACTCGAGAAAAACTAAATATGCTATGTTCCTTCCAAAAGATCTAGGAACTCATTGTCTTTCTTCACACTTCTCCTCTTCCGTCTCATTTTCCCACTCCCAAAAGTGAGGTATCAGTCTGTGTGACACCTCACGTGCAAAATCAGGTCGAAAGAGTTGAAGAATGCAAAGAGAAGTGTTGACCGAAACCACAAATGTGCGGCTGCCTTCTGTTTGTTGACTCCGTTGATTTGTCGTTTTCTACCAAGTGTTGTTCATTCTTGCACTTCTTCACCGTACTGATGAGGGCCGAGAGCCCGAAACATGTGTCTACTGTTAACACTTCTCTTTGAAGGCTATGTCCATTAAATTCCTTCCATTTTTTTCAACAGTCTCCTCGATATTCCTCGATAACAGTCTCCTCGATATATATATATATATATATATATATATATATATATATATATATATATACCGGGTGAGTGAAATTCGAGTAGATGCATGGGGATCTCGGAATCGGTATAACAGCTACAGAGAGGGTTAAATGGAGGCAAAGTTGCGTATTATGGAGGTCATTACTATGATGTTCTGAGCTAGCCCTCTCACTTTCGAAGAATTTTTCGTTTTCCACTTATATCTGCTTTAATACAATAGATTTCCAGAAACTGTTGTAAGAAATTAGCAATATGTGATTATTGCACATAGGAAATTATGTTTCTACTATGGACATATCTTCAGTTTCTCACAATTATCTCAGAAACCTCCACTTTTAGGCACATGCAATGTTATGACTTTTAGTTTGAGTATCGATGAGCCGAACTTATGTCAAACGCTCATTCGTCCATTGTATATATAATGTCTTGTGAATAGATCTTATGTATCGTATATAGATTTTAATCAATTTTTATTTTCTTGGATTTTTGCTTGTTCATTGTTTACTTTTTTTCACTATCTTCTCTGTTCAGATTTACCATACGTCTACATTTGTACCACTGACTTGCTACTAATGAATCCTTATATACCGTAGTCAATAAACATCCTCCTTCTTCATATACCTATCAATCCGTGGTCTAATTGTTGTATGTCTTAGAAAAAAATCGTTCTGATGGACCCCTGGACGTAAAGTACAGTCTTCTTTCTATCCAAGTTTCCTTATTCATTTTTGTGTAGGAATTGATTTAATTTGAAAACACCTTATATATGTGTTAATTGAGAATTAATTATTACTCAAGAATACACTACACACTATATTTGCGTCTGGTCGAATGACGAAATGTCAAAGACAATAAAAAAATACTTTCAATCTATCGAGAAAAATGTCTTGATCTCCCAATTTTCGAATTATTTCCATATTTTTTCCAGTATCGATAAATCTGACGTTAATAAAACGTTGAATTTACCTATGCCAAATTGGGCGCCGACTTATTTAGAGCTGGAAATGACTTACATTTTATCTTTTATGTTTGTTGGGGAGTTTGTATCGGGCTTCATGAAATTTGCTATCGTTCTATACAGAAGCATTAAATATCGTTCTGCGAATGATTTTTGATAGCCGACGGTATCGCACATACTGTAGGGCAAATCATTACAGTAAACTAAGACCGGCCGAAGTTGATGTCAGCGATACCAAATAAAGAACATTTTTTGGTATAATAATGAATTTCCTGACTACCTGAGCATAGTTTAACCATTTATAATTAATAATAATAATAATAATGTTTATTCGAGTGTATAAATTCAAATATAAAGTATAACTATTCAGATATAAATTACAAGAATAGTTTGGTGGTAGATAATTATAAATATGAATATAAAATTTAGTAAGAGTTATTAGGCTGAACAAACATATTAATCCCCCATTTGAAACCAGTCCTGGTTTGTTTATGGGTTATGTGATTAGTATATTACAAATATAGCATGTTCGGAGGAAAGTAAGAGTCTCTATCAAATGTTCCACTGGATCGGGTTCAATATTAAATATAAAATGTTTGAATTTTTTTTTGAAAGGGTAGAAAATTGTATAATCTGGGTGCTATTTAAGTGAAACATCGCTGTCCTGCTGATTTTCTTGCTAAATTGATCTGAACATTTTTTCTATCACGATATCTAGTGGAGTATTGGTGTTCTATTTTGTTGAGACATCCTTTGTTTTTAAACATATATTTGGCAACGGTGAACAAGTGAAGTTGTCTAATGTTATGTACTTTGGCCTCGACAAAGAGAGATTTTGTTGGGTAAGTATATTTAACTGGGAGTCAATGGTGATTCCAAAATATTTTGTGTGTTTCGCAGATTGTATGTCAAACGATACTCCTTGATTATCTACTGACAATGTGCTGGATATCGGTAGCGATGACAAATAACTTGCAAACGGTACAAAATAAGTTTTTTCAAGGTTTACTGTTAGTTGCATATGACTAAACCAATCTATAACTTTTGGAAGATCATTCTGAGCCTTGTTTTTCAATTTTTCCCAGGTGGTTACAGAGTAAATGACTACAGTATCATCTGCAAAGCTATACAATTTTCCGGTTGAGTCCAGATTCAATACATTGTTAATATATATTGAAAATAAGATTGGTCCGAGTACGGTACTCTGTGATTCACTGTGTCGAAAGCCTTCGTCAGATCCAGAAAAACGCATAATGATGGTCTACTTTGGTCGATGTTTTTGTACAGTTCGCTAGAGAGTGTAGCGATTGCGTCACTCGTTGATGTATTTTTTTTTTAATCCGAACTGATTCTTTGAAATTACTTTATATTTTGTTAAAAACCTTTCTAGGCCGTTCGCAGAAGCTGTTTCTATAAGGAGCAAATCGAAAACTCACTTCGCTTACATGAGCGTGTAAGCAAAGAAACGGAACGAGAAATAATGTGTACTACTCGTAAACATTCTCCGTCGCCGAACGGAAGATCAAAAGAATATCACGAAAGCCGACAGTCAACGTGGGTTTGAGTGACAGCTGTCTAGTTCTACAGCAGATTCGCCTGAGCCAATCAAAACGGACCGCAAGCCAATGATAATGTTTGTAGGTGTGTCGATACGTTGAGAGGTCAAGAAAACTGATAAATCACGAGTTATATTTGTGTTTCAAGAGGTCTGAATGAATAAAATCAAGTAGCGCCTCTGGTCTGGGATCGGAAAAGGTTTCAAAATACTCTATAGTTCTGTTGTATTTTGTTGGAAAATATGTTTTTTTTTCGACCATAGGAAAATCAAATTATGATGATCCGATTGCCTATCAATACATACTTCTTGGCTTATGGCATATTTGTTCATTTTGACGTATTTTTTAAATATTTTGATATCTAAAAAAAAATTGTTATCTCCGCCTATGCTGCGCAAGGGATACCGCTTCAAGACTGCCAAACTTGTTTTTTATGCGTCTGCAATTGAAAATGGTTCAAGTTCATCCAATATCAATTGCAGAAGCTGTTTCTTTAGGGAGCAAATGAAAACTCACTTCGCTAACACGAGCGTATATGCGAAGAAACAGAACGAAAAATAATGTGTACTACTCGTAAACATTCTCCGTCGGCGAAGGGGAAATCAAAAGAGCCGATAGTCAACGTGGACTTGAGTGATTGCCGTCACCGATTCGTCTGGGCCAATCAAGTCGGGACATCAATGCTTGGGGGTGTGTCTATACGATGGTAGGTCATAAATCACGCGTTATATTTGTATTTTAATAGCTCTGGAAGATTAAAAACCAGTAGCGTCTGTGGTCTTGGTGTGTGCCGATCGACATACGTTTTAGGATATAATAATAACCTACATCAAACAATGAAAGAAATTATTTTTCTTTCTTAATATATTTGTATGAATAAAAGCTTATCTTTCATTTTTTTTCATTTTTCATTATTTATGAAGTATTTTTAAAATCTTAAAATATCTAAATAAAATTAGTTATCTCCGCCACTGCTGCTGACAGGATTTCGCCGCAGGACTTTTTTATGCTTCTGCAATTGATATTGGGAAAACTATATACACTAGCAGTGCCGGATTTAGGAAGGGGCTATGGGACTATTAGCCCCCGGCGGTATACTTTAAGAGGCGGCAAAGCGCAAAGAAAAAGCAAGCAGCAATCTTCACAAATACAAATCGCGACCACCGTATCAAAAGGACACTGTTTTGTGAAAATTATATTCACTTTGATCTCGAGCGACAGCGGTGCCTTGGACGCATCAGTACGGGTGGCTGGCGGCTGCGGTGAATACACACTTTTCTTTGAAGAAAAAGAAAAAAAAGCCGCAAGCCGCATTCATTAATGGTGCTTTTGCACAAATATAAAATAAAATATACTTTTTGCAACGTAGAAGTATAGTTTTTCCAATATCAATTGCAGAAGCATAAAAAAGTCTTGCGGCGAAATCCTGTGAGCAGCAGTGGCGGGGATAACTAATTTTATTCAGATATTTTAATATCCTGAAACGTATTTCGATCGGCACACACCAAGACCACAGACGCTTCTGGTTTTTAATCTTTCAGAGCTATTAAAACACAAATATAACGCGTAATTTATGACCTCCCATCGTATAGACACAGCTGCAAGCATTGATGTCCGACTTGATTGGCCCAGACGAATCGGTTGTAGAACAGACAGCAGTCACTCAAGTCCACGTTGACCAGCGGGCTCTTTGTGCCGACGGAGACTGTATACAAGTAGTACAGATTATTTTTCGTTCCGTTTCTTCGCATATACGCTCGTGTTAGCGAAGTGAGTTATTATTTGCTCCCTATAGAAACAACTTCTGCAATTGACATTGGATGGACTATAGCTCTGGGAATGTTCCTATCCCTGATGATAGTATATAACGCCAGTGGTGAAAGGTCATTCTCAACTTTAAAAAGAGTAAAAAATTACCTTAGGAATTCGATGGAAGAGGATAGCCTATCGATTTTGAATATCAACAGTGACTTGTAATTTGAGCTGAATTTTGATGATGCCATTGATGAGTTCGCATCAAAATAATCCAGAAAAGTATGTATATACAAAAAAAAAATTAGGTTTAAGTTTGTGAAGTTAATACAATGTGTTTCTTTATATGGAATAATTGTATGTTATAGTCATGTCATATGTTATAAAAAAACAATAAATGGGTACTTTGAAACTGACACTTAATACTATCAGCCCCCGACGTAAGTGAGTATAAATCCGGCACAGGATGGGCTCTCACTCATTAGCAGTATACTTTCATCTACGATGTAAAAATGCATGTAAAATTCCATCGTTGGTAATTATCGTAGGTTATGAATTTTTTTCTCCCACAAGTGTAGTATTTCATACATGCTTTATATGAACTAGCTGAGACAAGATATACCGCCAAGTGTTTGTAGTTTGACCAATCAGTTCTTTGCATTACCTCTCGGAAAGCTTCACGTGCTGATGAATCAACAATTCCTAAGAGTCTTTTTCATCAATGCTATAATACGCTCCTTTCATGTTCAAGAAGCAAGTTTGAACTGTTTGCAGCTTATTTTTTGGGGAGAAATACTCATTCTGGATACTCCATACATCGGAAAAACAAGACAATATCTCACCATCCTTTTGACAGAACTTCTTTGACCATACTCAAAAAAGATTACGTCAGAAAAATATTGCAAGAAATACAGCGAGAACTGAGAAAGGACTAGGTACAGATACTAGGGGGTCTCTAGGCATCGATAGAATTTGCTGAAATTTAAGTATATTACACCTAAGGTATATTAGATTAATTCTACGTGACCACGATAGCAATGGGATTCTACAGCTAATGAAAACTCTGTTGGCAGTTTCCCCATCAACCAAGTCCACAGTTGACAGCTTCAAACAATTTTGCAACGTTGCCATATTTTCAAATCTTAGGCTACGCCTCCATAACAAGAATAAATGATTGCTTTCTCTTCATCAGAAATGGTTTTGATGTACCACAATGATTCATAATATCAAAAATAACAAGGTTTATGTGCACTGTAACATCGTTAATATATTGTTTTATGACAGATCGAATTTTTTTAAACCCTTCAAATCGTTCATCATCGCTTGACATTGCGAATAGTGTTGTAGTTCTGACATTTATAGTTTGAGAAACTTGGCAACATTGCCGTTCAATGTCACAATCTAACCGATTACGCCTATTGGCTGCTCGGTCATTTACGTTACAAAGAGCGCCAATATTAGTACCTTCAAAATTTGCTGATTTTCAAAAACGAATGTAATTGAAATTTGACTCATAAAATATTTTCCCTCGTTATGTATTTTGAAGCATATTTAAAGCGAAACTGATTTCTCGTGTCATCGCCTATTGCATTACTTGATACAGGGTGTTCTATGTCGTCTCATGTAATAAGCGATTCCAATATAATAACTTGTAATGCGATTATCAAGATCATAATGCAAAATTGACATCTACGAAGGAATGTCTACGTGCCACCATATTAAAAATTCCAATCCACCCTCATTTAGGAATAGTTTGTACTTGTTATTTTTCAAATAACTCTGCTGGGGATTTTCAGCTGAAATATTCCATTAAAACGCTGAAATGTAGATTACACAAAACATTTTTCATGTGTCACCATATTTTTTTTTAATCAGTCTCCTCATAAGGATAGTTTATACGATTTTTTGAGAAACTTTGTAGACCAAGAGTTTCCGGTTAATATATTTCATTGAAATGGTAGAAAATAATTGCATAAAATATATTATTTGAGCCACCATAGAAAAATTAAAATCAGTGGAATATCATGGCACAAAACATATTATTTTTGCAACTGTAGGTAAAATTTACATCAGCTACCTTGTGAGGGTAGTTTACACTTGCGATTTTTCCAAAAACTCATGACCGAGGAATGAAATATTGGAAAATAAACCTTGTAATAAATATTTCAGTCCAATGATTGATATACTCAAAAAATAAAATAAAAATAGAATTCCAAAATATATGTTTTTGTTAGTTTATATTTATTCCTCAAATAATAATTGTTTATACACTGAGCAGTTATTTCAAAGTGAGTAATATTTTTGTAAATTCATGTATATTTTTATTAAAATCAAATTTCTAATGATTATAAATATGAACGGGTGCCATGCTATCTTGTTCTTGAATTGTATAAACGATGATTTTGCAAGTCAAAGTACGTCGGAGTAATTTATTGCCATTCTACACTTGTATACAGTGCTAGTCAAAAGTCCCCTCCCCCCCTCGTATCTTTTGAACGGGTATACTTATAATAATGAAATTTGGAGAGTGGCAATAAACGGATGTAGGCTTCTCAACTGGTCATAACAGGTGACGCAATAGTCATAAATGACGTCACAAGGCCACTGTGACCAATAATTTTAAATGGGACCCTATGGCAAGTGACAGCTCGTTTGAAAGGTATTGAAAATACCTATTCAGTCATACCAATTTTGTTTGGGTTTCGGCTGATTTTGATTGATAAATTGAAGAAATACGAAAATTATAGATTCGCATTTGATTAATAAAGATTTAAGAACCAGTTCTTATAATAAGTGTTCAAAATGTGCTCCATCTACTTCCTGGCAGTAATGCATCCTATTGCTAAACTCTTGTCGTACTCGTCCCAGTGTGTCAGCGGAAATTGCCCTACATTCTTCAACAATTCGTTGTTTCAGAATGGCAATACTGTCAGGTGCTGTAGCGCAAACCTTAGATTTCAAGTACCCCCATAGAAAAAAATCTAATGGTGTAAGGTCCGGTGACCGAGCTGGTCATTCGATCGAACCTCGTCGTCCAATCCATCTACCACGATATTCTTCATCTAGGTAACGTCTTACTGCACCGTAATAGTGTGCAGGAGCACCATCTTGTTGAAACGTTATTTCCAAGTTGTCGAATTCATCTGGATTATCTTCTAGAATTTCAAGAATTAACGCCTCAATATCATTTTGTAACATCTCCAGATACAATTCACCGGTTAAGTTAGCATTGAGAAAAAGAGGCCCAACTATGTGGTTTCCCAAAATACCTGCCCAAACATTTACTTTTCTGGAAATTGAGTATGTTTTTCACGAAAGATGTGAGGATTTGTGTCACTCAATACCTCACATTTTGAGTGTTAACATTCCATTGAGAAAGAAAGTACTTTCGTCACTAAAACAAATTGTCTGTATGTAGCCTGGTTGTTGGTTCATTTTATTGGACATAGTTTCACAGAATTCTAGTCTTCGGTCGGGGTCATCATCTGAAAGTTGGTGCACCATTTTTAATTTGTATGGATGAAATTTGTTTTTAGCCAACACCCTATGTACTGTCCTTTGACTGACTTCACAGATAGACGCAACTTGGGCTGTGGAAGAAGTAGGGCTTACTACCATTTCTCCAATTATGTCAATTTTTTTGTCATTACTAATTGTTGGTCGACCAGATCGTTTGGCATCTTGAACACTACCTGATGCTTCAAACTTCCGAAGAAGCTCCCTCAAATAAACCCTCGATATAGGGCGATCGGGGTACCTCTCATTAAACAGTCGTTCCGCTGCATGGAAATTGTTTCTACATTCACCAATTATTAAGATAGCTGCTACTTTGTCGGCTACAGTACGTACCATTTTGCCTATGTAAACACTTAAACGTCTCGTTAAACAATAGCTTAGGTAAATTTTCAAGGTATAAACACTTTTGACAAGTAAGAATTCAAAACGTCAACCTTTTGACAATTAACCAGAGGCGTACTTTAAAATCTTTATTAATTGAAATGCGAAACTATAATTTTCGTATTTCTTCAATTTATCAATCAAAATCAGCCGAAACCCAAACAAAATTGGTATGACTGAATAGGTATTTTCAATACCTTTCAAACGAGCTGTCACTTGCCATAGGGTCCCATTTAAAATTATTGGTCACAGTGGCCTTGTGACGTCATTTATGACTATTGCGTCACCTGTTATGACCAGTTGAGAAGCCTACATCCGTTTATTTCCACCCTCCAAATTTCATTATTATAAGTATACCCGTTCAAAAGATACGAGGGGGGGAGAGGACTTTTGACTAGCACTGTATATTACGTGATCCATTTAATTTTATTTTTAGATTGTGAAAGATTATTATCCCCAAAAAAAGTGCCAAAAATAAGTTTAAACTGAAATGTGCATTACTATGAAGTTGGTAATTTGAAAATCATATTCCAAAATTCCAAAAAAATATTTTAAATGACAAAAACCTATATTTTTCTATGATCGAGTATTGGAAATAAAAAAAGCGACAATTATTTCGTGACCCTTTCCGTAAAAATTGCATCCCACGGATTCGCTACTGGAGTGATTGTTATCATAGTCCCTCAAATATCACCATTGTAAAATAAATTTTTTTTATTAAATATATTTCTAAAGGAAATTGACTTCTGGGTAAAAAGAACTTGCATTTCCTTGGAATATTCACAAACATCTTTTTCCATATTCTATCAAGTTTTCATACAGCAGCACATTGGGGAAATTCAATAACATTTGACCCAGAAAATTTCAGTTTGACCTGACGTTAAAGCAAATTAGCTCCAGTATGGTGAGTGTTGCCCATTAAGTGAAAAACTCTCGGAAAACTAACTATATAACATCGTTCATTGAGAAGTAGGTTAATCACTTCGCTTGGTGAGAAGAGAAATAAAATTTGAGTCCCTGAGTACATTGGGAGCAAGGAAAATACAGTGAAATATTAGAATATTTCCACGACACCTATTGTAATGACGGGAAATATTCGAGATCATAAATGACTCATTTGTAAAATATCGTTTTGTTTTTGATCTTGATATTCTTTTATAAGCACTTCGGGAAAAAATAATATATATTGATTAGCATGATTCTATTTTTCGACAAACAAAAATAAAATACAATTGAAAATGTTAACGTTCATTTATATTTTCTCATGATATTTGTGCAGCTGACTTTGTGGAATGTAGCTATGAAGAAATTTCTGTTTTTTTTCCAATGATAGACAGCTCTCTTACATGTTGAAAATGTGTTTTTGGTGTTTTTATTCAGTTGTACGATTCAACAAAACATTCGAACAATATGAAAATATTTATGATTTCAGTGAAAACAAATCCGGTATGTGTTGCGTTGCCCTTCAAAAGTCGATTAAGTTGATGGCAAGATAGTTATGGCATTGACTTGACGACATAGTAGTTGCGCAAATAAAATTGTCAATGGCGTCATTAGAATTATTCGAAAATGGATGACATCAGAACTAATTAAACTTTTTTAGACATGCTATAATAATAAAGAATATTCGAGAGATAAATCTGACTTGCATATACTCTGCAACACGGCCGGCTTCAAGAATGTACCTTGCACTTTCATCAAAATACATTGAAATAAAGTTTTAATATCCAGTATGTTTTCAAACATATAAAAACCAAATAGATTTTTGTCATCTTGACTGTGATGTGGTGTGAAGATCATTTTTGCCTACATATAATAGAAAAAATGGGCATGTTTTGATTCCGATAAGGATCAATTTGTTAATTTTGGAAAGATTTGTGTCCAAAATTTCATACCACCTTAGGAAAAAAGAATCGATATAAATTTTTGGGACGTACCTAACGTGAATGTGAATCAATAGAATGCCTTATTCAATAAAATATGTCCGTTCAAAGCTCAGAGTAAACATAATTTTTATTGAAATTGGTTCAGTAGTTTACAGAAAGCACTCATGGTGAAAATTATTATTTGGAGTGCCTACAATAGATCAAACATTGATTCAAAATAAGTTGATTCGTCTAACATGAAATTGATGGTAGACACAATTTACTTTTTCAGAAAAAAGCTGCTAGACTACTTATAAATGAAGATGTGATGAGGCTTCTCATGGAAGCAACCCAGTATCTTCCGTAATCAATGACGTAGAATTATGATATAAGCAAGATCTAAATATATCCAAAAATATGGCGAGTGAAGTTATTTTGATTGGTATTATACACTCCACGCTAGTAGCGATGATAATAAGATAGGCTGAAAGCCTCTTTGAATTCGTAATCAGGATAAAACATTCGATACTCATACCTGAAAGCAATTAGTTCTTGGTGAAGTTGAAGGTAACAATTTATCTAAACGGGAACGGAAAGCATTCATCTATCACTATGTGAAAGGTAAATATTGATGATTGATATTTTAGATTCTAATAGACTCTTAGGATTAAATAATGAAGCTATTATTTTGCGCTCAAAATTCTGATATTATGAAGGGGAATAATTTGAACAATAATCAACTAGTTAGAGCAAAACCTTATCGTGGTAATTTTTGAGATCGCAAAATAATGAAAGACATTGTTGATGATTGCGGGATCATGAGGGACACCAGTCCGTAATCATTTACTTCGTTATTTTAGTTCCAAAAATATTCAGAGAAAACATCTTGTTGATTTTTTCAATCGATCAGTACCAAGTTTTCTGATTCTCCATAAGAGGTTGTTTTCACATTCACAGTTAAATATTTTGTACATTGAACTTGATGTTGTGATACTGATAGATTCCTTCAGACGAGGAATCAGAGGCAAAGTGCTTAGTGCAATCAGAAATGCTAAACTAACTTCTCGTTTAAATGAATATAATTTCGGTAAAAGGTGAGTACAACTTTTGAGATTTTAGCTGAGTGCAGATGGATTTCAACTGGGTGCAGGTAAATTAGAAGCAATCGAACATCAGGAAGCACACGAGAATATGGAGTATATTTTACCAGAAATATTCTGTTTTTCATTTGTTCAATAGAAAATCACAAATTACCGAATAACATTGTGATGATTCGAGTTGAGGCGTTGCAGGAACGTTATTACAGGAAGGAGAATATAATAATGTTAATCTTGTTCATTGTATCTCCAAGAAGACTATAGAGGCAGAAAAGTCCCAACATATTTCAAAGTTAGAATTATTGACAATTGTTTGGTTTTTGGAGGGCATGCTCCATCATACACTTTTTTTTGCTCCTTGCGTTAGAGACTTGGCTAAGCTTTGTTATTTCTTGACAAAATCTAAAATCCTATACACCATTATTTAGTGTATTTTTGGAACACATTTTATCCCTTATTATATTTTTTACTTTTTTCATAATAGAAATACATATTTGTCGCTAATTATTGGCAACCTAGAATCGTATATACCATTATTCAGTTCTTTTTTATTGCTTATGTATTTCCCCGTCAGAATGTTTGTTACCTTCGCCATCATAAAGAAAAAAAAAATTTCTGCTAGCTGTCCGTTAAGCTGGCACAGTACCTTCGTTTTTTCTTGGAAAAATCTGAAATCGTATATACTATTATATAGTGCTTTTTTGCCCCCCCCCCGCGTTCTTGAACTAGCACAGCATTTTTGTTATTTCTTGTCAAAATCTAAAATCATATATACCATTATCAAGTGATTTTTCGTTACTAACTGAGGAAGAACCTCAGAAGAATGCGCCAACAATGCGAGATATATAAACACATTTCATTCCTTTAATTTTTTAAAAAGATGACAAAATTGATTTTTGTTTGCCAAAATACAGAAACAAATACCTTATAAAATATTACAACCCCCGTCCCAAATTATGTTATACATTTCTTCAAAATCCTTAGATTATTGAAATTTAAAGCCTTAAATCAGTTTCAAACATTTTATGATGATAAAAATAATTTATTCTCAATGCTTGTATAGGTGGCTGTGCTCAAAACAAATCTTGACATTTTGTTCCTGTTAGTTGAAAAAAAAAATAGAAGAGCAGAAAATCAAAATCACACCCGTTTTCACGACAATATGAAAGGTTTAATTGGGGGAAATATTGGTTCGTATATAAGAAGAGGCCGATAAACTTAGATAAACTCAGCAATTGACTTTTGACTAGCGCAATGGAATTTTACAGTTGTTACTGCAATATAAAGTCGGAAACAAATTTAGCCGCGTTGCTATTAACGAAGCCAAATTTGACGTTACCCGATTAACTGTGTCCTTAATTTGGCGTGAGGCCAAAGAACAATATGATGAAGGAACTCTTTGTGCCGATGTCCCAGCTAGATAGAAGGAGAAATGTGGTCGAAAGCGAATAATCTTTAACAATGAAACCAATGTCAACACAACAAAACAAATTACTAGCATATTGTGAAGCAAAATGGATTATTTCAAGACATGTAGGACTACGTACATATGGATGAAAAATGGTTGAACTTGACTCAAGTAAAAACGATCGTATCATGTCTTGCTTCATGAGCAAGAGCCCGAAAGATCTTGTAAAAGTAAGCGCATCATTATAAAAATTATGTTCATGGATGCAGTGGCCAGATCTCGATATAATTCTGCTGAAAAGCAGTATTTTCATGAAAAGGTAGGACTTTGGCCATTTGTTCATCAAGAACCTGCCAAACAAAGCAGAGAGAATCGAGAAAGAGGAACATGGAATCTATCAACGCCCTCGAATGTAAAAGGATGATCTTTGAAAATATTTTTCCAACTATTAGATCTTAGTTTCCAGTGGGAAATAAAAAAAACCATTTACATTCAACAAAACAATGCTAATGCTTCTGATAATGATGAAGTACAGCTGAATGAAGGATCAAAATCAGAATATTTAATCACTGTAGGTTTTCTCATAGAATCGGGTGTGAGAGGTTAACGAGAGTCTTATAGAGCAGAGCAACATCGGATACGTTTAGTACTTGAATGGGGGACCATCTGACAAGCAAGGCGCGCGTTAAAATGTCCTAACAACTGTAGCTCATTATTAGACTTCCGGTCATGGCGGAGGACTGATAGCGTTCTCAGGTTGGAAGTCAAGTAAATGTGGGCTGTGTATGTCCCGAAGTTTATAACGTGCATCACAAAAATAATAACAATTTAGTGAAGTTTAATGAGAGTTTTGTGTATAAATTACGCCGGTACCCAGGCCGGATGATAACGGATTTGTCGAAAGGAAGGGAATAGGGGTGTAATATCACAAAGAGCAAGACCTTTTACACCCCTTGATTACCAATTGGTTGAATGCGCCGATATAGAAAGTGAAAAACCATCAATATATTGAGAGATAGAGAGAGAGAGAGAGAAACTGTGGCGTAGTAGAATGTTCGCAGCTGCAGGCGTCTCATCAATGAGATCGAGATAAGACGATAGATATGCCGTCCTTTGGAGGGGACGTTAAGATGGCGGTCCCGTGTTCATATATGTTGAGCTCTGAAACAACAGAGGATTCGGCAAAATTTCCGGTTGTGGGGAGTGTGCTCACCGGCGTCGGCCTTGGGCCCTGGTCGCAGAAATAGGCCAACGTCAAATAAAGCAATAAAAAAAATCGGGTGTGACTTGGAATAATTAATTTTTCTGGATGAATATAATGTTATCAAATCTTGAATTCATTTTTATGTCGAATAATTTTTTTTATCAATAATATTCTTGAGGTATTTCTGTATGTACACGTATCAGCCCAAAGTTTCGGCCGCAGCGCGCAGTAAAATCCAATGCTCATATGATTTTGTCGTTCTCAAACTTTTGACAGAGTTTGTACACTTGAATTTCCTACACAATAACATCTGATGCATCAATAGGTCTGCCATACGTATAGGGACCGACACTGTAACCGTGGCAACACCGCACGTTCAGCGTGTAGCTCCATCCTTCTGAGCCGATTGATAATGATGCCTCTTTTTCACATTCCCGGACTCAACCACACCCCCATTAGTTCGCAGCGGCGTACATTGTCGCCAATTCGTCATAGCTAGTGAAACCTTCGTTTCGTGTCGAGTTAAATTAATATTTTTCATCAGTCGATATCTTCGAAACTAAACGGTCAACAATACCATGTTTTCTAAACTAATCCCACACTATTACTGCATACACGAGTGTTTTTTTTTTCAGAATCTTGAGATCCGTTCAGCGTCTATGATAAAAAATGTTAACAAAGTGCTATCGGTTCACGTGTCAGGTATAGGGATCGCGTACAAATACACCCATTTTCAATTGCAATAATCTGACAAACTGGGCGGTGGATCGGTTCACAGAGGTTATTTTCACACCATACTAAAATTTCAGATTTGAACAAAACTACAGAAATACCTTAATATATATATATATATATATATATATATATATAATATATAAATATATTTATATATTTATATATATATATATATATATATATAATATATAAATATATTTATATATATATATATATATATAAATATATAAATATATAGAAGGGTAGTCTCGTGACTGGACTAGTTGAAAATAACTATGAATTTGAAAATTTAATGACCGGTGAAAGGAGAAAAACTCTTTCTTATTTTGTCAAGCTTTCGAAAATAATTATTTTCATTATCAAGACAGTAAGGTGAGGTTAAGTGAAGACAGCGATCTAATCATCATTGTGTGGTGAGTATTTTTTTTTGTTAGTTAAAAAACATAACACAATAAAGCACTACTAGTTATATAGATAAAAATTGAACAATTGTTAAAGCACATATTGTTTAAGAACAAAATTTAAAAAACAATTTGAAGTTCGACAGGACAAGTACCACATGGTTAGAGCATGACTGAAAATATATATCTGTAATAGCTATCAACTTTAATCTCAGTTAATGTGTCACAGGGTCAATGTTGACATCTCAGTGACCATTCTCAACAAAGATGTGAGTGAACGACAGAATATTATATTCACATGTATAACCCATTGTAATTTTTAGTTTTCCTGATGGTGACATGAAGTTCTTCGGGAAGCTTGGGCAACCTTCAAAGAGTTCTCTCCCAAAATATTGTATAGGATATGCTTCGAAGTTGGTCCCATTTGAATTTGAAAAAAAAATACACTCAAGGGTAGAAAAATAGGAGATGATTTATTTTTACATCTGTGAACCGTTTTGGTTGAAACTTGGCACACATATGTATTTTTAGTCTTAATAACTAAGCTCCTGAAGTGATATAACTAATTTTGGGTCGGTGCCAATTAAACAATCAACGAATATCATTAAAATTACTTTAAAGAAATGATAAAAATAAAATAACTTTAAAAATGCAACGTGAAATCCTCAGCAATAAACAATAACATTCCAAAAATGCACATCCACACGATCACTCGCAACGACGTGTGCCTTCACGTGTGTGCCCGTTCGGGTAGCCCGTTCGCTGATACTGACGAACGCTCGGCAATTTCCGGCAAAAAGACGCGCCGCCGCCGCGCACCCTGCTGCTATCATTTTACGCTTTACGTTATAAATTTGCTACCTTGTTTGTTTGTTTGGCACCGACTCAAAATTAGTTACTTACATCAGTTTAGGAGCTTAGTCATCAAGACTAAAAAGGTTTAATTTATTTTTTGCTTTTCTGTTTCTTTTTTCGTCGGTTTAATTTTTTGTTTTTTTTTAATATAATAATTCGACCTTGATCTCGGGGTCCCCCTTTTTTCTTGTGAATTCCCCAATAATCTTGGAAATCAACGAGTAGTTGTCAAGGGTCTGATTGAGGTAGGACGCAGACGTGTATTTTACTATATTGTTGAATTAAGAAAAAAATTACACGGTATAACTGTGTAAAACTTCCCTTCGATGTAATCTTGTATAGAATCCCTGATCCATTCAATTTTGTTTTCAGATTGTGGAAGGTTATTATTCCCAAAAAAGTGTCAAGAATGAGTTTCCCTCCCCAAAAAATAATCTACAAACAAACTATAAGTACCTAAGGCAAAATAAAGAAGTCAATAAGTGAAAGAGAAGTCATATCACATTTTACAAGTAAAAATACAATGAACCTCCTCACTTATTCCAAAGATTCATAAACCAATGATTCTATCAAAACCAATTCATTGGATCACCTTCTCAAAATTTGGTAAAATATCCTCTAAAATTTATGAATTCATTGGCTGGAATCAAAGGCAGCTATACCGTGTGTAACAGGATCATGGTACACCCCCCGTATCTCCTTTGGTTTTGAAGGTAATTGATTGAAATTTGGAAAATCCCATATACATGATAAGCAGAACTCTTTGACCTACAAATAATTATTTTTCCACTTCCGGTTTCGCCGGAAGTGATACCAACTTTCGATTTTTGAAAAGAACACCCTGTATATCATTACATTTCTGAAATCTGCATAATTTTCTGAATCCAACGATACCACATAAGTGACATTTCAAACGTCAATATTTTTGATAATTCAATTTTTAGTTTTCCATTTAAGTGTGCCATGATGGTTTCGATTTATTCCAATTCACCCTTCTGATGCTAGAAAAATCGAAATCCCGTCAAAAATACTAAATTGCGTTTTTTATGAGCAAATAAAGTTCATCGTAATCGATTTTGGGATAAAACTCATTTTTTTCAAATGGAACCATATTGGTACCGTGGTACCATTTATTAGTACTATTAATAAGGAATTTATTCATACCTGCTAATAAAATGTGCGATAAATACAATCAAAATTACAGCTAAAAGAAAATAAGATAATACAATTACTTTGTTCTAATTTAATGCTAAGAAGTTACTAACGTGGCTTTGAAATACAAAAATTGAACACAAAACATTACAACAATGCTGTCCGTTAACGTCAATGCACTTCTGAACTGGCATAGCTTCGAATGCCTGTTGAAGGTAATCAGTTACTAAGGAGGTTTTGAAAACAATGAAATTATTCATTCAGATTGTCGAATGAATAGGTATTGGTTTATCGGTGTTTTTATTGTGTATTGGAAAAGTCTTTACATTTGTTGTTATTTTTATTCAAAATGGCCCACATTTATACAAGGGATGAAAAAGTGGACATGTTAATTATTTATGGGGAATGTAGAAAAAATGCCGTTGCGGCTAGAAACCTTTATGCCAACCGATATCCTGATAGACAATGTCCAGCGAGAAATTATTTTAATCGTCTTGAAAATCAATTCCGAAAAGAGCCTAACCATGATCCCGAAGAAAACGTTATCATTGACGAAGGAACGGAAATTAATGTGTTAGCTCGAATAGAAGTAACCAAACGGTTAGCCGAATCTTGCACAAACATAATTATAAATCGTTCAAATATCAATTACACCAGCACCTGTACGAAAATGATTATGAACGTAGGATGGAATATTGCAATTGGATCTTGTAGAATAATGTGCAGCCAAACAATGCTTTTTTGGGAAGGATTTTATTTTCGGGCGAGTCTAGGTTTACAAATATGGGATTATTTAACCGACAAAATACAAGGTATTGGTCACAAGAAAATCAAAATTTATTGAGGGACGGTAACTCTCAAGTGCGGTACGGTTTGAATGTTTGGCGTGGAATACTCGGTCGTAGAATCATTGGACCTATAATATTTGAAGGGTGATTGACTGGAGATAGATGCTTAGGATTCCTACAAAATGAAATTGAGGACAGGTTAACTGAATTACCTGTCCATCTACGACAGGGAATGTATTTCCAACAAGATGGAGCTCCTCCCCATAATTCAAGAATAGTAACGGATTACTTTCAACAGGCATTCCAAGAAAACGTAATTTCGACAAATGGTCCTGTGCGATGGTTTCCAAGGTCACCTGATTGGACACCTCTTGATTTCTTTGTTTGGGGCCATTCAAAAAACATTGTCTATGCAACCGCCGTTACAACCCGCGAAGATCTGGAGTTGCGAGTAAGACGCGCAATTAATAGTATAACGGCCCAGCAATTAGCGAACGTTCTTCAAGAAACAGCTATGCGAGTTCAGATGTGCATTGACGTTGATGCACAGCATTTCGAACAATTGTTGTGATGTTTTGTGTACATTTTTTGTATTTCAAAGCCACCTTAGTAACTTCTTAGCATTAAATTAGAACAAAGTAATTGTATTATCTCATTTTCTTTTAGCTGTAATTTTGATTGTATTTATCGCACATTTCATCAACAGGTATGAATGGAATTCCTTATTAATAGTACTAATAAATGGTACCACGGTACCAATATGGTTCCATTTGAAAAAAATGAGTTTTACCCCAAAATCGATTACGATGGACTTTATTTGCTCATAAAAAACGCAATTCAGTATTTTTGACGGGATATCGATTTTTCTAGCATTAGACGGGTGAATTGGAATAAATCGGAACCATCATGGCACACTTAAATGGAAAACTGAAAATTGAATTATCAAAAATATTGACGTTTGAAATGTCATTTATGTGGTATCATTGGATTTAGAAAATTATTCAGATTTCAGAAATGTAATGATATACAGGGTGTTCCATTTGAAAATCGAAAGTTGGTATTACTTCCGGCGAAACCGAAGGTGAAGAAAAAATCATCTGAAGGTCAAAAAGTGCCGCTTTTTATGTTTATGGGATATCCCAAATTTCAATCAATTACCTCCAAAACTAAAGGAGATACGGGGGGTGTACCATGATCCTGTTACACACGGTATATTATGGTGAGTTTTGATGTAGTCAGTTCATTTCTTATAACTAGCCAGCAACAACTGTCAGTGTAACAGACTGTATGTTTTGTAAATATATTTCTCTAAAATTTCATAATGAACTTTATTTGTATTATTATAATGATAGTTTTTGTGACGAGTCTCAATGAAAAATATGTGAACATGATCATCAATAATCATATTCAATTTGCATCAAAAAGGTAGCATCGTATTGAAAGTTCAGATTAACCTCCCACAACTCAATTAAAATAAACAAAAACTACTACAATGATAAACAAAAAACTACATTAATAAACAAAAACTAACAGCAATAATAATTAAAGTGCCATATCCTTCTCATAATAACGCAGTTAAGAGCCATATTCCCTTCATGATTTACTTTCCTCACTTCGCTTAGATATTTTATATCTGGAGGAAAATGGTAAACTTCCCTCTCTTATTATACAAATAGCTATTTCTCTTGAATATGATGTATGGAGAAGGATGCTTTTATAATGTCTCACGTGTAAGAAAAAGATAGTCATTAAAAAATTCGGACCGAAATCTCCGAAGAAAAATCCAGCTTACGTTGTGCCCTTTCTGTTCTAGAATTATTGCCTACCTTAGTCTGTTCTGGCGTTTTATGAATCGTGTTCGCTATCTTGCGTCCTTTCTCGATCCGGTTCACTTGGTCGGGTCGAGTTGGTTGATCAATACCCCGACTGCAGCGGCCAAGTTCTGGAATTGCCTTTATCCAGGCGAAAGACAAACACGAATATGGGTAAATTAAGTTTTTCATTCCACAAGTCGCAGTCGTCTGTTATTTTCTATTATAAGGAAGGGTTTTGCCAGTATGCATTATTTGATAAAAACTGAAAATATGGTCATCAAACAATTTTATGAATTCCGTTCTATTTCATTTCCAAATAGACGTACCTATTCCACGAAAGACCATTGATAATTTATGAATGATTTTAATGAAAAGAAAGAGCCAGATATATTTTTAAAGAGTGTTGGTAGGAGTTGTGGGCGAAGCCCCTTCAAATTTACCGAAGAAGGTATTTTTTATGGAGAGAACATGGATTTGAGGAAATTTTTTACTTTCTACTTCTCCAGCTAAAACTCCTTCAAATTCCATATCTGATGAATTCGAAACTGGGTATGCTTATGAGTAATATATCAAGATAATTTTTTTTGTCATAATGCCCATTTCTTCTCTCATCTGGTTTTGACAAAAAATCGTGTGCGGTCGGGGAATCAACGTTCCTTATGCTTTTTCTTCAACTCCGACTGTAATTCGATATGGAGATTTAGATTGTTTTTATTTGTATATTTTCGTCACGCAAGGAAAAAGTATTATGCTTCCTACATGGTTCCAAATGATCCAATAAATCAATTAATATCGATGTAGCAGAATATGTTGCCATCAATCTCATGTATCCACTATTTTGTGTCTTTTTTCTCAATATTTTTCTCTTTGATAGTTGACTTTTTCTACTCTTTCACATTTAATTGTCATTTATTATACCATGCAATACTATACCTATATATCCTTTTTCCAAACCTCTCCGCCACAGTAAAAGATATTTTATTCGTTATATTATATCTAATTGACGTGACACATATTCAATGTAAACCATTCATTCAACTTTGGCATACAAAGAAATTATGTCCAAAAAAGGATATAATCATCTAGACACACGTTATATAGAAATATAAAAGGAACAAAAATATCTTCCACGTATTACGGCTCAACGATAATATTTGACTTGTATTCGCATAGATATCCTACCGCTCATGTATCATTTTGAATTTCCTGCAAGCACAACAGCAGTTCGGATGGTTTCGTACACCTTCGGAATCGTACGAGCAAGGGCTAGACGCTTGTCACACGGACTAGCATGTAATAGAAAGAGACAGAGAGAGAAACAGTCGCATGGAGGGGGCATAACGCTTTTTTTCTTACGTGTCGATATCTAGCAGTCAACACCTACCGCAAGCAGCGTAAAGGAACTTCGTTCCAAAAAAAATATTATTCAGTTCCTTAGCACATGCCGGATTTTCGATGAGGGGTATATAATGAAGAAATACCACCCCAAGTAGCATTTCAAGTGGACGGAACGTAGCGGCCACGATTCTGGAAAACTTTGAAGTGTTTGACCACAACCACTGCCACGTAATATACACGGTTCTGTCACGCGGCGGCTACCAAAATGGGGAACACTTTTTTGGTGGCTGCTACTTTCCGATCTACGTTCATGGATCTCAGATAGCCACATTCCAACCACGTTGTGGTCACCTGGCAAAAACGTGGATATGTAGTGGCCGACACTAGACACGTTACAAACCGACTGCGTTTGTGTAAATATGTAGCTCGATCGCTGTTCAGCAACATATTTTTGTGAAAAATGTTCCTCATTCTCACATTTTGCCTGATTCATTTCTAACACTCGATCAACTTTAAAAATATATAACATATAAATATACAAACTCGTAAGTAAGTATATTGAATTTGGATACTTCTGATCGGGATAAAATTGAAACGATTGAAAGCACCCGCCATCAGAATACACTTTATTTAAGGAAAACATTATAATTTTGGAAATAACTCGCCTCTGAAGTTATGTACTTGAATCCCTCAAACATTGTTTTTATCAATCTTGGTTAGTTGAAACAAATACTTACGTAACAAATCACTACGTTTAATGCAGTGCTGATGACAAATAAATCTCTATTGAATATTTCAATCATTTCTCTAATAATGGCGACCCAGCATATTGCTGTAAATATGGCGGCTTTTGAGGAATATAACTTTAAAGTGGCAGAAAGTGTAAATATACCACTCTAAAGCTCCTCCCATCATGAAGTGCCCAGTGGAACTGAATTATTAACCCTTCCACCACTGGAAAGTGGCACCCACGTCGCAGGCCAATGACTCACCACTTCAAAGTTATAACCTAAAAATTACAATAGGTCTTATACCATTGAAAGGGGCGAACACGTCGAGCTATTATAACCTGTTGTTGTTAAAAAAGGACATGTAGAAAGTATAACGGATTTATGCAGCTCCAATCAACAATTATCAATCATCAAGTAACAATTATCAATAAGTAATGAAAATGATGGAATTTATGCAAACAGAATTGACAATTAAAGTATAAATATTAAGCAGAAGCACAAGTCAGAGATCCGATCTATTTAAATTAACTTTCTTATACAAAATCAAGAAAAACTTTTTGTAAGCCACAATAAAATAATTTGAGAAAAGTAAGGTTAGTTTTTGTCATCGCGCTGACCAATCCACGGTCACTTCAAAATTGAGGAAAATTGTATTGAAAACGGAACCCATTTCATATTCAATGAATATCATTTACATTTCACGTAATAGAAAAAACGAACTTTTTGTAAGCCTCAATGAAATAATTTGAGAAAAGTTAGGTTAGTTTTCGTCATCGCACGGACCAATCCACGGCCACTTCAAAATCAAGGGGAAATGTCTATTGAAAATGCATAACCCATTTCATATTGAATAAAATCATTCACGTTTCACGTAACAGGTTAAACAAACTTTTTGTGAGCCACAATGAAATAATTTAAAAAAACTTAGGTTAACTTGCGTCATCGCGCGGAATGGGGAATTTTGAAGGTTATTGTAATTTGTAATGACTTTTATTAAATGCGAACTGTGGTTATCACTTATGGAGATGGCAAGAACGTGGCAACCATCACCACATATCACAATCAAGTGCCTGCCACATTGAAGGTTCTATGGGAGTTACCACAACGTCACCGCTACTATCATACTCTCTTGAAAGTGACTGTGACTACTAAGTGATATTTAAGTGGTACAGGATGGTTACCACAACGGTTAATTTCCACTTTAAAATTTGAAAACCTTCAAAGTGATAAGCTCAGTGGCCATAATGTTTCAGACACCACAAATGACACTAATAAGTTATAGAACTGTGGAGTGGAATTACGTGACTACAACCATACACATATAAAATTTTAGTTGTTCTTATTGTATAGTGGTAGATTTAGTGGTGATTACGTGATAACCACCGAGTCGAAGTTGCAGTATCAGTTTCCGTCACTATAATGCTGCTTGGGACAAGCATATTCAAGGAAACTCACGTTATATTATTGAACATATGAGGTCAGATTTTTTTTTATATATTTGGAGATATTTCTGAAAAAGATGGTTTTCTATCGTTCTGATTCTTCATAATATTTATTATATTGCAAGAACCCATCAGATTAGCATTTTTTCCGTCCACATCAATAGGATTACAATACGTACCACCTCGAGAAACCCATCGGATATTTGGCATATGAAAATCACCATAAATAAAAAAACTTGAGAGGTGTCAAGGGACACCCGGATGGAACGAAGTTCCTTTCGATTGATTAGTGAAGGAATTGTAATAATTTTTTTTTTTAAGTTATAATAATATTTTTTTTATTATTAACAAATATAATGTAATATAAACCTAATCAGTAGGCTCAATTTTAGAACATACGCATTGATATTGTAATATTAAAATATAATTTGCTTTTAAATTTATTAAAGTTATGACGCGTACACTTGCTAAACACACAATAATGGAGAGATTATAACGCGTATGACTTGGTTAGCACAATAGTAAAGAGAGGTTATAATGCGTACTTGCTAAAAATACATAAGCATTTATTATTGTCTGTATAAAATCTCTACTTACCTAACTCCATCAGCAATATCCGGAACTTGTGCAGAAACACTGTCAGGATTCATTATTGTTATTATATTTTATTATTTATTATGTACAAAAAACCTGTATACACTCAACAAAAATAATTGTCGCGACACCACACTGTTCAATGTGAAATAGAAAGACGAAACGAAAATAACTGCTTGCTTTCTATGAGAGAGAGAGAGAGACAGACAGAGAAACATGCGCACGCCGCACGCAACCATAGCGAAAGTCTCGTTACAACTTTTGGTCTTAATTTATTCCGTCTAGCCCTCTTTCGCAACGCGCGATAAGGAACTACGTTCCAATACGTTCCAATAACTGGATCGGCCGCAAGATTTTGTAAGACTTCGGCGTTATCACTCCTAGGAGGTAGTGAAGTTTTAAATGAAAGGCCTCAGAATACGATGTGACATATTTGGCATCACTATACCACTTGTTTGGTTTGGGAAACTGCTATAAATTCACTTGTTACTGCAATAAGTACGCCGCCATCATCCTTATTTGAGCTTGAACTAGTCTAGTGGATTGGACGATAAGTCGTGAATTCGAGGCTTACACGTATTTCTACATTACATCAATGAAAACAAAATATTTTCAATGCTAAAAATCAGTGTCGGGTGGATCAGTGCTAATTATGTATAATTAATGATCTGGAAAACGGAGACGTCGAGAGAAGGCAAGAGAACGCCCTCTCTTGTCTAGAGGAACGGGTTTCTGGTCTTGTCTCGATATACATTTCCTCTTGGTTGAGACGAGAAGAAGAAATATTGGCATTTTCATTTCATAAATTAGTAGAACTGATAATATTTTTGAGTTCTGGGTACCTTGACCGGCGAAGATATATTATATATAGATAGTCGTGAAGTGCTGACAACCGCTATACGTAGTATTTCTAGTATTTAAAATCCGAATTTCAAGTTGTTCCTAAAAAGTGCGAATACCATCTTAGATGACGTATTTTTCAGACATATCAGCCGACTTATAAAACCTAGTGGTAATATATTCGTCTACATCCATGCCAACACCCTCAATAAAAAAATATTGAAATGACGAAGGATCTACGGTATACACTCAAACTATGGGGAAATTCCAGTGATATGTGTCTACTACTTCAGTCATCTATCAACGTACTGCTCGCTCGTGACATTTGTTTTTGTCACCACAAGCATTTCCTCGACTGCAAATGATTCACAAAATTGTCCGCTCGGAAATAGCATCAGGGGAACATACATGTTACGAAGATTACCAGACGATGTTAATCATGAATGCATTATTCAAAACATAGCACTGGATAGAAGTTATGTATTCTTGTTAAAGACAAAGAAAACAAAACAGCGCCAAGAAAATAATTAAATACAACTCAACTGTGACTACGACGACGACGACCTGTTTTTAATTTCCTTCTACTAATCGCAAAACTCATTATTTTCCAGGGAAACTATTTAATATTATAATCACAGAGAAAATCCGAATATTAATCCAACATTTATTTGAAGTTCATACCCCAGTTCATTATTTACCTAGATTCTACTAATACGGAAACGCATTGAATCTTATTTTTATAAAAATAATATATCAAAGGGCTATTCTAAAAAACAATCAACAAAGTTTTGTTCAAACATATCCTTTTTTTTTTTTTGGTTATTGGATACGTACTCTAACACCATCGAATTTGAATACAAAAGTTTCAATCAAGAAAATATCGCTGAAGACGAATAATATTTACGTTAAAACAATGTTTTATATCTTCAAATCATTCTGCAGTATTAGCGTCCTTCACTTAGAATTGGGTTTTGAGGTAGCGGGAATAGGACACAATAAGTAGTCCAAATATTCCTGAATGATACCGTGAACATGAGAACGGATACAGATAGATTGAGCGTTTGCTACAACCATCTTTTAAATAAATATAAACAATTTTTCCACAATAAACAAGATAAAGGACTCGTCTAATAGCAGGTTTTCTCGTTCGAGAATACCGTACTAAGCGACAATATATACTTGTCATCTGTTGTTGCTTTTTGTTTTTTGGGTTTTTTAAATAGTTGTAAGTTTTTATTCGGTGCTCACCATAGACAAATTAAAAATAAAGAGACTGTTTGAAACATTGGCCATCTTGACCACCAAGTTTTTGGTACGGCCAGTCGCGCATGGAGGCGCTGCCCGCAATCAACAGACGACTGACGACATGATAATTTTCCAATTTCGACATATGTCAGAAAATGACAAACCACGTAATAATTTCAGAATGATTCTACTGTTGTCATCGAAAAATTAATTATAGAAATTATACCATGGACTTGAATTATGAACCCAACATCGAAAATGGAATGTTTTGTTATTCGAGTTGACGCTGAAATTCCTCGAAATATTCTTTCACAAGGTAAAATATAAGCTGCTTTTCACAAACTTACCATCAGTTGCAGAAATTTTTTCACAAACTGGTACTTATTTCCATCCATCAGTTTCCATTTCCTATCACCATTTGAGGAAGTACGAAGTACATGGTCTCCTTTGTGCTAATAAATTAACAAAATTATTGAAGGTTTGTTGTAAATGTAATTTGTTTTTATTTTGGTTGATTTGATGATAAGCGACTGAAGAATATTTTTAATTTTGTTGTTTTTCGGAGTTTTATTATTGTTTTGTCTGTAGTTGTACCTTGTCCTAGATACAATAAAATGTATTTTTATAGTGTTCAACTTATTATTCTTGTTTTATAAGATGTTTAATTTTGTTCTTGATATCATGAAATAAAGATTTACTTTGAAACTTTATTTTAACCACGAACGAACTAACAGATTCTACGAATCGATTACTGTATATATTTTATCAGTGATCGATTTGCCATTCCTGTATTTCATACGATACAACCATTCATATGGAATACAAGAATGGCAAATCGATCACTTACAAAATATATACCATATCAATCATATAAAAGTAATACATTTGAAAAACCCGCCTTATCTCAATCGGTGTTACCAATTGTACTTAGTTCGGCCAGTTGCGAGATATGTCGCCACTGTCTAAACGTGGTGCCAACTTTTACTGCAGGTTTGACAACTCTCTTTATTTTTAGTTTCTCTATGGTGCTCACCTCCGAACTATCAATACGAATTTTATTTCCGAACATACTGTTTCAGAAATTGTATTCACACTAACAAATCCGTCATTTGATAAACCATGTGAATTTTCAGTTAAATAATCGATCTATTGGAAAACAATTTCGTCTGTCCCATTGAAAATCTAGATCTTCATTTGCTATTATTTTAATTCATGGTTTATGTCACTTCTCGTATCTTGTTATATTTTATTTTATATGTTGTGATTTTAAGTATTGTGATTGTTGTTTGTTGTTTTTTTACCATATTTTTTGTTCCCTTGTGTGTCAACTTTCAACAATTATGTTTTTATTAACATGAGATATTGAACATTTCATGTATTTTCAGCCTTGATAAAGACGCTAAATACACGTCGAAACGTCGGCAATTTGATATTCAGACTACTTATTGTGTCCTATTCCCGCTACCTCAAAACCCAATATATTTTAATGTTGTAACAAAATGCAATATCTATTTTGAATGGGATATTTACTTTCCAAAATTCGTTGGGATTCACAGTTTACCATGAAATTATAACCGAACCGGAGGTCAGAATATCAGATATTTGAGATTATTTATTTTCATTTTCTTCGAGTACTGTTCACAGCGAAACATATGTTATTTCTTTGAATATTCTCGAAAGGGAACAAATAATTTGTATGGGCAATTGAAGAGTGTTCTTTCGTCACAGAGAACCGTATTATTTTTTCCGTCAAACTAGGATACAATAATTCACAAAAAGTTATTTTTTGATGACCGGCAGATATGAGAAAAAGTTAAATTATCGTCATGCAAATGATGGCTCACAAAGAGTAGCGTGGAAGTATTTTTTTCCATGCAAGTGGTTGTTTTTAACTTTCTCCCTCATGAGTAATGAAATATTGTATTTTTAACGGATTTATCTATAACCAGAAAAAATAATTGTTGCAAGTATATCGTAGATAGGAATATATCTAAAATCACTGGGCTATTGATCGTATAAGGTTGTAAGCTTTATTACTGGAAGATTTCATCCCCTAAAGATGGCCTGACCATGCTTGTATCAGGAAACCAAATCATGTTTCACATATGTTTGGCAAATACGTGAACAAGACAGTAAGAATATTCATGGATTGATCGGAGAAACCAGTTCGGTTCGGAGTCGATAGACGATGCACACCTCTCATGACAGTCATTCATTTTTTGTTAGTGATATAGGTCCTGTCAGCCTGATTTTAAGTTACTAAATATTTCCCATCATTGAAATAAGTAATAGTCCGATTCAGAATATGTTCAAATGAATAAATTTCGTTACGATTTAAATGCTAAGATCTCTCCTATGGATATCCCTTCTCTATTTTATTATTTATATTAGGGACCAAGCCACAGATAATTCATTCAACTGAGCCTAAATAAAGTTAATATATGTTTCAATGCTCAATAAGTTTTTTATTCAGAATTAATGACAGAGAATTTTAAGAGACAGGGAAATCTGGAACTTATTCAGTATGAAAGTTACAGGCCCCAAAGATTAATAAGTCTTTTTGGAAATTGAGAACCTGAAAGTTTAGAAACAGTGACAGTGGCGAAGTATCCACAGATCTTCCAGCCTAATGATGGTCCATGGTCTTCAAAGTTAGAATTTTCGGTAAGGAAATTATTTTGGTCATTCTTTAACAAATCTTATATCCCATTTTTTGAATCCACGCCAGCACAACACTTTCGAGGGGAATTGGCTTTCGCAACCGCTCGGCGATGAGAAATACAGTGAAATTTCAAGAATTATGTTTTTTCTAGGGATATTATTTCAATTGATTAATTGAAAAGACTAGTGGTACAGTAACATATCGTCAGAATGTTACAAAAACGAGAACATTGATCAATGATTTATATATAAACAGAGAGCAAAATGGCAAGTTTCTCTAATTATTTGATGATTTGTTTACTCCAACCAAATTTATTAATATTTTTATGTAACTTGAAACATTTAATTATAACATATATTATGTCTGACATTTCTTCTGAACTTGAAAAACAATCTGACTTTCGTTAAGAGTATTCAACTAGTTCAGAAAATGGCTATTACGTTTTGACAATAATAAAAAACAAACACAAGTAACTTCTGATTAGAAATTATGTGCTACATCTGGAGGGTTCAAATAAAAGTAAAGTTGGGTATCGACAGCGTATGAGTGATAAATGCAATTAGTTATGGATGTCACAAATTGAGAGGTATAGTGTAGTGATCCAAGAATGCTTTCATGGGGTACCCCTGAGTTGACAACTAATGGTGTTGATATATTATTTTCGTGAACTACCTACTGCAATCTGTTGCTTAAGAATGAATATATCAATCTGCAAGCACGATTCGAAAAACCAATGTGATCTAAAATAGTTTATCTGCTGGCATGTCGTAATGACAACGTTATGTCACTCAATTTTGATGACATAAGGAAGCTCATTTTGGTACTTAGTCCCATAATGAATTCATTATGGTACTAAGTACCATAATGAAATTACGCTATTTCATATACACTCCGTGATTTTTCCGGCAAAAGGGAGTCCACGATATTTCACGTCATTTCTTCCAAATCAGAAGGTGAACTACCAGTTTCAGAATCACTCATTATTATTTAAATGATATCCAATTCTACGTGACAATTGTGTTTGACAGCAGATAAATAAATATTTCCGTTACAACCTGACGTTGTCAAGGAAATGGCAAAGCACAGCTCACTAACCTATTAATATTTGAAACTACACATATACTCCTTTGAAAATGCAGTTTTTAATTTTTCGAAAATGTATTAATATAAATGCCATCAGATAAAATTTTGTATGTAATACGAATCATAAACAATCATTATGGCACACGTCGTGTTATCGGACTCGGCTACGCCTCGCCCAATAACATTCACGACTTGTACTATAATGATCGTCTTTATGATCCTTATTACATAAATAACTATAATATTATTTTATGATTGAACATATCGAACGCTTTCGAGTATCAAAACGGTTGCCTTATTCGCATCAGTTCCTCTCAAGACATCGTCTGTGACAGTGAGTGCAGTATCACAACTGTATCCTGGTCGAAAACCAGATTGTTTCTCAGGCAAAAAATTAATGGAGTTGAGAAAAGGTACGATTTGAGACTCGATTGCTCTTTCAAGTACTTTGGACATTACAGCCAAGATCAAAATTGAACAGAGATGGTTGAATTCTCTAGGAGATGTGATTTTTGCTAACGGATTGATGATTGCTTCGTTCCACAAAATTGGAAGATATGAGTTGAGTATACATGAATTCAAAATATGTGTGAATATCGTATAATATGAGGACAACATAGTTATATAAGAGTAATATTGAATTTATCACAGCCAAATGCCTTCGATTTCATGTTCTTAAGTGTTCTAAAACAAATTCATCATCTATCTGAATGAAGGTGGAGACGTTATTCAGCTCATTACTAGCATACTGTTCAATCAGTTCATGACTTGGATTATAACCATTTTTACATCACTCTGTGAAATACTAATTGATTCCATCAACATCTCGCAAAGCCTCTGGTAGAGCAGCTTTTACTTTGTTTTTTAAATTGAGTTTATTCACCTCCTGTAATTTTTGTCTTTGATAAAAAAAAATTAAATTTATCATTCAAGTACGCTTTTTTTTGGCTCTTGAAGCAGAGGTTGTGAGATTTCCCAAGTTTTTATAATACTACTGGTGTTCAGGATTTTTAGTATTTCTATATCTATTCAGTGCTTCACTTCTAAGTTTTTGCATTCTGCGTATATTGAATATGATCCATGGGCTGTAAGGTTTATTATGCTATATTTGTCGGACAGGCGCATAACTATCAAATAATTGCAATAGACTATTTGTAATGAATGTGACTTTATCATCTATGTCTTCCATTGAGTATAACAAGTGCCAAGGAATTCCTTCAAGGTCCGTTTAAAATCTCTTCATATTTATATTAAATAAAGCCCTATATATAGCTGAATGAATGATCTTCCGGGACATCAACTTCAATACTCATGGAGCAGATAGATGAGCATGTGATCAGAAACATCAATATTCCTTCCTCCCGAATCAGTTAATCCCTCTAAGTTGGTGAATATCAAATCTATCAAAGTAGATAAATGTACTTGAATGTATAATTCTTATGCTATGCTGTAAAGTGTCAAGTGTCATGCTATGAATATTTCTGGGAACCTTCAGACACTGTCACTACCGGTTGGGAGTGCTGTTCTTATTTATCAGGTAATTTGAAGACACTTTCCATATGGTTCATATTGAGTCTAGTAAAGTAGAATCGGAGAACGAAGGACATTAACCCATGAACTAATGTATGTCTTCTGTGGACTATCCACGAAAGAAAGTCCTTCTTATTCATAACATGTCTTCTAAGGACCACTCAGATAGTCTGGGCCTAAAATGGATAAATAATATATGTTTTCTATGAATATTATGTCGCTGCCCAAGGAAAGACGCATCGACATATAATAACGGCTTACGAAGGTAGTAATCTATAAAAAAAAGATAAGAAAAAAGAACGAAAGAGGGACCTCGCTGATGAAAAGAGAAATAAAGAAGAGAAAAATAAAAACCAAGACAAAAATTCTTCAGTTTTACAACAGCCTAAAGATAGGAAGCCATCCCTAAAATCCCAAAGTAAAGCATGAATACATCTACAAAAAAGCGCAATTTCCTTCATTTTTAATTTTAATCCTTATTTTAATTTTTCGAATATTAGTAGTATGATTAATATTATTATTCTTCATTTTTATTTTTAAGAATAATTAGTATAATTATTTATTGTGATGGACCCATATATAAAAGACTTTGTCGTTGAAAAAATTGGAACATATGACCTTAAAACATCTGAGGAATTGAAACAAGTATTGGAAATTAATGAGAACAGCCCAAATTTTAAAATTGTAAACAGCAATATACGTGGTTTAGATTGCAATCTGGATGAATTATTGATATTTGTCGAAAGCCTAGAGAGCAGTATTGATTGTATAGTTTTAACCGAAACAAGGCAGATAACTGATATTAATGTATTCAATATTGATGGATACAGAACTCTGTATAATAAGGGCAGTTACAATCAGAATGACGGAGTGGTATTATTCATAAAATCTGAAATGTATGTATCTCACCCATTAATAGAATTGAATAAGAGTAACCATCTTAGACTGAAATTAAACTGTGAAAATAACGTCTTCATAATAAATACATTTTACAGACCACCTTCTAGTGATGTGAACACGTTCATCAATGAGTTAAATGACATAATAGAAAATGATAACGAAAAATGTTACTATAAATTTTTTCTAGGGGATATTAATATTAACATTTTAGAAGAAACAAAGGAAACAAAAAACTATCTTGATATAATGAGTGAACATGGTTACAGGTCAGCAATCAATACTCCCACTAGAGTACAAAATGATTCACACACATGTATGGACCATATATTTATTCATACAAATAATTAAGATAACATACTACCGTTGGCAATCGCCACATCTATAACTGACCCTCATACTACTTTACTGCAACTCGTTTTCAATACCAAAATAAAAAGAAGAAATAACAATTATAACATTAAATATATTGAACACATTGATAACAAAATACTATTAAATAATATGCAATCCGCCCCCTTGAATGACATCCTTCTGGAACCAGATCTTGATACCAAGAAAAAATTCGTCGATAAAATTATGGAAACTAGTCAATGAGGTTGTTTCCAAAAGCGAAAGGGAGGAGATTCAAAGTATCAAATACAATGACCAATTAATCAGCGACGAAGAGCAAAAGGCAAATATATTCAATAAATATTTTATCGATGTTGGTGAAAATTTAGCTAATAAAATCAATCGACCTCATTACTATGAAGAAAATAGGACTGTGAGTTGCCACTCGTTATTTTTGAATCCAGCAACTGAAAGGGAGGTGAAAAAAATCATAAAATACGACCTGAAACCCAAAAAAACCCCTGGGTACGATAAGATCAGTGCTGAAACTCTCAAAATTATAGTAGATTATATAAGCCTTTCCCCAACTGCAATTATCAACAATTCACTCGAGGCAGGGCAATTTCCAATAGCATTCAAAAACAGTATTGTGATACCAATTTCCAAAGCTGGAGATAAAAATGATGTGGCAAATCACAGACCAATTTTACTGATAACAAGCCTGGCTAAAGTACTAGAAAAGATTGTGAAAGCTAGAGTAAACGGATTCCTGGAAAAAATCATTTACTTTCAAACTCTCAATTCGGATTTAGAAACCACAAGTCAACTCAAGATGCAATACATTTATCAGCAAACACTATTTACGGATGCATAGATGGAGGTGAACCAGTAATCGGTATATTTCTTGACTTGGCAGAAGCTTTCGACACCGTCAACCATTCCATTCTACTGGAAACCTTAGGGGACATGGGAATAAGAGGTCCAGCACATAGTTTTTTTGAAAGTTATTTGAAAACCCAAAAACAACAGGTTAAAATGAATGATAAAATTAGCGAAACAAAGGAAATATCATGTGGTGTGCCTCAAGGAACGGTGTTGGGTCCTTTTTTATTCACTATTTATATGAATAACATTTTTTTTTTTGGAGAAAGATGGTCAAATCATCAGCTTTGCCGATGATACTGTGGTTATCTATAAGGACTCAATCTGGTACAATTTGAAAATTAAAATTGAAAGGGATTTTGCCCAAATTAAAACCTGGCTGGACTACAGATTCTTATCGGTGAATTAAAAAAAAACGGTTTACTTACCTTTCGGTAGCCTTGAGACAGCTCTTCCAAACTACGATATAACCATACACAATTCTTTCACAATAAGACCAGCAAATGAAATTAAATATTTGGGAATAATGTTGGATCGTACTTTCAGATGGAAAACTCATGTGGACTACTTATCACAAAAATTAAGGTGTATTTCATATAGATATAAAAAAATTGTTGAATTCTTGAATAAAAAAGAAAGAATAATAGTTTATCAGAGTTTGGTGGAATCATAGGTTGGGGAGGTGTTTCAAGAGCACACTATAATGCAATACAGGTGTCGCAAAATGAATTTTTGAAACTACTATTGAACAAACACCATAGGTATCCTTTTTGCCGAAGCGAAAGTATTAGATATCCGACAGATATATTATTTGCACGTCAATATAAGACAATACTTAAACAGATGTGCATTACACAGTCGTACACATGTCTATGAAACTAGAAATAAACAAAAGTATGTTACACCCATTATGAACAAATACATCGGGCAGAGAAGTTATTTGTACTTGGGGACCAAATTATACACCTTGCCAGATAATACCAAAAAGAAAAATACAGTCAAAATATTTAAGACTGAAGTAAAAAGTTATATAATGAGTAGGCCAAGAAGAGAAGTACATGAATTAATTGACAATCCTTGATTAAAAATTAACTGATTACGTGTTTTGATTGTGATGCCAAGGTTATACAATGATGATTTTTATTGATATGTGAAATCACTTTTTTATTTCTTGTTACATGTTGAATCATTATATCATCTGATCATCTGCTCAATTTTTTCGAAGGATATTCGTCAGATAAGTTCAGGTTTAAGTACTAAATTTATTTTATACATTTTTATTATTTAATTTTATTTATCTCACCACGTACAAACTGTCGCCCAGATAGTTTCTTTGGTGTATATGTGTTTATTGAAATGTTTTGAATTTGTAACTGTACCATATTACGTTAATAAACATACGTACATAGATGATTATTTGGTGTGACATTTCAGAAAGAAAAACATTCCAGTGTAGAATACCAATGGTCATTAGTGTTGTTATATTTTATTTTCGCTTCTATTGCTAATTCGTTATGTATTAGTCTCTGGTGGCATTAAAAAGCACTGGCTATTTTTGCATTTGCAAAAGTTTCTGATGACTTTCATCACAAATGAGTTCAACTTATCGCATCTCATTGCACGTTTAATCCAACCTTAAATGTTAATTCCCATTCACCCAAGCACTACAACTTAATAACTACCAATTTGTGCTCATCGAATTAAATATATATGTAGAATGATTCACGAAGGGTCGGTTCAACAGAAATAGTGGAAATTATGTATTTTTGAGAATCATATAACAATTCATGATCATCACAATCCCAATGCTTTTTACTTACTAGTACATCATTCATGGGGGGTTCTTCTCAGAAAAATATAGCACGTTCTTACCTGTAACAATAAAAAATGATATTATTGAGGATAGAAAAAAAGAAGAGAAAATCAATGTAGCTTTATATTCAGAAAAGAGTTTATATGGAAAAATATATTTTGCAGACGATAAATATATTTTTATTAACTATTTCCCTCATTATTTTCTAGCCAATCAAATGGCCGAAATATAAAACGTCTCCTCGCTGTTTTATACTGATAAAACCACCAGTGGATTCGAGATTATTTTGCGATAAAACTACACTTGGTACTGTGAGAATTGAATGGCAACCCATTCGATTCCTATATAGGGAAAAGGAAATGCGAAATTGATGGAATAGGGATTTTGAACTGACTACATATAGTGATTTGACATTCGAATTCAAATATACATTTTTCAGCATGTTGAAAGCCTCCGTTTTTCAAGTAAGGCAATGAATAATGTAATTGCGTCATTTTCAGTATATCAATGAAAGGTCTCATAGGCTAGTGGTTAGCGTGTTAGTCCATCACGTGGTAGGCTTGGGTTCGATTCCATACCAAGCGACTTTCATTTTATCTGATAGTAAAAAATTTATTTCACGTTTTTTGGTGAGTTCAAGAGTAGTAAATGATCATTGTGACTGAATGAATCTGTAAAACGAGGCATTTAGAAACGGTAATTATTCGGACACGATTCCTCCGATTTTGGATTGAAAAGAATTGTTGTAACTTTCCCCGTTGAAAATTCAAATATAACATGAATTCTGGTAATTATATCCAGTTTTAAATCTGATTCGGGGAATATTCTCATAATATATCATTGGGGTTAGGGGTTTTATAGAGGGTAATATCATAAGTGCTAGGGGTTTTATCGCTCAGAATTTTTTGAAATTTTCAAGAAAGCATTTTGCCTGGAAATCTTACTGAGTGCGATTTGCGGTCTAACTATATGATTAAACCACGATAGCGAAGCTTGAGACTACAATTCTCTGTTTACACCTCAAATCAAATCCTTTATTTTCCTTGAAATGACAAACAAATATTTTGGATAGGAATAGTCAGCACATATATCCAACTTACAACTAGTACTAAAAAACAAGCAAACAGAATGACGGGTCTAAACACAGTAGAGTGGATCCCAGAGGACTAGATGAAAACTCATCGAGTGTGAAAAAACAATTGATCAACAAAAACGACTTCAGACGTTTTTTAAAATTCGTTGTATTTTCAGCTCTCTTGATCATTACTGGAAGGTGATTGAAAATTTTAGGTCCAATGTATTTAGGAGCATTTTGAGTAATCTTATATTTGGCAACTTTTACATGTATAATTCGTTTCTGACGAGTTTTCTTATCACGAATATCACTGTTCAGAATGAAGTCGGTTTTATTGGTGAATACATAAACTGAAAGTTCATATATAATATGAATAGGCTTGTGAGAGTTAGAATTTTCTGATTTATAAAAAGAGTTCCACATGAGCTTCGTTTGGAGGTGTTAAATATACCTACCCCGTAAAATAGCCTTCTGTTCAATAAAGACGTTTTTACTCATTGTTGAGTTGCCCCACAAGCAAACACCATAACGCAGCCTAGACTCAACCTGAGCATAATATACACTGAAGAGTTTTTTTTATTCGAAACGACTCTCAGATTCCTAAGGAGATATATGAGTGAGCACAATTTGGAAACCAGCTGTTCACAGCTATCAACAAAATTCAAGGTCACAAAATTGACCAATTTATTGGATCGTGTAAATTCGCACTTAGCTAATTTAACGGGCTGAAAAAGGTATATTTGAATTCCAATATCAAATGAGTGTAATGAGTTCAAAATCCCTTATTTAATCAATATCAATTTAACAATTTCGACAGGACATTAGTGTCGTTTTATCAGTATCAAACAGCGAGAAGACGTTTCATCACTATAAAACTGATCTAATTGGTTCACTGTTTGAAATTTCGGCCATTTGATTGGCTCAAAAATAATAAGGGAAATAGTCGCTCAATTTTTTTTTTAATTTTCCCTCAAGCATTTTGCTTCTAGGAAATTCAACTCGTGCAATTATCAAAAATCAGATAATAAGACCGAAAAAAGTATTCGGTAAAATTTCCAGGCAAAATGCTTTCTCGAAAATTTCAATTGCGATAAAACCACTCATGATATAACCCTCGATGAAACTTCAAATTTGAAAGAAAACTTCTCCGATTGATTGACATGAATATAATCGCATGTATGGCGGTACATATGTCCATCAAATCAAAATATTTCAAAAAAATTGTTTTTTTCTTCGCAAGGAAGTGGCTTTCAGAAAAAATCAGCGAACATGTTTATTTAGAACTCCCTGAGCAACATAGTTTACCACAAAATGAAACTTCCATGTGTTGGGATCTATTGCTGAAATTTTATAATTAATCGTTTCTAAGGATTATCTCATCGTCAAGTCTGCTCTGCTTCTTTCATAAAGAGATACTTGATGCATTATTCGTTTTTTGAAAAAAAAACATACAATTTTTTACTTTTTGATTCAACCACGGTGATAACTACTTTTTTGCGGGTGAAAGTCAAAATGCTCTGAATGTTTTTGCTGAAAATATAGGCTAGTTTCTTAATTGTCATATTAGTGGAGTAAAAATAGCTTAAAATTATGCATTCCCCGAGGACTCCATGTATTTTCCTAAAACCTACTGATATTACTTAGAAATGACTTGCAGAAGAAAGTTATAAACTTATATTTGTGCGCTGTTTATTAGTTGTTCAAACATTGAAAAACAATTTTTTTAGGCAAATTTAAAATAACTAAATGAATTTCGAAACAATTCTACCCAAATTGTTGCATAGAGGTTTTTGAGGACGCTGAACAAGGATATGATATTTATATGTACATCTCGGAGAAAAACTTTTCGGGCAAAAGTTGTGGAGCTAATGAAGCTTTATCAAACGATATTGGGTATGGAAATGAAATATTGCATTTTCAAATCTTTCAACAACCGCCATTTTAAAATACTGGATCATTTTCGAAATTAGCCGAGGTATTGATGGGAAGTATTTTTATGCCAATTTTTTTTTTCTTGGCCTCTACTCAACAAGTTTGGTTATATATATATATATATATAAATATATATATATAAATATATATATATATATATATATATATATATATATATATATATATATATATATAAATATAATATATATATACAGAGTGGCCACTTTTTTAATGGGATTGTATTGGTAACTTTTAAACATAAGAGTTAGAAGGTCGGTCAAATGGAGAAAAAGTTACATTCATAGAAGCATTGTCAAGCAGTTCAAACAAATCGAGATCATCAGGGCCGGTTATTGAGATATCATAAGAAAAGTAAATTCTGTCATTTTGATTTTTCTTTTTTTCCCACTTTATTTCGAATATTATCAAAAAATGTCACAGGAGTTTTTTATTCGACAGTAAGTTATCCTCAATTTGACATAATCAGATTTCGTATCCAACGTTTCGTACGCTCTGGGTCACCCTCAACCTATTTTTTTCAATACGGACCTGCATATTTTATGACACTTTTCGAAATAAATTCTAACGCTGAATTCAACGATATATCATACAATGTCATTCAAAGTTGATTTTCGGGTGATTTTGACCCTTATCCAAATTTCTTTGGGTCGGATCTGTATTACATTTAGGTACCTTTAGTTTAATTAACAACATGCAATAAATTTCGATAAGAAAATCAACTAACTCATCTTCAACTGAATGGAACGTAACAGAATCAAAGCAAGAAACAAGTAATAATTATTTACAAATTTCAAGAGGTGAAAAACCTAATTCATAATAATTAAACGAAACTATCATTTAATGAAAGAAAAATCAAATGATTATTCGAAAGTAAATGATGAACATTGATGAAGTAAGTGTTCGAAATGTCCACCATTTTGTAAAATGCACTTTGCGGTTCTGGAACCCATACTTCTTATACATTTGCTTATTTCGTCTCCTTGAATACCTCCCAATACATTCTCAATCTCCTCGCGAAGAATCTCTATTGTCGGGTTCGTAGTATCATAAATTTTATTTTCGAGATATCCCCACAAATAAAAATCCAGCGGATTCAAATCTGGAGATCTGGCAGGCCATAATACTGGACCTCTTGTTCCAATCCATGAATCGGGAAAAGTTCGATTTAGATAGTCTGTGACTATTCTTGAGTTGTGTGGACCACATCCGTCTTGTTGGAACCATGGACTATTACGCCAATACCGTATAGGAAGATCATCCAACATTCCTTCTATAATTTCTACATATTTTGCTCCGGTTAGGTTCCGTCAATAAAATAGGGTCCCAGTAATTTATTATTCGAAAACCGCACCATATGTTCAAAGAAAAACGATATTGATGTCTAACTTCATGACTTAAGTGAGGATTTTCTGTGGCATAAAAATGTTTGTTCCTTCGATTGAACATGCCAGAATTTGTGAATGTCGTTTCGTCTCCCCAAATGATATTGTGCGCAAAATTGTTGTTATTCCTCACCTTCCGTTGAAATCAATTACAGAATTGCAACCTTCTCTCAGGATCATTGCGATATAGTTTCTGCACGGCTTGGTATTTATAGTCATGGTATCCGTGTCTCTTGAGTATTTTATTAACAACACTTTTTGATAAATTGCATTCACTGGCCATAGTTCCCGATCCTATTCCTGGATTCATTCGAATTTGGGCCAGAACATTGATGTCATTGATAGGCTCGTTTCGTCGTACATAAGGACCTCTAGGTTTGATGAATGCATTATGTGCAAGTAACGTTGTAGATAAACGTCGAAACATTTTAATATTTGGTGTTGTTCTTTCAGGATATAATTCACCATACCTTTGTTGTGCTTTGAACGAATTTCTATCTAGTTTAATGTACACTTCGTACATATCTCTCTTCTCTTCATTCGTGTATCTTACCATATCGAATAAGTTAAATTGAAATTATTCAGAAAAGTATTTAACGACAAGTTCTTGTGACACAATAATAAACGAAGTGACAAATAATATTACATTCCTTGTTATGTTCTTTTTTATCAACGGCCTACTACTTGAAAATAATACATTCAATAAACCTAGAGTTGTGTGTATGTGAAGAAAAACAAGTCTATAAACGATACAATGTTCTGACCCAAATTCAATTGAACCAAGAAAAAAAATCGAGAACTGTGGCCAGTGAATGCAATTAATCAAAAACTGCTATTAATAAAATAGTCAAGAGACGCGAATACAATGATTCTAGATTTGAATACCAAGCCTTGCAAAAATTATATCGTAATGATCTCAAAATAAAGTTCGATTCTGTAATTTGTTTCAACGGAACAAACGACAAATCCAACAATAATGATTCCTCGCGAGAAGATTGAGAATGTATTGGAAGGTATTCAAGGAGACGAAATAAGCAAATGTATAAGAAGTATGGGTTCCAGAACCGCAAAGTGCATTTCACAAAATGGTGGACATTTCGAACACTTACTTCATTAATGTTCATCATTTACTTTCGAATAATCATTTGATTTTTCTTTCATTAAATGATAGTTTCGTTTAATTATTATGAATTAGGTTTTTCACCTCTTGAAATTTGTAAATAATTATTACTTGTTTCTTGCTTTGATTCTGTTACGTTCCATTCATTAAACTAAAGGTACCTAAATGTAATACAGATCCGACCCAAAGAAATTAGGATAAGGGTCAAAATCACCTGAAAATCAACTTTGAATGATATTGTATGATATATCGTTGGATTCAGCGTTAAAAGTTATTTCGAAAAGTGTCATAAAATATGCAGGTCCGTATTGAAAAAAATGAGGTTGAGGGTGGCCCAGAGGTACGAAACGTTGGATACGAAATCTGATTATGTCAAATTGAGGATGATTTACTGTCGAATAAAAAACTCCAATGACATTTTTTGAAAATATTCGAAATAAAGTGGAAAAAAATAAAAATAAAAATGACAGAATTTACTTTTCTTATGATATCTCAATAACCAGCCCTGATAATCTTGATTTGTTTGAACTGCTTGACAATGCTTCTATGAATGCAACTTTTTCTCCATTTGACCGACCTTCTAACTCTTATGGTTTAAAAGTTACCAATACAATCCCATTAAAAAAGTGGCCACTTTGTATATATATATATATATATATATATATATATATATATAAATATTATAATATCACATATTAAACTAGAGTTTTTGGTCTTAAAAGCATGTCCTAAAATTTCAAATTTGTCATTTTTTGAAATTATTCAATATTTTGAGCCCTGTAATTTCAAAATGAAATTTTAAGACTTTACTTAAGCTGCACTTTTTTTGATTTATGGTTTTGAGAGTGATCTGTAGAAATTTGAGATGTATATCTTGAAAATAAAAAAATTGCAGATCTTTAATTGATTTTAGACAGAATTCTACTTTGACGTAATTTCATATACGTACTATTCCTATACATATTTTTTTAACGTTTGAAAACATGACTTCTGTATTTCTTTCTCTCAGTTGATTCTCTGTTAGCCTAATTTGATCAATTAGATCAAAAATTATAACAAATTTAGTGTAAACCGCTCGTGGCTGCGTGCTCCTCCAGCGCTGCACCTCAGAGTCGCCGCCTCACATTTCCGCATGTTAGCAAACACCAATTTATGAAAATTTTTCCATTTTCTGCCAGTGTCTCCATTATTTTTTATTTTTTTTTAATATTCAATATACATTGTAATTTGGCAACTCATTTGTTAAATAATTAATTAAGCACACACTTTAGGTACCTTTTATATGTTGTTCCCAACATCACTGATGTACAGTAAAAATTTATTACCAGCCCCCAACTTTCTGAATCAAAAATTTAATATTACTCCACCAGTATACGTATAGCGTCAGGTGAGCACTAAACTTACCGATCAACTGTTCTCTCGTGTTCTATCTCTCTCTAACATTCAAATTTGATATTTTCGATCGAATATAAAGTACATCAAAAGATAAACTTATATTTTTATTTTAAACAAAAATTTGAAGCGGGAACTCATTTATGAAAATGGACATTGTGTCAATTTACTAAAAACACGTAATATTTTCTTATTTGATACAATTTACACTAATATTAAAAAAGAAAAAATATTGCTGCGTATACTTTGTTTGAGGTCGTTATATGAATTTATGTTCGTTAGGTGGGCTTTTTTTTGTATAAACGTTATAAAAGTTTATTCAACAACAAATTTCACGGATTTTGGAGAAAATTTGTTTTATTTTTTGATTTTTGGTAAAATTTTATTATTGATTAATTTTTTTTTAATAAAACCAATCAGACCTTCTCAAAGTACAGAATTCCATCTTCAAAGAGTGCTATTTAATTTTTTTTATATTATATGTTTAAACAGTGTTTTTGGTTCATGAAGCATGGCCTAAGAATTCAAATCTGTTATTTTTAGAAATTATTTAATATTTTGACCACTGTATTTTTGAAGTAAAATTTTAAGATTTTCATGCATTTCCAAACCTCTTCAAGTGTTATATTGGGAGTGAACTGTGAAAATTTCAGATGTTTATCTGAAAAATTCAAAGAATGACTGATCTTTAATTGATTTTATAGAAAATTATACTTTGACGTAACTTCATATATGTATTATTCCTATTCATATTTTTTTTACGTTTGAAAACATGACATTTTGTTTGCTACTCTTTTCGTCTTTTAAATTTTTGTTAGCTCAATTTTACCAATTAGATTAAAAGTTATAACAACTTAAGTGAAGCGCGCTCGTGGCTGCTCCTCGAGCGATGCACTTCAGTGTCGCCGCCTCACGTTTTCGTACGTTAGAAAAAAAATCTGCAGTTTACAGTTTTCATTTTAAAGGAAAACTTTATGAACTTTTTTTATGTAAAATCTCCCATTATTTCGAAGGCAATATTTATTTTTAAAAAAAATATATTTTTCAAAAGATATTCAATAAACAATGTAATTTTGCAACTTATTTGTTGAATTAAAAATAAACTCCCCATCTTACCGTTGGTAACTTTTTATATGTTGTTCATAACATTATCACTAATGTACAGTAAAAAGTTACCGCAGTCCTCTAACTTTCCGGAGCTAAAATCTAATATTACTCCACTATATAATATAATTGAAAGATGAAGCAATGGTTATATTCGCATCACTGAGAAGACACAATTATGTGTGATATGCAAATCTATATTCTGAAAAAAATTAAACATATGGTCAGTTCTCGTTTCGCTTCGATAAATTTTTGTTTCATTGGAAATGCCATTTTTTTTAAGAAAATAACATGACCTTTTCTGTGGAGAATATTGAAATATTTTTTGGACAGGGTGTTCGGTTCGGACTAGTCAACCCAGTGGCAAAATGTTCTATATCGCCACTGTTTATGGTGACCACTATCTGTTTGAAAAGTTAAAACAAGATAATGAACGTAGTAACCGTAACACTGATTAACTTCTCTTCGTTTCGTAGGATAATCCATTCGGGATTTGCTCAGAATAGCATATCTTACAGAGTGAAGTGCAATCACAGGTCGAACAAGTTTAGCCTAGGACAAATCCGTTTGTCCTGACAACCCACCATTGATTTCAGGACAAACTAGTGCGTCCTATAACAACTTGGATACAATGGTTTGGTCTAGGTCAACTTAAGTTCATCCTATTGCTCTTCGGATATACTAGTTTGCCCTGGCAAAACTAGTTTATTCTGATATTGGGTTTGCACAGCATCGATTGCAACGAAACAAATATTCTAATTTTTCAATGCTTGTTTATTGTATTGTAATTTAAAGAGTTTTCTAGGGAATTCACATGTAAAGATTGTTCAAAATGAATGAGCTACTTCATTCCATTGAATTGTAGAATTGTTGATAAAACATTGCAGGATGTAAAACATGTCCTAGATAGAAAAGTAAATAAAAACAGTCATTTGAGTCATATCATGTCAATGCTAAATATAAAATTTTCTCTAAAGTATTTAAAATAAGTTATTTCATGTTTAGAACAAGTAGTTGAAGGGAAAGTTATAAAATAGATGCGACATCAGGACATTAGTTGTCAGAAAGTTTTTAATAGTTGTCGGTTAGTCGACACAAAACATAATATATCAATGGAAGAAATGATTTTTTTAGATTATTTCCACTCCTACAGAATTTATTTATAAGTACTGTTACGTTCAATTTAGCTCTTTAAGTAAGTGAAACAGTTTGTGCCAAAAATCTCAATGGAGTGTGGATTCTTTTGATAAATGACAAAATTATAGAAGGGGCGTCAAGTGATTCAACTCATATATGCGAGACATAAAATCACTCAAAAGACTTTCTGGAACACCTAGATTGGTGAAATAAAAAAAAATGGCGCAGCCAGTTGGAAAGGTAGATTTCATAATTTATTGGTTGATTCTGAAGGAGTCAAATCTCCCTAAACGCTTGTTCAGGTTTCTATGTAATCTTACTCATATCAATAGAAATATGTATAACGATACTGGGTTCCTCTCGGTTCTATAAACTATAGAATTCCATAAAGATATCAAAAAGTTGAACATTCATATGAAAAACACTTCTGAAATTCAATCTCGATATAACTTCGAAAAATAATAACTAATAATTATTTATAAATTTTAACGATGATTCGAGAAAAATTCCATGGACCATCCCAACATAAAGCTGATTGACATGAATGAAAGAACCTCAAATGAAAGAAGCATATAGGAAAAAAGTTGTGCAGCTAACGAAGCTCTATCAAACGACCTATAGTTTGCCAGTATTGCTATAAAAATGAGAGATTGAGAATGTTTTTCAATCTATCGACAGCCGCCATTTCGAAGCCCATCTTTGACCTCGATCAAGATATTGATGGAAAGTATTCTTGAGCCAAATTTTTGGGTTTAACGGACCATGATCGGGAAAGATAAAACATTTTTTTAAGTGGTGACGTCTTCAAGAGAAATTATTTATATTGAAATCTACCTAATAACAAGGAAAATATAGGAATGTCTCTATATAATAATTTCCAAAGATATCGAGTAAAATGATACTATGAAAATCGTTGGCAAAAATTATATAAAACTCTCCAGAGTACCGTTCAATGATGAAGCTATTGTGCAATGAAATAACCTCTATCCAAACACACAGAAAAAACATTCCTCAAAAAATATCTACTTCAAATGACCGACTTGATCAAACGATAAATCTGACCTACAGTACTGAAACATGGCGAAATGGAAGAATACTTGTTCGCGAATCCAAGAAATATGGTAACCGCCTTTAACACTCACTACCACTATGTGGTAGGTACGTATCACAGTCCTTTTGGGTCACAGAAGAATCCACTAACTTACTACTGTGCCAAGACAAACGTAGATACTACACCATAGGCAATATATTTCCCTGCTTATCCGCTCCAGAAAAAGGAATGACATCCGAGCAATGAATACCCAAGATTTTGCCGCAAACTCCGGAAGAGGTCAAGCATATGGGACCAGCCCGAATTTTCACAAAATTTCCACTTTGAAACATGATGAAAAGTGTATATCAATCAAATTTCAGCGCTGAAAAGATAATTTCAGGAGATATGGTACCTCGAAGGGTGCTTTTGGAATGTCATTCCAGGAAACTGTGAATTGATATAAATTTTAACTTTTTACATTGAAACAGCAACTGAATACTCATTTAACGTTCCAGCTATAATTTATTATATAAAATGACTACAAGTTTATCTTCTACTTACTCGTAGGCAAATAAGATAAAAGGAGTATAAATTTCACCTATTTATCGACTTATGTATACTCCCTGGCCACATGAACGCATTTGAAGTCATAATAAGAAAAATATCAACCTAAAAATTACCCAGATCGAAAGTTCGTGGAGCTTGAAGAGATGTTACTGGTGAAATTTAGGTAAAATTTCAGCTACTAATTAACCATGACCCCTCTTGCGATGTGAGAGTTTATTCGAAATCAATAATAAGTGATTCTCTACTATGAATTTTGCCTATGAATTCGATGAATTTTGGAGATTTGTTGGTCCGAACTATTGTTTTTACAACCTGAACAATGACTTTCGAATTGTGAAGACTTCAAAGAAAAATAAATTATCAGAAATACGTCTTGAAGACATTTTGTTTCTGCTAGGTAAAATTTTCCTATAATATTATTTTTGGTGAGGATACTATGGAACTGAACCGTTCATCATCTACACTAGCTGTGAATGTGAAGGAATTTGTAGTAGAATTCTGCGAAAAATGCATACCTTCCATGATCTGAAATAAATTGATCAGCAAAATATATTAAATTGCAAAATGGCAGACTTTTAGTCTGACTCGATAAGTTACTGGGTGCACCAAATTATATTTCCGCTACGTAAAGAATATCCTATGGCTCGGAAGTGTATATTACCTTTGAGGAGAAATTATGGAAAATCAGAGAATAAATACTCTTCACAAGCTTTTATTTAGTTTCACCTGTCTGTCTGTAATCAAATATTGCAAGTTAAATTTGACCCACTTCTAGTTACCCGATTAACGTGAAATTTGGCAGGAGTTCATAGTTTCCGTGAAAATGCAGTAGGAAATTTTTGTTAGAGAAAAAAACAAAATGGCGGCTCTAAGATGATGAACGAGATTTGTGTTTATGGTCCGATTCGACTCAAAATTGGTATGTGGGGGTTTTTGGGGTTGGAGATTATGAATTCTTTGTCAAACTTCATAAATTCAAGATGGTGGCTCCAATGTTGTGGACAAGTTTTGAGATAATGTACCGTTTCTATTCAAAATGGGTATGTCGGGTTTTTTGGGGTCGAAGGTTATGAATTTAGTCGAAAATTATTGATTTTTTATCAGAATTCATAAATTGAAGATGGCAGCTCCAGGATGTCGGACGACATAATCTTCAGATGGTTTCCTCATTGAAGAAGTTGATAGCTCAGAACTCACAGGAAAAATGCCTCATGGTGACGATGAATTAACAAAAATGCATACTTACTAAAAAGCACAAAATAAAATAGTTAATAAAAAAGATCTTTTTGAAGACAAGCTTTTATTCAAATGCGCTGACAAGTAAAACATAGAAAAATCGAATTAAACGGTTTTCTTCACATAAAGGATTCAATATAAAATTGAACCAGAAAATGGTAGATCTCAGGTGAAAAACAACTACTTTCCTGGCAAATACCACGCAGAACGTTGAATGATATTCACCTGAAAATGATGAGGGCCAAGAAGCCTGAAACCGGTATGCGGATTGTTAGGTGAACACGACATAAATTAAACATAATCGAGCTTATCAGAAAGAAACATTTGCATTCAATGTCCATTGATATTATATGGAAGTATGCATGGATTTTCAGGTGAATATCATTCAACGTTCTGCGTGGTATTTGCCAGGAAAGTAGTTGTTTTTCACCTGAGATCTACCATTTTCTGGTTCAATTTTATATTGAATCCTTTATGTGAAGAAAACCGTTTCATTCGATTTTTCTATTCATTCCACTTCACATGGCACTTATCTTCCAAGTAAAACATAATTGCGTTGGATGTGCGACGTAGGTTATTCCGTGAGTTATAGATTCAAAAGCTTGTCGCTTTTGTACTCGAACTGAAAACTTCGCGCGGCAAGCTCTTGAACCTATAACTCACGGAATAACCAAAGCAATTAATTTTAAATTTTTAGCGCATTCGAATGAAAGCTTGTCTTCAAAAAGTTTTTTCCATTGATCATTTCATTTATATACAATTTACTATATACGATATACTGAAAGATTATCAGAATTATTGTAGTTTCTGAAATGTTGGTATTATATGCAGTGTAGACTAGAAGTCTGCTCTCGACACTTTTGATACCTTTCTTGGTTAATTTTAATTTTGCAGCAAAAAAATTTACACCTCGGAAAGTTTTTACGAATCGAATGAAATGTTCTGTGAATCTTGATTATTTTGTGTCAAATCGGGCTAAATCAGTTTAGCTTTGCCAATATTAAACCTAAGCTAAGTGGTAATGGTTAGATCTTTCATTTCCACATCGATGATAACATTTCATTATTCGTTCCATGTTGAAAAGTGTCCTAAATTTTTTTTATGCGATAATGGCAATTATTGATGAAAACCGTCGTTCTTTTTACATTACCTTTTATATTCCTACAGTGTGCAACTTACGAGTATAATGATGTGCTATACTCATGAGTGTAATGATGTACTAATATCATATATAAAACAAATGGGTGAATGAAATCATAACATATGGACACCGAAAGATTAGGTAAAGGCAATTAAAATAATAATAATATCACCAAGAAAAAAAAAATTATAAACATTAAATATGTTCTGAATGAAAATAAAATATGTTCTAAATGATAGTAAAATATGTTCTGAATTCTAAATATCATTAATAAGTGGATCAGTGGTATATAACGTGTAAATAATGTATTCGAAACCTATCATTCGCATCAGAGAGTGGACGCCGTATGAAAATATGAAGTATTATCGAGAGAAGCCTTCATTTCCTCCTGCTTGAGACGAGAGAAAGACAAGTGAAGGCATTTCTGTCTTGTGTCGACAAGAGGCATACTAGTCACGAGAAAAGAAAGGAAGGAAATGAGTGCAAGAAAAAGTAAATGGCGATGAAACACAATGACACAAAAAAGGCTATCAATTCAGTTATCAACAGAAAATGGGAAATACCCAGTAGAGAAATTCGAGTATCTTGGATTAACGTAACGAGTGAAGGAGAGGAAGATGGGAAAATAGATAAACTGTTAAAATTTAAAAAAGGAAGGGTATTGAAAGCTATTCCAAACACTAATAAGACCTACTGTTATTCATACCTGTGAAACGTAGATAATGAACAAACAAATCAAAATAAATTCGAAATATGAGTAAAAATGTCGAGGAAGTTTTACGAAGGAATTGAAGTATGGAAATGTAAATGTAGATGGAGATGGTAAAAAAATAAAAAAAAGAAGTCCAGTACTGGAAGTAAGAGGCAAAAGCCCAAGTAAAGTGGAAAAGAAGTGTGAAAGGACTTTACACCAAGTGATATTGGGCCTCTAGTGATATTTTAAATATAAGTAGCCGTTCCAAATGGTACCTCAAACAACTAATTATAAATTCAAAGTCGTGTACCAAACTTCCTCTCTCCAAATTGTAAAATGTGCGTGTAAGTAATAAGCTTCCTAGCATTGACGAATCCCAACATTCTACGTCAAACAGTGTTTGAGAGAAACAATTGTTACTAACAAACAGTTATCCAGACAGACAGATGGATGGATAGTTTTTTCTCAAATTTTTTAATGAAAAACATAATTTTCAGAACTTTTTTTTGCAGTTTTATATGGATCAGAGCCGAGTCAACCCTAAACTTGTCAATTTTTCATGCGTATTGGATAAATCTGAAATGTGATTTCACTGAGAATCCAAAACGGCCAAAGAAAAACATGCAGATAAGGCGTCATATCAATGCCACTCCAAAAATAGAACTCTCGTGGTTGAGAAAAAATATGTTTGTTACCCACTGAAAAAGCAATTTTCCAAACCGCATACTAAAACTAAATTTTTACCCTATGCATATGTCATCACAGAGTTTACGAATAAGTGTTGATAAACATTCCACGATGTCTAAACATCGTGTGTCTTCTCGATGTTATAAATAAGAAGTTATTTTGGGGAAGACCAACGGGTGTCAACCTATCCTAACATTTCGTTTGTTGAGTTCAAGTTAAATTTACTCTCAAGGTTTCATTCGGCGGATTTCTGCTCAGCTCTTAGGAGTGTCTTTGGGTTGTTTTAGTGAATGCATGTCTTTATGAAGACACGCTTGGAGTATGTTTCGGAATGGATTGCAGGAATGAAATCTATATTCGGGCGAAAGGCTACACAAGATATACATCCAAGAAGCCTAAACTTTTTTATCTTTATAAAAAAAAGAGAAAAGAAGACGACTGTGTCCTTTGATACTATGATAGTGGTCTGAATGGATTGCAAGAATGAAATATAATATTCGGGCGGAAGGCTACACAAGATCAAGGAGCCAAAACCTTTTTATCTTAATCAAAAAGAATAGAAAAGAAGAGACTGTGTCCTTTTATACTATGATAGTGGTCTTAATGAGATGAGGAGAAAATTAAATATATCAAATTGAATAGGGTTTTCATTATGAACCCACATCAATTATTATATTATATATGATTTTACTTGAGAGCTCACACAACTAACAATGTTTTGTTCATTCGTTTCATAAAAAAATATTTAGGAAAATCAATTGTAACAAAATAATAAAAAGTTTATCTACAAAATGTTAACAAAAGTAGCAATATAAAAAATAGATGCAGTAATACATATAAATATACTGTAAATGAACAATAACTCCAGAAGCGATATAAAAAAAAAAATTAAAAAAATTAAATATAATATATAGTATAGAAAATTTAGTCAATTCAATGTAGTTTAGGCATGAGATACAATATAATAATAATTAAAATGATAATATAAGCAGGCAAAAGAGGCTATGAGTAACATGATACAAAAGCTGATAGGTGATAGTGGATACGAAAATATACAAATATACATACACATACTGATTCAATTATAATATTTATGTTACCCTTATTTGGAAAGTATAATAAGTTATTAGTAATTTGGCGTCTATTTCAGGTAGACCTATCAGATCATGGATTTGATCACGGGGCTGAGACCTAATTTATGATTTCAAGTTATTTTTGATACAGTGGGTGGAAACAACGTCTTTCAGATTGGTAGGGAGGGAATTGAAAAGGTTAGGTCCTAGATACATCCAATTTTTCTGTCCAATTGATTTCAAGGTTCTGGGGGGTAAAAATGTATTTTTTTTTGTTTCGCGTTTCGGAACTGTGTTGTGTTGTGGGGTGTTCATTTCTGTTCGATTTTTGTGTTGCCAAATACTGCAGTTGAAAAAATATTTTTGCCTGATATCGAAAACTCCAATTTTGTTATACTATAAAGAGTCTGATGAATGATTTCTTTTTCTATTGAACATAATTTTCAGGAGTTTTTTGAATTATGGAATTTACTCAATATTGTTTTCCCAACCCCACCACATGCCATTATACCATAGGTCAAATGAGGTTTAACAAGCGCATAGTAGACTTTTTTTAGTTGTTATTTGTTAAGAATGTCCTTACGGTTCTGGAATTTATATGCCAAGGATTGAAGTTTTTTTATTATCCAAAATTAAACCCACGTATATGATTTTTGGAGTGGATTTGATGGTTAAATTTGTATTGATGTGCAGGTTTGTGAATATTGGTTGGGCCAGTTTATTAGTAAAAGTGAGGATAAAACGATTTAATTTCGTTTATGCATAGAAACCACGTTCGTATTCCTGCAAGAATCGATTTGAGATCATTTTCGGCTTTGTTTTCAAGGGATTTCCAATCAGTCTGCATATGCTATGATTTTACCACAGCTATTTATTGAGAAGAGTCCACTTGTATACATTTTTCAAATAACCGGACCAAATACCGTTCTCAGAGGTACTCCGTATTCTATAACCTGTTCTGCACTGATATAGTTTCCAATCTCAACAGACTGCGTCCTATTGGAGAGATAACTTGTGAATAAGTCAAGTGCGCTTTCTCTTACTCCTATATTCTCCAGGGTTTCTGATAACAAAAACGTTGATATATGACTGTTTGAAACTCAAGTTGATTTGCCCACTATCTACGAAATTCTTTCGTACATTGTTCAATAATTAATTTTCGTTTCTATTTGTCGTTTGATTCACTTAAATTCAAGAGCAACTGATAAATGACGTCACACAAATTACATTGCCATATTACTTTCCCAAAAAGTATTTGTCATCCAAGAATAGATGTAAACGGGTCGCAGGGCAATTTTTTACCTGATTCCTTTTTTTAATATTATTATTATTATAGGGTCATAATATTTGCTCGAAAACTTCGGAATCGAAAGTTGGAAAAACGTTTTTGAATAAAAGGCTTGAATAGTTCGTTTATTTTGGAACTCGCGAGAAAGTTAGGTCATAAAACTCAACCCAATTCTGAAGTAAACGCTCTGAAGAGCTCTTTTATCTTACTCCACGTCAACTTCACTGATATGGAGAAGGCTTTTATTAGAATTATGAAGTGTTGAAATTGCAGTGATTATGTAATTATTTATTAAAAATGAAAAAACGCAAATATTTCTATAAAACAATATGATACCAGTAGGAGATTTAAGCCGGTTCTGGCTCTCCCCCCACCACTATGACGTCACGTGTGACCTTGAATAGTTGCAGGTGTGCAATGTGGTGTGTGTTTGACCTTGGGATTTGACTTTGAGATTTGTCATTGAGTTTTGACATGGGGTTTCGTCGACTTTGAGATTCGACTTGACCTTGAGTTTGACCTTGAGATTCATAACATTAAGTTTTGACTTTGAGATTTGACCTTGAGTTTTGATGTTGGATTTGTTTCGGCAACCTCAAGATTTGATCTCGATGTTTGTTTGACCTTGACTAAAGTTGTGGTGTAGGCATACATATTCTGTGTAGTCATGACCTTCATGAATCCTTGCACTCTCCAAGAAAGGAGGGCGTTTGTCCTGTGAGAGAGCTAAGAGTGAACTGCGAGTATTGATGAGTGCGTTGAATATCAAGAGAATCTCCTCAAAATCCATACAGATTGCGCATCGCATCGGATTTGTTGTAGGGTGGGGATATTTCATTGAAATATCCCAGGAGAAGAGTATTTCGAATCAGTGTCTCTCCGATCTTCAAGGTTTCTGTGTCTTCATGCCATATTTGTCCTTCAATTGAAATAAATAACTTTTTTATGTGCATTATTGTGGTGTATACTCCTGAGGATGTACCCCTTGTTTTAATTTTTTGACAGAATGCTACTGATGTGACTGAGTCTTTCCAATTTTCAAAGATTATGTGTCTTCCACTATTTGTCCTTGAATTGAAAAACATTTTTATGTGCATTATTGTGACGTACACCGCTGAGGATATATCCCTTTTCGTTTTTGACGAGTGCTACTGATGTTACTTCAAAGAGTGAGATACCGCACATTTCATCTCGCTCGGAAAAAATTCTAGTTGTGATCTCATCATATTAGTTAACAAACTAAATGTGATGACCTTCAACACACTTCAAGTTTACAATCCTGAGAGTGGCTTTGTTATATGGCTATTGTGTACATGTTGACTTGTTCACCTTCGTAAATCTGAATTCTCAAATGCTCACTCACACGATTCAAGTTTGCAATCCTGAGAGTTGCTTCGCTATATGGGATTGCGTACATGTTGTCTTGTTGACCTCAGATACACTTCAAGTCTTACAATCCTGAGTGGCTTTGGTATATGGGATTGCATACATGTTGCTTGCTAACCTTCATAAATCTGAATTTTCGAGATCTACCCTGCTCGGAAAAATTCTAGTTGTATTTCTCTCATCATATTAGTAAACAAACGGAATGTGATATGACCTTAGATACACTTCAAGTCTTACAATCCTGAGGTGGCTTTGGTATATAGGAATTGTGTACATGTTGACTTGTGACCTTCATAAAATCTGAATTCTCAAATGTTCACTCTCGCCCTGCTCGGAAAAATTCTAGTTGCGTATTTCTCTCATCATATTAGTAAACAAACGGAATGTGATATGACCTTCAGATACACTTCAAGTCTTACAATCCTAGAGTGAAGCTTGACCTTCATAAATCTGAATTTTCGAATGTTCCTCTCGCCCTGCTCGGAAAAAAATTCTAGTTGCGTATTTCTCTCATCATATTAGTAAACAAACGGAATGTGATATGACCTTCAGATACACTTCAAGTCTTACAATCCTGAGAGTGGCTTGACCTTCATAAATCTGAATTCTCAAATGTTCACTCTCGCCCTGCTCGGAAAAATTCTAGTTGCGTATTTCTCTCATCATATTAGTAAACAAACGGAATGTGATATGACCTTCAGATACACTTCAAGTCTTACAATCCTGAGAGTGGCTTGACCTTCATAAATCTGAATTCTCAAATGTTCACTCTCCCCTGCTCGGAAAAATTCTAGTTGTATATTTCACTCTTCATATCTGTTAATATCTCAAATGGACAAACGCAGGTGTGGATACACTTCAAGAACCCTGAGAGTGGCTTTGTTATATAGGATTGTGTAAATGTTGACTTGCTGACCTTCATAAATCTAGATTCTCGAATGCTCACTCTCACCCTGCTCGGAAAATTCTAGTTGTGTATTTCACGATTCATATCAGTTTAGGAATTAAATGTGATGACCTTCAGATGCATCTCAAATGTTATAACTATGTAGATTCTGGAGTGGATTGGGGTTCATTCATACATATAAATTTGAATTCTCAAATGATCCCCCATTCTCAACTGAATTCACTTTTTCGGATATTGATTGATATAAGCAAAACAAAATTCTAGTTGTGTTTAAAAACGGAATGTGATTGCCTTCAGACACACTTCAAATGTTTGCTTGATGGGTTACTTCAGAAGATGTGCACCAGTCAACACCACACACACATACACACACACACACACACAAAAACACACACCACACACACAAACACACCAGAGCAACTGGAGACCGCTGTCATCGTTCTCTATGTGCATGTTATAAGATAATTTGTATTGTCGTCACCTACCTACATGTCTTAATAACGTTGGACACCACGAAATGTGAGTGCTGGCCTTGATACAAATCCGAGTTGTTGGTTAGCTGTATAAGTGGTATTACTTCGATATTACTTCGACATATACTCACTCATTTCATAAATATTCAAATAAATTACTTATATGCGTACGCATCTCAAAGCACATCTACCTGAACTCAATATAAGGTTGTTTACCGTACGTTTGCCCACAACCCCAATTATTTGGATTTTTCTTGCTTCTTATTCATTTGTTTGCCACGCTACCACTGGACTAGCTTACAAAGTTCGAGATAAAAAAAAGGTGCTGATTATTTTTATTTATTTAATTCATGTGAGATTGTGGTTGGTATTTAAAAAAAACAACGTGACGAAAACTATAGACTTTATGTATCGAAAGAAGTCATTGTTATATATAATATTACTTCACTCATATCCTATTATTTTTTATTTCGGGGAGCACTATGGAATTGGACAAAATAATTAGCCCGCTTATCCACATGCTCGAGAGACTCCTCCTGAAAATAAAAAACCTAAAATAAAATTGATTTATTTTTAAACTCATCACTCAACAAAATGATTTTAGCAGTGTAGTTTAGGCACCAATAAATGGTGCATACCACTGAAATTCCTCATTACGAAGAATACCCGCTCAATCCATTGAATTGATGAATATGGCAACCAGGCATAGAGCCCACCTAGACAGTGGTCCAGACATTTCAACCCCTTAGTTGGTTGTGCGTATTTGATAATATTGGTATGGTCGGAGTCAATTATGTGCATGTCTCGCCATCTAACACTCATAATGCAACCAATATACTCTTCTGTCAAAATGCAGCGGATTATGCTATGAGTAGTCTGCATTGTAGTTCATATCATTCATCCATGTCCACACTTCTATCAGAGTTGAATGACTACATACAGCTCATGAATGAATGATATACAACTTACAATGCAGCCGCTGCATGTAAAATGCTATCATTCATCCATGTCGCCACTTCTATCAGAGTTGAATGACTACATACAGCTCATGAATGATATGCAACTTACAATGCAGACTACCCATAGCTATAATCCATTATCGAACCCGTAATTGATATTGGTAGGCATGTATTATGAATTCAGTGGATACGGTACAAGTATCCAAAGTGATTTTATTTCCATTATGGTTTGCAGTCCCTACGTATGAATGAGGAATTGGAGAATGTATACCAACGACTGATATAGGTAGGAATCAAGATCTTCCAGATTATTCATTTATAAAATGTAATACCAATGTGATTATGATTTTCACTGAAAATAGGTACGTTATTTAGTAAATATCATCAAAGATTAGTTGGAATGGGAATCAAAACCGATTTTTTAATTGGATTGTATACAATGCGCTAACCTGAAATGTGCATGTAAAAGGAATTTATGCTTTTAAGAACATGGATGATATAAGGTATTATTGAGAGCTTTTGAAGTGCTTAGACTATCAAGAGTAATTTTATATTTTGGATAGATGAGGGAGGTGAAAACAGTATTCTGATAGATGTTTGCCGCTAAATGAATTCATGAATTCGATCAGCAGTATTTACAAGACCGGACCATTTGCAGCCGTTTATAAAACCCCTCCAGTAATATAGTTGAATGATGTGACTGAAGCATCAACAAACCCTTATCCTATCCGATAAATGAGTACTGGATATTTTAGAGTATATTCTCGGAGTTTAGCAGACAAATTTAAAGAATAAAAGAAATGATTCAATAATGTTGCCAAAGATGCAATGATTGCATTAGCTGCTATAGATTGTAGTATATATTTCTCTATCAAACATTTTTTTTTTTTCGTTAAAATCTATCCGCACATACTCCTATTTTGAGATTTTTTCTGGCTAAGAACATAGGTGCATTTTACTAAAAGAAATAGATTTGAAGTGCTTAAATATATCAGTTATATTACTGAATTATTATTCAATTTAAAATCGTATATTTCATATGGCTCCTTGAATCTAAAATCGGTCCTTAACCAAAGATGAGAAACACTTAATAGCGAAGATCGATAAATATAAGATAAAATCAACCAAAGATCCATTTTTTTTCATTAAGAATTGAGTGCAAATGTATTTATTTATCCCCTTAGTAGCAACTAGTGCATCCAAGTTTGATTTAAAAGAATAGTAGTCAAGATTAACTGCTGTATATATGCAATAAAATGTTGAAATTATAGATTTTTTTAGACTATGCTTATCAAGATATTTGGATGTTTCAATTATGATTTATACTTTCAAGTATGTATCTTGTATCGCTGTATTTTTTTTCCGCTCAAATAAACATGTATCACCACGACCGAAACATTCAAATTTCATGTATTCTGATAGATGTTTGCCCTTCAGTAATTCATAATTCGATCAGCAATATTTACAGAACCAGGCCATTGCAGCCGTTATGGAAGCCCTCCAGTAATATGAATTGAATGAAGTGTTATTTCAGAGGCATCAACAAACACCCTTCTATCCGATAGATAATTATGGATGTGGAAATGCTGCGCTATTCTCAGGTTATGAATAGATTTAAAATAAAATGATTCAATAATATTTGCCCAAGATGCAATGATTACATTATATACTTTCATAGATTGTAGTATGTTTCTCTATCAAGAGCATTTTTTTTCGATTAAATCTATCCCGCAAATGCCATCCTACTTACAGGAATTTTCAGCTATAGAAGCAGGTGCATTTTACTAAAATAATTTGAAGAGAAGTGTAAATATATCAGTTATATTACTGAATTATTCTTCAATTTAAAAAAAAAATCTACATATATATTTCATGTGGCTCATGAATAAAGATCATTTCATAACCAAAGTGAAACACTTAATAACTTAGATCCACGATAAATATGAATAAAATCAATAAGATCCATTATTTCAAATTAAATTGATTGCAAATATGTTATTGTATCGCAATAGCAGCTAGATTGCATCGGATTTGATTTGAAATAGTAGATCAGGAATTAACTGCTGTATATATGCAGTAAAGCTAGTAGTTTTGGTGTACTTTATCAAGGAGAATATTTAAGATGTTTTCGAGGTGTGATTTATGCTCAAATATGTATCTTGTGTCATATTTTCCACTTTCCATTAATAGAGCATGTCTACACGACAAAGGCAATTTCGTTTCATTTGTATTCCCTGATAGATGTTTGCCGCTAAGTAATTCATAAGATTCGATCAGCAATATTTACAAGACCCGAAGACCATTGGAACCCTTATGAAGCCCTCAGTAATATAGATTGGAATGATGTTATTTCCAAACATCAACAAACACCTTTTATCCGATAGATAATTATGGATATTTTAAATGCTATTCTCTCAGGTTAGCGAGAGCCAAATTCGAATAAAAAAATGAGATTCAATAATATTTGCAAAGATGCAATGATTACGTGCTGCTGCTATAGATTGTAGTATATTTCTCTATCAAATATTTTTTTTTTCATTAAATCCTATCACAAATGCACTCCTATGCTTTGGGGATTTTTTTCAGCAACAAACATAGAGTGCATTTACTAAAATAATTTAAAACTAGAAAGTGTAAGATATATCAGTTATGACTACTGAATTGATTTGTTGAAAATATAAACAGGATCTCATAAAATCCAGATGTGGAATCATCTGACTGAAAGATAAACACACTCACTATCTTCATCGTCAAGGAATGAAAGCCTCTTGTAGGGGATTATTCATGTTAGAGAGGCATTCCACAAGAAATAGCTTCATTTTGATCGTGGATTTTTTTCAATTCATAGAAAATCTTTCTATCAATATTCAATTGAGAATGTTTCTATTTTTCAACATTATTGAATTATTATTCAATTCAAAAGAATTATATATTTCATATGGCTCATGAATAAAATCATCATAGCAAGATGAAACTGCTAATAGCAAGATCACTTGAAGTAAATGTAAGGTAAAATCAATAAAAATTATTTGGACAAAGAATCTATGGGATGGGTGTGTCAGTTGCAAGAGAATACAATATCGCTGAAGTTAAAGAAATAATGAAATTTAATTGGGCATATTTAAAAGAATCCTTTGTACATGAAGCATCAATATTATTCTCAAGAGTTACGTTCAGTTATAGATGCAAGTTGATATGTTTCGAGAGTGGGGGCCAGTGAATTTGCCGTTTCGCCTTGAGTCTGTTTCCTTGCTTAGATAGATACTGAAGGTAGTTGCGGATTTGTGATGTATTGAAGATCATTTCAATGTTGTTGAAGGATCAGAAATGTATGAATTTAAGGATGGCCTTTTTTTGATATAGCAAAGAGAATAAAGGGCTTAATAGAATGGAGAGATTTGGGGCCCCAGCTCCTTTCCACCCTGTAGTGCCAGCCTTTAGGATGCTTGCCTCAGCATCCTGCTTTATTAGAGTCAGTCGGTTCCAGAATTATCAATCTAGCATCATTTCAAATTTTATTTCCTGAGTGCATCACATATATGCGATGTATCCTAAAAGAAGTCTTTGGATTGTTGAAGGACTGGAACTTTCATCACAGTATTCCAGGTTCATTTCTTTTCCAGCTTTACAATTCGTTTCTTCTCTTCCACAAACATCGACTGGAGTTCGTTAGACGCAATGATCAGTTCATCATGTTTTGATCTCCCTTTGGATCAATTCATTATGATCAACAGATGACATTGCAGGACCCTTGCTCCATCATAGCCATCATCTCTCCTGCAGCTGTTAAGGTAAGACCAGATAAAATAGTCAACCGTAGGGACGATAGTGGATTTGACTCCACTACGATTTCTATCCCCAGCACTTCTGGAAGAGTATGTATCACCATTGAAGAGTCCTGCCGCCAGGTCCAGCATCGTGGAACAGAAGATTTTCGATTCGGCGAAAACATGGAATGAGCCAGAACAGCAGACTGGTGCATTTACACCCGCCTATTTAAGGCCAGGCCAAGTAGAGTCAGGATGACCATTAATGGATGGAGTGTCACCAGATTGCATCTTTATGCTTCTGTATTACCGACTTTTTAGCGGGCCCACTGGCACAGGTGCCTTCGCCTGCTTCCTGACATCTCAGCTCCGCTGCACAGAGTCGATCGGCAGAAATCTTCAGCCCAGATCGTCCGTCGTGGACCCTTTGTACTAACCTTCACTGAATTGCAATAGCATCCTGAGATACAGGTAGTGATAAAACTCCAGAGTGAGTGTTAGAGACCAAATCGTGATATATCAAAATCATCGAGTAACAATATCCTGCTCATGGGATGGGTCCTGCCGCACCATCCTTGGAAATATATTTTCTGCCAACTCTCAACTGATCAAAGATATTCCCACAGAGTAAGTGCTGCAGAAGCATCTTGAGATAGAATTAGAGTGCTTCATGATTGTGGCAGATAAATCCCCTGAATCAAAAGATATTAGATTGATATCAGCGGAACAGACACGAGGAAGGAATGAATGTTTCGAGTCTATAATTGCAGTTGAAGCTCCTATCCCCTCCAGAAAATTATACGACATGATGGTGATGCAGCTTACAATACAGATCAGTACGAATCTCAAGTTATATATATATATATATATATATATATATCATTCAACTGGAAATGGGTTTCCATACAAAAGGTAGATGCCTGCGACACCTCTCGTAGAGTTACCTTGCCCACTTTAGGTTGAATTCTATATGTACTCATTCAATCTGATGAAATTATTACGACATGGATTAGATGATAGCGTTTACAATTAAGCCGACATTGTAAAGTTACTATATCATTCATTCATAAAGTTAATAATGTAAATCATTCCAGCTCGATGAAGTGCGGCATACTGGATGAATGATATACAGCTTACAAGTACAGCCGCGATGCTATATAAAGTAGCATAGGTTTTGCTCCACGAAGACGTACCGAAATGTATATTGGGAATATATAGCAATTGATCAAGATAGGATTAGAGGAGAATGCATTGAATCTGCAAACGCAAAGATTGATCAAATTATTGGAAGTTACACATAGACCAAAATGCATAAAAAAAGTCAAGATTTTGCGATTGAATAGTACTTGGAATGATAGACGGATGATCATTTATGATATAGTAGATTAAAATTGTAATGAGAATATTGATATTGCCCCAGCTGCAGCAATATTATCGTGCATCAATCACATAATGATATGCGCTATCCGAACCATCACAAATAAAAGCATTATTAATTGCTTCATCGGTTGCAACCTAATTGTTTCTTTCATTACTCCCATCTCCACCGGTTTAAATCGTTCTAGAATTACTTAGTCCAATGCTATATTAGAGACCACAAATTGAATTTTATAGTATTTTACTTAATCATTGCTAATAAGCTCCTTATACGTTATCGTGTTTCAAAATCTTCTATCAATCAAAGATTTATCAGCATTATAAAGGCTTATATAATTCTTGCATTGTAATGTATAAGATAGGCATTTATTAACTAGAAACACAGAAGCATAGAGACGTTAGAAAAGCTAATTTCCCCGGACACTTTAAGCTCATATTATATTAGATTATGTAGCATGGATTATACATGTATATAATTGTCCGAAAAGACACTTCTAAAATAATATTTTTTCTAGAACCTTAATTGCAAGCGGATTCTGTTGCGAAAGCTGCATTAGAGATGTCGCAGGCATTCGCTTTTTGCAGAGTGACCGACCAGTTGCCTACTAAATACATATACCAAAAAATTGTGCTATGGGCCAGATAAAGGATTTTATAATGTCAGGAGTTCCGTAGTCAGGCGTGCAAACTTAGGACTCCCTGAGTTGGAATTTACTAAATGTCCATATCCCTGCGGAAGGGTGGAGTGGAATTATCAGAATGGGATTATTTATTAAGTTCAAATCAGGGGACAAATTTTAGTCGTGCTCCAATTATTTTAATCCATTAATCCATTAGAATGATAGCCAATCTAATAGGAATTGGCAGTTTATTGGAACCGAGGAC